>NIVC01001098.1:0-359171 GCA_002269645.1 Macrostomum lignano
TAAAATAAAAGTAGCATTATGCATACATAAAAGAAATGTCATATCGAAGTTAAAAGATTCATTTGAGAATCCCTACGATTTTGAGGCTTGCAGGGAATCGCTATAATGCTGTAGTAGTGCTATAATGACTCTTAGAGAGAATTACTGAAAAGTCAATGCTTTAGGGTTAGGTTAGGGTTAGGGTTAGGGTTAGGGTTAGGCTAGGTTAGGGCTAAGTTAGGGTAGGGTTAGGGTTAGGGTTAGGGTTAGGGTTAGGCTAGGTTAGGGCTAAGTTAGGGTAGGGTTAGGGTTAGGGTTAGGGTTAGGGTTAGGGTTAGGGTTAGGGTAGACTGGTCACCAGAGGAAATGTGGTAGCAAATTAATCAAAGCGACAGACACACTGCGCTGGAATACTGTTTACAGCACACAAGAAGACTATAATAACAAACAGCAGTAGTGATATAATAGACTGTTGACATTTCACGAATACATGTAAATGTATAAGCATTTATATGTTCTTGTTGAAAGTCTGTCTGCCTTAGTAGTATAGTGTCTGTCTGTCTGTCACTCATTTTGCGCAAGACACCCAGACACGGCATGTAAAAAACTGCAAAAGGACTTTTAAAAGCTTTGTCATACAGACAGATCAACAGACAGACAGACTTCTCATTTACGAAATCTAACGAGTCCACCTATCAAAACCTTCGTTTTCGTAAAGTCCTATTAATTTAGTCAGGAAACTATAATCTAGAAATGACTATCTACTCAGAGTAGTAGTCAATAGACTGGCCTCTATTTTACTCTCCAAAAATCTAAAATTACTTTTTTCATTGCTTTGTGCTTCACTGTAAGAAGTAGTGTTACATAAGGGGTTGCGCCACACTTATTGCTCGGGCGCATTGCGCGCCAGCTCGCTGGATGACTCAATCCCTTATATAACACTTCTACTACCAGGAGGTCATGGGTTCAAGTGTTGTGTGATATATAAATATACATATATCTGTGAGTGAGGGTGTTGAGGGTGAGGGCATGTGGGGGCATTGACCTGTGGTATATTTCTCAGAACACAGATTTTTCAGAATTTTTATACTTTTTAAAAAGGAGGGTGCCCTCGCCCTCATGCCCTCACTCATTTTGAAAATCACTAAAAATAAGTGAAAAATGACTAAAAACAGGTGAAAATGGTCTGAAAACAGCGATTTTTTGTGATTTTCAAATTTTTTAAAAGTGCAATTTTCACGATTCCAGCTCTAAAACCATGAGAAAAGTTGGATTCACGGGTCAATTTAATGCAATTTCAGGTATATACAATATGAAAGCGTCATCCAATTCAACGATAGTAAATTTTAAGTATATAAAATGGCCTTCAGTAAACCATTATTTCTAGGAAATGCTTTAGATATTCAGTCAGCTATAACAAAAATACCACCGATCTTCGCCACTGGAAAATACCCAGGAGAACTTCATATTCCAGGGTATTCTTTCGCAGGTTACGTAGTGGCCTGAGTGAGGAAGTAAATGTCCTTGCTAGTCATAGAACAAGCACTTGTTAATTTTTCTAAAGTAAAAATGGAGCAAACAATTCGAAAAATCCTTCTGAAACCAATTGATAATAAGGTTGGGCATGATCAAATTCTTCATGATCTTTTCCAAGAAGAGTTAATAATTTCACACAGGATTAAAGTTATTCAAATGAGACTAGGCAGACTATATGAAATATTAGCAGAAAATTATTTTGGATTCGAGAAGGTAAAAAAGATAGACCTGGTTCACGTTGAGCGAAAGATTGCATTAGAGCTTAAATCTTCTGATAACACGGACAATTCATCAAGTCGTGAAAGGAATTATCAGAAACTATTAGACTATAAAAATTCTTATCCCACCTATCAGTTGTATTATGTATGCATCAATAAAACTACAAAGGAACCTAAGAATATTTTACTAGACAATGGAATCACCCTTATAACAGGAGAATTTGCATTGAAATTTCTTTATAGTGATCAATACAAAAACATTATAACCAACATTAAACAAGTGCTTAGTGATTGGCGACACCTTCAAATTGCTGGAACTCCGTCCGAACGAAATTCGAGTACCTCTGGTACGTCAATAACAGCCTCAAGTACCACTTCAGTTGAGAAATCTTCTGAAGGAACACAGGTAATTCCTTTTCCCAATCGGACTTCGTCCGCGAACCTATGGTTCGATGGTAACAAGCTTGAGGACATGGTGGAAATCCGCAGCCAAGCTCCTAAGTCTGAACGAAGTTGACAAGGATATGGAGAAGGTTGAGAGACTTAATGGGGGTGGGGCTGGAGGATCTGGTCAATCCTGATGAAGCCTTAAGATAAAGTCCAGCCTCTTTCGAAAGATTGAGGAACAACTGCCGGGTACAAATTTAGACAAAAGACTCAATCCAATTACAGACTGGCCTCGGTATGATAGTCTACCAATTAATCCAATTGATTGGACTGCTTACTATTGAAGTATCATGACAAAAGCTATAGAGATGCTGGAAAGACGTCTTCAACTCCAGAGGAAGCCTTAGCAAAGAAGCACATTGCTGATGAAAAAATGATAGCTGATTTAGATGCTATTCCAACCAGTGACTTGTCTGTGAAAGAGAGACTGATTAGAAATCTAGTAAAGCGTATTATCAAGGCTAAAGCTCGGTTTGGATTAGGCATTCATACTCACAACCCCAACAATTGTATAGACTGTCTAACCATATACGGCAATGGTCTTAGCTATGAAGATGCTTTGAAATTGCATAAAGAATATCGAAAGCCAAGAGTATTTAGAAAAATGATTCACTATGCAAAAGACACAATTTGGCATGCAGATATCATTATCCTACCACCTGAAAGAGGTTACAAATATGCTCTCACTATCATAAATGGTTTTACACGTTACGCCTGGGCAGTTCCTTTAAAAACAAAGACGGGAGCGGAAGTTGCAGAAGCTTTCCAAAAAGTATTTAAGGAATCAGGAACACGTTCAGAGAGATTTTGTGTAGATGAAGGCAAGGAGTTTTATAATCAGCATATGTACAAGCTATACTCGTTTTCAAAAGACAACATTAGAAAGAAAGATGAAAATGGGGAGTCTATTAACAAGATGTTCTCAATTTATGGTGAGTCTAAGAATGCAATGATTGAGAGGTTCAATCGTACTCTCACAAATAAACTCTGGTTTGAATTTGATCTACAAGGAAACCAGAAGTGGCTCCACACATTGCCAGCTATTGTTGAAAAATACAACAACACAATCCATTCTGAGATTCTCATAACTCCTTCAGAAGCATCTAAACATCCTGAGCGAGTACCAAAGCCCTCATTCGAGTATTCAAATGAGAAACCAAACTTTAAAGTAGGTGACAAAGTTCATATCTATAGATATAAGGAGCACTTTGAAAAGGGTCGAAGAGGATATTGGAAAATTTCAGAAGTGTTTACGATAAAGAAAATAGTTTACTCCAATCCCATAACCTACATTATTGAGGATGAGAATGGAGAAGAAATTATTGGATCATTTTACAAATCCCAGCTTCTACCAGCAAATTTTTCAACTAAAAATGAGCGCCTATCGAACAAACTGCAAACGGGCGAAAGGTCAGATTGAAACGTCTGATTCACAACTACTAGCTGATAAAGAGGGTGAAGGAATTGGTGATATGATAAGTGGTGTCACAAACTTTTTATCAAATCATGGAAGTAAAATTGTGAGTGGAGCTGACGCAATAGGTAAAACAGCTACCACAGCGAAAAACATATTTGATGCGAAGAAATCATACAGTGACATGTCTAAAGCAGGTGAGGAACTAGAATATATTAAAAAGAAACGTAGAGAAAAAGAAACAAAGAAAAGAATGGAAGAAGAACAACAGATAGCTTCACAATCAAACAAGGCCATTCAAGATATTGTTAAAAAGGCTCTAGGAACAGCAGCACAGTCTCAAGTGTCTTTGAGACAAGGCAATGGTTTGAAGAAATTCTGACCTTAAAAAATGAGCGAGAAAAACACTGAAGCAAGACTCAATCGATATGTTCGTGAGGGAAAGCCAAGATATGTTACTGTAAATAAACAAAAGCAGTATCTTTCTAAAGAGAATATTCGAGAATTGCAAAAGAAACAGAAAGAACATGAAGGTGGAATAATTCCTCTATTAGGCTTACTACCAGCAATTTTGGGTGGTATCGGAGCAGCCTCTGGAGTTGGTACAATGATTGCAAAAAGTGTTAATACAGCCAACAATGCTAAGCATAATAAGACAATAGAAAGCATTGAACGGCAAAAACTAGAAGAGTTGAAAAAGGCTCAAGAGAGTGGAGTATTAGTTGATGCGGCTAAAAGAGTCGAACAAGTACCCAGCGAAGCAGTCAAGTGGCTGCTAAAGACGTTTAAAGTTGAAAAGGAGAAACAGGGTAATGGGATAATTCTTAGACCTCATGAAGCTTAGTTGAAATTTCTCTTATAAAAATGGAGAAGAAAAAGGATATACTGAACTTATATGAGGACAAAACTTTTAGTTTTTTCAAAAAGAAAGAAGACTATATTAAGATTTCTCCAACACCAGGTAGCACTAATAATCTCAATGTTGCAGGAGGTCAAATAGTTCATGAAGTCAATTCAACAGAGTCATACATTCTCGTGTCAGAGGCATTCGGTTGTATAAAATACTAAATAACACAACGAGATAACACCGACTTGAATACGAACATTACTCTAGAACATAATTGGCCTATGAGACTGTTCTCTCAACTCATAGTTGACATTGGAGGAACAAAGAAAGTCTATAATGATTCTGGAGAATATGACACAATCTTAAAGTCCGTAATGTACTCAAAATTGATGAATGAAGTTGGAGAAGCATACGGATGGATTCCAGACACAGGAGATGCTGGGACTGTTTCTGATATACCTCTAGCAAACAGTGCAGATGCTGAAGCTGTGAGAACTGCAGCAATCGCTATGAAAAATAGACTCAATAAGAAGGATTCGAATACTGGATACATTAGGAGGCTTGAAAATTACAATAATGTCACTAATGCTCCAAACAGAGGTGGAACAATCAAACTATCATTAACACCTCTCATTGGGATCCTTGATTGGCAGAAGATTAGCAAAGGGATTAAATACAAATTTATATGAACAAGAAAGACTAACGATGCTGAAATTTTCTTTGGAGCTGCCGGGACGGAAGCTAAGTTAAGTATTAATTACTTTTGAGATTTGGATCCCTGCTATTACTTTGTCACCCAGTGCTGAAACAGCTTTTCTAAAATCACTCAACAAGGACATTACAGTATCATTTCCAGAGAGGGTAACGGTTCCGCCACAACTCATTCAAGGAAGTCCATATACATGGAACATAGTCAACATCTCTAATATGCCACTTGCAATCTTTGTAGCCTTCAAATATGACGTAAACAACCCATCATATATAGTTAATGATCACAAGTATGTGTCTTACAAGACTGGAGCAAATGCAGTAAAAATAACCCAGCTTCAAGTCAGATTAAATCAGGTGATGTATCCAAATGATTATGTTGAAATTGATCCAGTAGCTCAAGACATTCATAGAGCGTATGAAATGTACAAAAACATCTGCAGCCGTTTCGGTGTAACTCCTCCATTCAATAAACAAGACTTTCTAACCATCTATCCAATATTCTGCTTTGATCTAACAGCTCAGGATGAGTTTCTTGTCAAGAGTGGAGTTAATATTCAATTATTTATCAAGAAGTCAACAAATGTTGAGCTGAAAGCTTTTGCACTAATTCTTGAACAAACAAAGAATTTAAATAAAGCTACCAGTGAGTATCAAATGACCCGCGTCGAATAAGGTCATTTTTTCTTTTTTTAAATGCCCAAAGTAAAATTTCAGCATGATCCTATTTTCCCTAATCCTCTTTTATGTTGTATTATCGGCGCTAAAAATACGGGTAAAACATATTTACTATTTCATATTCTTACAAGTCCTGAAAAACTAGTTGACTTTAATGAGTTAGTTCTCTATGTTCCCAGAGCATCTCAAATGGATCCAGAGTATCAGTTTCTAAAATATGGCTTTGAAAATGGTCTCCCACCTTCTCTTATCAACTCACTCTATCATGAGAGTGATATAATTCTCACTATCATATCCTCACTCCAGGTGAGTGAGGATGCATCTCCTGAAGATATTAGGCATATTTGTAACGAGGCAGCCGACCTTGGTGGAGTGCAAAGCTCGTCAGAAAATTCAGAAGTACTAGAGAAAATTCCTGTCACTCTTTCTCATACTCCAAATGAAGAAATTTTTCATAATGGACTAAAGACATGCGTGGTATTGGACGATGTTTTGGGAGAGGCTAATCAAAAATTCCAGGAAAGTCTATTTCAGAGAGGGAGGCATGGAAACTGTTGTGGCTTTTATTTAGCTCAAAATTTTACCAAACTAGATCGCAATACTGTCAGGGAGAATACATGTTACTTACCTACTTACTTACTACCGACGGGGGGCAGAGCGCCGCGAATAGGCCGCGAGGCCCCTATCGCAACCTCAAGCTAAACAGAAACAGAAAGGCGTTAGCCTTGGGGCTGCGCCCACCCCTCGCGAGCAGAAGAGCTCGCGAGAGTGGCGTCTGCGATCTTCATCCGCCCAGAATCCCGAACGAATGCACGTAGATCACGGATCCGGTCCGGATTGGTGAGCTCGTCAAGCCTTAGCGGGTGACCGAGGCGACGCCTCCGCGCCTCGTTGAAGTGCGGGCAGAAAGTGACGTGGTGCGTCGAGGTTTCCTCCTCTAAATCGCAGAATGGGCAGATAGGGGAGCAGCCACTTTGCAGTGAAATATGTCTCTGGAAGAAACCATGGCCAGTAATGACCATGCACATCTCCCTCAGGTCAGTTTTACTTAAGGAGATTAGATATTCGGATACTTTCCGGTTAATGGCAGGCATAGCCTTTCGTGCTTGCCGGTATTCGGAGCAGCTGTCCCAGTGAGTCTGATGCTGGCGGTTCAGCCAATCTTGAATGGCGCGGTTGATTGATGACTTCGGAGAAGGTAACTTGACTGAGCGTTGCGCTCCATCAGGGGTGCAACCCCGCTTGGCAAGCTGATCCACAAGCTCGTTGCCGAGGATTTTGCTATGGCCTGATGTCCAGATAACATTGATCCTGTTGAGAATCGCTAGGGTCTGCAAGCTTTTGAGGCAGTCTGAGACTGACTTGGTTGAGAGCTTGATAGAAGACAAGGCCTTAATAGCGGCCTGGCTGTGAGAGTAAAAATAAATGTCAAAGCTGCTGATGCCAGCTTTGTGCAAATGCTCAGCGCACTGGTTGATAGCTACAACTTCGGATTGAAAAACCGAGACATTCTCACCAACATGAAGACTCTCTTGTAAGATCGCTTCACCCTTGTGGAAAATGGCAATGCCCGCACCAGCGAGACCGTCACACAGGGATCCGTCAGTGAAGCAGTGAATACCCTGACTTCTCCGGTTGATGCCCACGTCCAGCGGGTGACTCCCTCTCGGTGGAAGAGTACACTTGAAGCCCCTCCTGAGGATGATAGTGGGGGATTGGCAGTCCACCTCGTCTAAATTGAGGTGGATGCGTTGAAGATCGCGACGGATATAGTCCAGATGTGGGAAAAGAGTCTTCTCGGGCATGAAGCCCGAGGGCGTGTTAGCAATAAATTTATCACAGATGAGACGCGTGGCGCCCTTCATCGCCTCAGCTCTAATGAACAAATGCAGCGGAGGCATGCTGAGGATGGTGTTGAGCCCCTCGTAAGGGGTGGATGGATACGCACCGGTGATAGCTCGGCAGATGTTACCCTGCAGCTGGTACAACCGGTCCCGTACAGTCTTCAACTCCAACGCACTGGACCAGATAACACACGCGTAGGTGATACTGGGCCGAACGATGCCGGTGTAAATCCATCTGACCGTCTTGGGAGAAAGACCCAAGTAGGCCCGATGGCTCTCCTCACCTGCGCAAAGCAGCGCCTGGCGCGCCCGATGACATTGTCAGCGTGCTTGGCCCAACGCAGATCGTGGGTGAGCGTCACACCAATGAAGCCGACAACGGCTTCATTGGTTGGCAATCCGATGAAGCCGACGGGAGGCCTTTTTTAAGCGGGTGAGCTCCTTGTTCCACCAAGGTGAGTACTTCTTTCTACTGACAATCGGAGGAGCGTTCTTGATCGTGGCCGCATTAAGCAGCTCGACAAGTTTGTTGCAGCGTGCTTCAATGCTCGGAATATCATCGCAGCCTTCCAGGTCATCGGCCGGTTCGCTGCTGATCAGAGACTCAAGGTCCCTTCTGAAGCCAGTCCAGTCCGCCCTTTTTAAATTGGGACGGTTCGCCTTGGTGACGCGAGCGCCGCCAGCTGTGACGCTGAAATGGATGTAGAAATGGTCCGAGAGCGAGGGGATGTCGTCTCTGACCCTCAAATTTTGAATCCGATTAAGGATGCAACTGGACGCAAGGGTGAGATCAATGACCTCTTTCCTGCTAGCATTCGCAAAGGTGGGTTTACGCCCCAAGTTGCAAATATGCAAATTCGAGGTGTTAATGAAATCAATAAGCATACTACCTCTGAGGTTAGTGTTACTGCTAGCCCACGCAGTTTTGTGAGCATTGGCGTCGCAACCAATAATGAGGTTCCGGTTCTCAGTGGTACAAAAGTTTGCGAGATCCTGCAGGAGGGGTGACGGAATTTCATCCTGAATGTCCATGTACACGGATGAGAAAATCATTCCGTTCACGGTGAAGGTACAGATGTCTTTATTGCAAAACATCGGCATGAGCATGGCTGAGAGCTCGCACTTGACCAGAGCAAAGGCCCTAGGGGTTTCCCCTCCAGAGAGGAAGAGGATCTGGTAGCCTTTCGGCAGCAGGGTGGGCTTACCTCTCACGGTGTAAGGCTCCTGAATGAGGTAGATGTCAACACCGGTGCCATCGAGGGTGTCGGTGAGGCTGCTGGAGGCTGCGACCGCGTGGTGCAGATTAATCTGCGCGATATGCAGGTTAGGATCACTGTTTTGCGTGAGTGTGGTGAAATCATCATTGGACCCACCCGCCGGGTTGTTCCTCAGACGGTCACGCCTCGTCATTGAAGATCTGAGCATGGCGGGTCGAGAACAGCTTAAGTCTCGCCCTCAGAGCTATCCGGGCTCTCGGGATCGTCTCGGCGCTGCTCACCGCCGGCGTTGCGCTTCTTCCTCGGGATGAGGTGGAAGACTAACTTCCATGCCCCAACGTAGGCGGCGTGGTCTTTGCCTTGCATGTGGCGCTCCCAATCAGCGGAGAGGCCCATGTAGAGGGTCTTCCCGTTGCCGTCCTTGACCGGCACCTCCTTGTAGGCCCGGAGGCCGTCCGCAGGCAACTCGGGGTGCTTGGCGACAAGACGACCACGGATCTCCTCGATCGTCCTGTGCCCGGAATAGAAAGCCCTATACCTCTTACATGGAGGCGGAGGACGGGCCTTCTCAACGGCCAGCTCCGGGACCTGTGCCGTGGAGGTACTCCAGTCGATGCTGGGCAGGTTGGCTAAGGCAGTGCTCAGATGGACCTCACTTTTGAAAGCGAGGATGAGATTGCCGTTGGCGAATCTGACTGACTCGACCTCAACACCGAGATGGTCGTTATCCCAGAGGAAGTCGTCAACGAGGGCTACAGCACCTTCCATCTGGGCGTCACTCAGCGTCCCGCTGGCCGCACGGACGCAGATTTTATGGAGGGGCTCAGCAGCCACCTTGGCATAGAAGCCGGCTGTCCCCCTGCCCTTAGAGCGCTTCGGGTCCTTGGGGGTAAGCGTGCGGTCCTCAGGCTGCTGCCTCTTGCGGACAGTGCTGGGAGCCGCGTTAGCCTCGCTGTCGCGGTACGTGGTTGTATCACCACCAGAATCTTCACCAGTGGGAGTCGAACTAGCCCCACTTAGGGTAGTAACCGCGGGGTTCGCGGAGAGAGATACCTCCGAGCTGGAAGGTTGGGGGATTTTCGGACCCCCAGCCGCGGGAGTTGCCGGCTCCCGAGCCGGAAGAGATTTTTGTTCAGAATCCATAGAAGCTGAAACGGAGAAGAAACACAAATTAGAAAAAGGCAGACCGACCGCTCGGGGACTGGGTATACCCCCAGCCAGCTCCGAGGAGCTACCCCCTGCCACGGCGAACAGCAGGAAGGCTTTGGGTTGCCATCTTTACCCAGGATTGCTCCCAGGCGAGGCTCCGGCAGGCCCCCGGTCCACACTCTGCAAGATCAGGGGGCGGGAGGCCGGCTGCGGGCTTGGGACACAGGCGCCAGGTTGGGTTGACAGCCGACGCCCGAGCCCTCCCCCACAGGAGCGGCCCTCGAGAACCCGTGTGGTACCAGTTGCAACCATGGGCTGTCGATGGGTAGTTGGCGCTTAGCCAGCGGCCAACTACTTAGCAGCCACCTGCCCTGCAGAAAAGCAGCAGGGGGGATCCGTCCTCCACCAGCAGACCAAAACGAGGAAACTAGCCGCTTCCACGCCAGGCCAGAGCGAAAAAGGTGGGGGAAAAGCCTCCTCGAAAGACGAAAAGCTGGCAGATGTCACAGAGTCCCTCGGTTTAGGTTGCCGTTTGCCCCCCAATACGACATGTTACATAATATTTAAACAAAAAGATACAAACTTGAATCACATTGCTAGAAATATTGAAACGAATTATGAACCCGCTATATTCAAGGCTAAATGTAGAGAGGCTTGGAAAAAGAAGTATGGCTATATCTATATAAATACAAGAGCTGATGAGGATGAGCAAGATTTGTATAAGGATGTTCTAACTAAAATCCCATTGTAAAAATGACTAATGAATATATAAGAGAACTCATTAATTTAGCAAAGCAGCGAGAAATGTACAAATCCAGAAATGATGCTCAACGCTATTTGAAAATTGGAGAAGAGAGTTTATATGCAAGAGTGGCTCCATTAGCTCAAAAACCTGTCACAGAAAAGCTTGATGAATTTATTGATGTCAATGCCAACCTTGTTGATAAACTTCAGAATCAAAAAATTCCAGTTCCGCAATCAAGTACGCCAAAAGGACGATTTGAACCTCTGGAAGTATTTGACAAAAAATTGAAGAAATTGGAAAGATTCCAATAACTCAAAAACCAGCGCCTAGTATACGGATTCAAAAAACTGATGCTGGATATATATTTGGATCATCTGTAATAGATGTTGAATTCCATGAACAAGGTCGGGACATCATTGTCAACGAATTCCGAATGCCATTTTCTGAAGATCTTGAAGAGTTGTTTAAAATGCCTAAAGTAACTGAAAATGATGAAGAGCTGAAGCAATTCAAGATGCAAACATTGCAGGATTATGTAAACCTTATTGAACATTGTAAAAACCCAGCGGCCAAATCAAGTGGGAATTATAAGCAAGCAGTAAGGATATTGAAAGATAATCCACCAGGATATCGAGTAAAACCGGGATCTGGACTCAGTGAAAGAGTGTTGACATTACTAGCCGCAAAGCAGAGGGACATAACAATGTTGATAAAGAGCTAGCAGAATTACTTGCTTAAAAATGGAAAAATAAATAGAAAAAGTCAACATCCTCTTGAGTAAAAAGTTTCAACGCGCATTTGACTTCTTTTCAATTAAAGACCCATTTCGACAAACTCTAGGCACTCCTATAAATTTGTATGAAGATCGAGAATATGAAGCTGGTATAAAAAAGTTTGCAGTCTTTGATGCTATTAACAATATTGAAGGAGGCAATAATGAGTTGCGATACTCGAGGGATAGTGGTAGAACATGGAAAAAAATAAAGATTCAAGCGGGATCTTGGGAAGTTAAAAGTCTGTCCAGCGAGATTCAAAGATTGCTAACAGCTGCAAATGATTGGAAAGAGGGAGCTATTGTTTTCAGTGCAAGCCTAGACACGCGTAGAGTTGAGTTACGGTTAGCCACAGATTTCAGTTCAGAAAGGCTTCAGTTCAGGCTTCAGGAAGTTGATTTCAGGGATGCACATTCCAATAACTTTAGAAGACTGTTGGGATTCAATTCGGAAGTGTATTTGAAACCATTTGAGAGAGCTCCAGATCCAGCTCGGATAGACGGAGCTAGAAGTGCGATCATGGTTCGTTGTCTAAATATCAAAGGGGGGTTTATCACTGATCCAGTTAATGGAAATCATTTAATTGATAAGCAAATACTTCTTTCAATTCCATCGTTCTCTGTCCCAATGGGAAGTAAAATTATTCAAGAGCCTGCAAATCCTGTGTACCTACCACTAACTACAAACATGTTGAGCACATTCGACTTTGTCATCGAAGATGAGTCTGGTGTTCTATACGACTTTGATGGCGAGGAAATATTTATAAATCTACACGTACGACAAATATGAGTGTTAAAAATGAGCGAAGCTGAGACATGGAATGCATTTAAACAAAAGTTTGGGACTGACACTACGACAAATATTGATCTGTTAAATTGGGCAAAATATCTCAAGTTAAAACCATTTCATTATGCCATGAGAGATGAAATTGTTGATTTACCACAGTATGGTTACTTTATGACAAATATTCACACTTCGAAAGAACGGGGTATACATCATTCAGCTATATTTTCAGCTCCTGATAAGGTTTATTTTTTTGATTCCTATGCACTACCGCCCACACTGGAAATTATGGAAAAGTTTAATCACACAAAGAATAGAATATGTGGAGACATGGAAGAACAAATTCAAACTTTTGATAAGAAATATTGTGGTCAAATGTCGCTGTACTTTTTACACCGAATCGATAAAGGAGATAGCTATAATGAAATTTTGCAGCAATTAAAATGAGATACAAGAATACTGCCAATCAATTTGGTTACTCGTCAAATTCAAATGATATAGCGCCTGGAATAACAATAGCGTTAGCTGATGATCGCTACATCAATGAAAATGAAGGATATAAGAGAGAGGAAATAGATAATTTATTGTTAGCAAAGAGAAATGTTTCAGACTCTTATTCAAAGGAAGATAGTGACGCAATGAATATCACCATGCTACAATTAATTGACGATGCTCATGGGCGCGTAAACAATGTCTACACAAAAACCGAAACTGACACTAAGATGTATTCTAAAACCGAAATTGACACTAAGATGTATTCTAAAACTGAGATTGACACTTTGTTAGCAGAAAGGCAAGGTACTGCAGGAGGTACAGAGAGTTCGAAATTAGTCAATATTCTTTCATTTCTGACTTCAAACGCTTCCCATCCTGACATGAAAGTGACCGCTTCTCATAACTCTTCAGCAGCATATCATGTTGCAGATTCAAACCCAGCTTCAGAATGGAGCAGTGCAGATGACTCAGACAAGTGGATACGATTTCAATTTTTGAAAAGAGCTAGGAAAGTTGTAGAGATAAAGTTGGAAGGAGAGGTGTGGCCTGGTTGGTCTGTTACTGTGAGCCTAAATGGAACAAACTGGGCACCTGTTGAACAAAGTGCACCCATTGAACTACGAAGGGGCAATGCACATCTTAGGAAACAAATACCCAATCCCTCATATTATTTTCATTATTCTCTAAATTTTTCTGGTTCCGTAAAGCTTACAAAAGTTGAATTACTTGAGAGACAAATAGTGGTTAATGATTTAGTGTGGCCTATAGATAGACTTCAAGCTGTACCAAAGCTATACGTAGACAATGCACTTGAATCAGTGGAGCTGCGACTAAGGCGGGGACTAGGTTTCAAATCTTATACAGGATATATTCCCTCACTAGCAACACGTTAAAACTATAGAAAAAGGGGTTTTAATGTAGCGTCATCAGGAGCATTTGAAACGTCAGATAATTGGGGTTATATAGTATCTAATTCAGAATGGGCATCGAGGAATGAACCCAATTTTTACATTGAATTACAAATTCCCGAGTCTATTCAAATTTGGAAATTCGGATTGAAAGGAACCAAAGCAGTAGGTAGTGAAATTAGAAAAAATCAACCAAAAAGTTTTATTCTGAAAGGGAGCAATAACAAGAGAGACTTTAGGAATATTTTTTCTACCGAAAATGCTGGTTTAGTTCCTGGAGTGATGAAAATTTTGAAGTAGCTTCCACCGAAAAATTATCCGTTCATAGAGTGCATATTAATTCGGCCACTGAAGGATCAACTGTTCTTATAGTTTCAGGCTTTCAACTTTATCCGATTTTAGACATAACTAGCAATCTACGCCCCCGTTGGGGAGCCAAAGAAATGCAATATACGTTTTTTTAATCAGCTACATGTATCCTTGAAATCTTAAAAATCTCCTGTCAAACCTTGTAAACCTTGACATATCAGTATTTCCCCCCCCCACAAGCTTTAACATATTAACTTCCCCCCTTGACATCTCAGCAATGCCCCCAATAAGCCTTGGAAATCTAAAAATATCTGTCAGCCTAACCCTAACCCTAACCCTAACCCTAACCTAACCCTAAAGAATTGACATTTCAGTAATTCTCTCCAAGAGTCATTATAGCACTACAGCATTATAGCGATTCCCTGCAAGCCTCGACATTGTAGGGATTCCCAAATGAATCTCTTAACTTCGACATGAAGCTTCTTTTATTTTTTACATTACCATTTTTCTATCAGCGATCCCTCCCCTAAGGAGGCATCAAATAATGTAATAAAAAGTTTTCAATAAACTAAATGTAGCTTCTGACTTTAGCCTTGACATCTCAGTTATTCCCCCGTGAGCCTTGACATGTCAGCAATGCCCCCCATAAACCTTGAAATCTGAAAAATCCCCTGTTAACCTTGAAACCCGTGTGATAAATAGGCAATTAGATAATAGCATGCACGGTAAGCAATTATTTAGGCCCTAGACAAACCTACTTGGAGCGTTTGGAGATTTTAAAGCTATTAATCCTAATCGCCTAACGCCGGTCGGCGAGTCCTACCAGTCTTCTCCAATAGCCGCAGGTACAGTACAAGAAAAGAAAGAACACGAGGGAACACAAACCGAAAGATTTAGAGAGTGATAATCCTATATGATACAAACTGATAATTGGCTAGACGATTTAATTTGATTACTCAAGTTACAGGATTCAAGCAAATTCGCGACGCAGATAATTAGACTGATGATAACGAGTAGTAACGATTAATAATAATGATTATATTACGCACTGACAAGCGGATCTCAGCTTGAAGAAGAAGAAGGAGGCACCGAACACAGGACCACGGAGAAGACTCCTAACCTCTGGCCTAAGCCAGAACCTACACTCAAACGAGAGCCCTGCCGAACCGACCGTTCAACGGAGTACCGACTAAGTTCTATCGGCACTGCCCTTCAGTGTAACACTGAGGCCCTCGGGGTCGAGGCCGCGTACTTGATCAGATCCGACAGTCTCTATCTAACCGCGCTTGACAGCGACGACTTCAGACAGGAATTTGCCGTAGACGTTACGCCACAAGACTAAAGCGGTTGGGCGGGAACAAAAATATGGACCGGGGGTGATGAATTCAGGCGCCTCAAAGCGCGAACCAACAAGAGAGGAGAAATCGGGCCACCGGCCGGAAACTGGACAAGACAAAACCGGGGAAAGGGAGCAAGCGAGATCCGATTGCCAAAACACACTTTCATATATAGTCAGAGTCACAACCCCTCAAAACCCCCTCAAGCCGGGTGGTGGTCGTCTGGCCGGCCGCTTGCTTAAGCCGAATTGCACTGTGCCCGCGGCGCCGGGTAGAATTGAAACTTGCCGCGTGCCAGGGTCCAGGCCGGTTCTGATTGGCTGGCCGCGCAAAGCTAGGGTTCGCAGACAAACTCAACCCTCCGCTGAGTCACAAACGGCGTCTAACTCTAACCTGTTTACAATTTTAGATTTCAGCCAACTAGAAAAAGTACACAAAAAAACGCATGACTAAACTAAAGCAAAATAACAATTCAATAACAATATAGAAACTAATGCAGTCAATTTACAACAAAATACACGCAAAGATGCTCACACTACACCCGCTAAAATCTAACCCTCAACCCAAACCTGACCTAAACCTAACTTTAACCCAACCTAAAGCCTTGAAATCTCAACAATTCTTCTCCCCTAAGCCTTGAACTTTTAGTGATTCCTTCTTTAAGAATCACAGCACTATAGCGATTCCCTCCAAGCCTTGACATCGTAGCAATTCCCAAATGAATCTTTTAACTTCGATATGACTCTTCGTTTATGTATACATAGTGCTTCTTTTCTTTTTTACATGACTCTTCTTCTCCCCCTCCGTGGCGAGCCAACAAAGAAGGTAATAAAAAAATTGAGTAAACTACATGTACTTTGAAGTAGCTTCTGACTTTTGCTTTGACATCTCAGAAACCCCCCCCTCTTAATCTCAGTTATTCTCCGTGAGCCTTGACATCTCAGTAATTCTCCCCAGCACAGCACTATAGCTTCATTTAATTTTTACATGGCACTTCTTTCATCTCTGACGAGACGTTTCTTTTTTACTTTTGCATGTCACTTCCATTAGTTTTTATATGAGGCTTTTATGATTTTTTACATGACGCTTCTATAATTGTTTACATGACGCTTCCATGATTTTTTTACATGACGCTTCTATGATTGTTTACATGACGCTTCTATGGTTTTCACATGACACCATTAGTCCTTTATTATTCCTTTAATAAAAGCTTTTAATAAAAAAATTCACTTTTAAGATTCGAAACCCACGTCGCTGCATTAGCAGTCCAGTCTGTTCACATCTAGGCTAGCTCTTATCAAATTTATAATGAAATTGTAGCACTTATATAATTCAACACTCACTCAAGAAGCAGTTATGACATAATCAATTTCTCAGGCAAGTCAGTATCAGTCTCAATTAAAGTTTGCAATATGGTTACGCAATCTAAATCAAGTCTAGTGCCATATGCTTCCACACTACGTTTTCAAAACTGTGACGCAATTGAATTCAGTGTCAAAACTCAGCCAGTACACAGACGATAAATAAAAACCCTATGTGACTATGTGATGTAATCTATTTCAGAATCAGAATTCAACCAGTCAGTTTTTTCTCCAGCATTCTTACAATGCATTTCAAGTCGAAAAGTTTGCTTGACCTTTTCAAAAAAGCATGTTTTTCGAATATTTAATGCCTTTAGCATCGAGCAATTTCTTAGCCAAGACACATGTACCGTCACAGAAAAATTTCTGATCGAACAGTGCAAGTCTCATAAAAATCGGTTAAGCCATTCTGGAGATAATCGATTGTTAGGTACTATGATAGGTACATAGTTTTGATTTTTAGTATATTGGATTTTTAGTATATTGGAAGTATATAGGAAGGATAGATTGCATACAAGCAAGCAAGCAATTTTTTCATTTTTAGTATATTTGATTGCCACATAATTAGACATAACACCATAGTCACCATCAAAACACACAACATAAGCACAAAACCCCCCAACGGGGTCAATAAACAAAAAATTACTATCTCAGGAAGCTGGCAAGTAGACAAACTTTACTCGATGACTAACGCAGGAATTCGGGGTTGTATATTTTTTATCTTACTCTTGCTACACAAAAGCAAGCTCGAAAATAAATAAGCTCTTCTCACAACAATATGGGGCAGCTATTGTCAGACCCCGTAGACTTGCCACATGAATAGATGCTGCAGAGGTTCTACCCCACCCCATCCACTCAACATTCCAATCTGACCAATACTCACGACCAAATCATCTGATCAATACTTGCGACCAAAAAAGTTTTAGCTTTCGTTTGGTTCTGGATTTTGGCAACCAATAGGATTGAGTAACCCAAGCTAAAAAGAATTTTTAGCTCATAAATCCAGTCTATATAAGTAGTTCATTCACCAACAGATAGACATAGATGTGCGCGCCTCTAACTACTCAACTACAACTCTGTCACTGCTTATTTCACATTATGCCCTCGGCTCTGGAATTGCCGACGCATATAACGACGCACGTACCAAGACAGAGCATATTAAAAGAAAAATTGAAAAACTTTATCCTTTGACTGTTTTTCCTAATTTGGGAAATATAGATAACATCGATGTTTTCTACGCTTTTGTTCGAGAAGATAAGCTGCTTAGTCTCCTAAAGCATTAATTAAACTGCCGAAAATCGGTTAACCATGCCCGAATAGCATATCAGTCAAAGAAAGATGAGAGCATGAGCCTCAATGAACTACCAAGGGTCCTCCATATTCACGTCCTACATAATCCCATTAAATCCATCCATATTATCCCCGACAGAATCAGAAAAAAGGGGGGTCGCACTCGTTCACAAAACGTCCTCCATAATCCCATTAAATCCATCCATATTATCCCTGACAGAATCAGAGCACAAAAGGTGTCCTACTTGCTCCGAAAACTTCGAACATAATCCCATTAAATCCATCCATATTATTCCTGAATCAGAGCATAACAGGTGTCGCACTCGCTCACAAAACGTCATCCGTAATCCTCCTAACCTATCCTCCTTCCTCCCTGACAGAATCAGAGCATAACAAGTGTCCTACATCATCCACTGACATCCACCCATAGCATATTCGAAACAATCAGAAAATTATCTGAATTCTTCTCCCCACATTCAATTTGCAACGCGAAACCAAATCCCTAAGACTTTAAATTATCAGCGCAGGGTCCTTACCCTTTGAAAAAAATTAAATTCTTAATAAAATGTTTCCAGTTGTCTCTCCAGGTTCTTATTATACTCAGCCTCATCCATTTTACAAATCCAAGTACCGATGCAAACTTTAATGCAGCGAGTATATGAGAAAATATTGGCCCGACGTTGATATCAATGTCCCTAATATTAATCTAGCTCTCCAAAGACACTGGTTTCATAAGTATGGAGTAACCTACGTAAAAGATTACGACAGCTACTATAACTTTGCAGAAATCATTAGACAATTGCGTTAAAAATCTCAAACTGAAACTCAGTAGTTGTCAGTAGTGGCAATACTTACAACCACTCATCTAAGGGGGATAACATCAGTCTACCATCCTAGGACATCAAAAAAATTAACATAATCTAAGGGTGAAAAGTAGCGGTATTCTCACCTAAATTACAGGACTTATAATTAATAGTATGCAGCCAAAAAAACTGAAAGGCCAAAATCGTTTTCATTTTGGCCTCGCCCGAGGCCGAAATCGTTTTCATTTTGGCCTCGCCCGAGGCCGAAATCCTTTTCATTCTGGCCTCGCCCGAGGCCGAAATCCTTTGCATTCTGGCCTTCCCTCAGACGGAATTCCTCCTCGGCTGGGCTCAGTTAAAGTGAAAATCTCTCTCCCCCTACGCGCGCTGCACCCACACACATACACTCCCCTCTCCCCCACGCACGCGACGCCCACGCCCACAAACTGTCAGAATGGGGTAAGAGATTTTGAGTACACATGCGCACATTTTTTCAAACCACTCTATTCTCGGCAAGCATACTTAAAAGAGGAACGCATTTTCTCACATTCTCTCAATGATCAACGTCAATACAAACTCTTCACCGTTGAAAACAACACCCACCCCATCAGAGCATAACAGAGGTAGTTAAGTAGTGGTTTTTAGTAAGATCATGCTAGCTTTTTATAGTAATTATGTCACAAAGTAAAAAAAGACTTATCAATAGTATATGTTTTGACTCCAACAAACAAAAAGATGTTCTTTATGCTGGAGGCCAGCAGAACATAGTTCAAAAGATGTTTTGCCATCTTTATTTTTTTATTAAAACAGGAAAAGAGAAGGGCTCATTTTCTACAGCTTTGAATCGCTGCTTCAACCGAATAGTTCCTATTCAGTTGATCCACTGGTCCAATCGTCGCAATCCGACACATGGGCAGATAATGTTATTTTCCGCCGCATCGTATAAGCGATAGAGACAGTTGCGACAGAAAGAGTGGCCGCAGACTAGCAGTGGGGAGTTGGCGAGCCAGTCGAGGCAAACGCCACACTCGAGTGCATCTGGGATATTCTCTGATCTTGTTCTGTCCAACTCTTTTTGTTTCACACGCTTTTTTTCTTCCAGTTGATACACAGCCTTTAAATTTTAAGAAATGAAATAATGCTATAAATAAAGAAGTACCAGACAAATGCACAGATAAAGGTACACAGACTTGAGTCTTACCTCTACTGACTTAAAGAAATCAGTGTTTCTCTTCAACGACGATCCGTTCCAATGTTGTAAAATGTCCTCTAAAGTGATGCTTTTAAAATCACTCTCTCGAAGAAGTAGTTGAGCCTTTCTTTTTCCTTGATTCAATTTGGATTCAAGTTCTTTTAACCGTTTCTCTTCTGTAGCTGGCGAGGGCATATATGTTAGTGAAGAGGTCTGGGCGGTTGATGCTTCTGGTTTAATATAACCAGCTGGGGTGAGGGTTTGTTCGGTGGGGAGAGAGATTTAGCCGAAGCCAGTTTAATCAACAAGAGCAACGAGTTTAGATAAAGTGGGGGTTGGGCTGTGGGCGTGGGGGGAGAGGGGCTTCGGCTAAAGGATTTTAGGATTTTGGCCTTACCCGAAGCTAGATCGAAGAGGATTTTGGCCTCGACTTTTCAAATGCAGCTGTCGCATTTGGTCAGGGCTGAGAATAATAATAGTTAAACCCTTCCCGACTCAAGCGCCTCTATCTACCCTCATATCTTTCAAAAGTCTTCCCAATTCATTGTTAGGAGTGCACAAAATAAACCCTGCTCCTGAGCCTCCGCCCTCTCTCCTCGTGCACCAGCCCTCTCTCCCTGTGCACCCGCCCTCGCCACCGACCCCCAACCCCAGTTTTGTCTTACCAGAAATAACAGCTTTAACTAGCTTCCGAGAGATCGATTCCCTCCACCCGCTTGAAGCCCCTATATTGTCTAGTCTCCTAAGCATTTCTTTGTCCCAGCGATTCTTCTCCTCAGGAAAATCCCTATACTTAACGTCGTGCCACATGCACACAGAGTCTAGCTCGTTCACAGGCTCATGCCCAGGATTTGGATTATTGTTTTCATCTAACTGTATTTCAAGTGGATTCAAAGGCCCACAATATTTGTAGCCGGGAATCGTCCAGCCTTTGTTTGGATGAGGAAGCTTTTCTATCAGTCCATGTAAATCTAACTTACCACCAGAGCGTTGCATTATTTTATTTTAAATTTTCTTTTTTAAAAAATGACAGATCAGAAACTTCAAAAGCCTTACTATAGTGACAAAGGATTCTTTGTAGGAAAAAATGCAGTCACTAAACTCGCAGAACTAAGAAAGGAACCAAAAGCTACAGTAGAAAAGTGGCTCTCTAAGCAAGCAGTCTTTCAAGTCTATTTCCCACCAGTAAAATTTGAAATGCCCCATTTCAGTAGTTATAAACCTAATGAGGCGCACCAAGCAGATCTTCTGTTTCTCCCCAATGACTCGGGCTACAAGTATGCTCTCACAATTACAGACGTTGCCTCCAGATATAAGGAAGCGAGACCGCTTAAGACGAAGAAGTCAGAAGCAGTTGCAGCCGCCCTCCAAGATATTTATAAAAACTCACCCCTTAGTTACCCTGAAATCTTTATGACGGACCCTGGTAAAGAATTCATGGGTGCAGTGAAATCACTTATGGAAAAGAAAAATACAGAGATTCGCTATGGCAGAACAGACTTGCACAGAGACCAGGCTTTTGTGGAAAGATTCAATCTAACTCTAGCCAAGAGGCTATTCACTAAGCAGACAGCAGAGGAGCTGAAACTAAAAAGTGGCCAGTACTATACAAAATGGACAGACCGCCTCCCCACTGTTATAGAGCAACTGAACAATGAAGTCACGCGCATGACTGGATTGAAACCATCCCATGCAATTAAACAAGACACTGTCGAACTTAAGTCATCTCATAGAACAGACACCTCAAACTACCCTAAGCTTCCAGGAGTTGAATCACCATACATACTGATAAACTCAGAGTTTCTACGCTTTTTATATCTACCTGGAGAGCTAGAGAAAAACACCAAAATAGGAGCTACAGATCCATACTTCAGCCTTGATGTACATAAAATAGACAGACATTTTACCTCCGACTCCGGTGACTATTACTTTTTATCTCAGGCCTTTAACCCTAAACCCCCCACGCGGTCATTCACTAGAGCTGAACTCCTAGTGATACCAGCTGACACAGAAATTAATTAAAATATTATAATAAAAAATGACAAAGATTGAAAACAAAACCATCAATAAACTCAATAAAATCATTGAATCAAAGAAACCAGGTCTTATATCAATTAAAGGTATCAAAGTAAAAATCGATCACACACGGCAAATAGTTCAGTGTAATGAACAAAGACACAGCATCACAGATGAAAAGTCAGGAGGAATCCTACCATTAGCAGCTCTTATCCCAATCATTGCAGGCGCTGGGGGTGCCGCAGGTGGTGTAGCTGGAGGTGTAGCAACTGCTGTTAAAGCTGGTAATGATAGAGCCCACCAGCTAGAATTGCAAAAGATTGCAAGAGACAAATGTATAACAATTAAGGCAGAAGAGGGCTGCCCTGAGGGCTACCCTGAGGGCTGCCCCGATTGTGATGATCGTGATGATTGTGAGCATGAAAATTCTGTAAGCAAGTCCGACATTGTCAAAGCCATCATGACACTGCACAATGCTGGGTTTACAATAATGCGGATGTGAATGTGAATGTGAATGTGATCAGTTTTAAAACCCAACTTTATCCAGCTTCATAAACCTAACACTACTTATAGGATGTAGAAACAGTTCAACTTTTCTATCAGGGTGGTAACCCTCAATTTTTTTTTATTTTAGAGAAAAAAAATGCCAAAAGCCAATCCAGCAAAAGATTTAGTCAACAAATACTTTTAAAAAGGCGTCTCATTTCAAGACAAAAGTAATTTACTAAGAAAAGCATGTAAACAAACGTTTAACACAGACCCTGGTCACCTGGGAAGCTATGAAAAACAGTTGGAAATCATCAATCAATTAGAATTCAACCAGTATGCGCCTGTAAAAAATCCTGCAAAGGAACACCAAGAGAGGAGTCGCAACTTAGTTAACAAATACGAAACTCTCACTGGCGAAAAAGCTAAGTACCCACAAAATAAGCAGGAACAAGAGAAATTAGAGCAATTAATCCATTTAAAAGACTCGGAGCTTGCCACTGAATAGATTAATTTTGCACAGAGGAAGTTTACAGAACATTACATAGAATACACAATCCCAATTAACGACACCAACGGCACCAACCAAATTACTGACATCAACGGCACCACCGCAAACATCTACGACTATAAAGACAGCATCCAATCAGTTGTTGATCACACACTCAAAACACGCAAGACCTTTAAACTACAGATATCATTCAAGATTGCGTTTTATATGCCTGCGAAACCCACAGAGCATCTCGAGTATTACATGACAACAAAGGCAAAGCCATTCACCCCTACAGACACACTGGATCCTTTCCTTCAAGATGTCAATAAGAAAATTGAAGCGTTTACATCCAGAGGTTCCGGATAGGTCATGGGAGGGATTCAAAGAGCGACTGTCATGGTCATGAAATATGACCCACTTAAAGCCTCCTCTTATATAGAGCTCCCGCATAAGCTTGCCGGCAAAAAAGCTTGCATAAATGTTAAAAATAAAGACAATTGCTGTGCTCTATGGGCAGTTCTTTCTGCACTTCTTCATGATAGTGTCCTTCACACACCCCGAAAGAACCTCAAATTATCAAAAATATTTTAACACTACTATCTCATTGAATGCGAAAAGAAGGGAATCAGGTTTGACAAAGGAGGCTTGGCGATCTCTCAGATCCCAAAGCTAGATGAAGTGTTTAATAACAAAATTAGAATCACAGTCTTTGAGTGGAGTAAAAAAGCTGAGAAAGTTCAACCAGTCAGATGTAGCAAAGACGTTTTAGATCCCGAGGGGAAAAGGCGGACTGAAGTGAATCTTCTAGTGATTGGTAATTTACTAGAGGAGGCTCACTATGTTTGGATTAAAGATCTTTCAAGACTCATTCACAAGCAGTTGAATAATCATCACGAGGCTGTTGCCATCTGCCGCTTGTGCCTTAAGCATTACAGTGGACCTGAACGCTTTGAAAAACTAGCAGAGCATGAATTATCATGCGAGGATCATCCAACAAACTGCTCTCTTCCTTCAGCTGAAGAGAAGTATCTCCGGTTTAAGAACTATCACAAGATGGAGAAGCTCCCATTTGTTGTATATGCTGATTTCGAATGCTCAATCATGCCAGAAACTCAAAAACAAACTCAAACTCAAAAACATGTCCCCAATTCAGTAGCATATGCCTTTATTAATACAAAAGGACTTGTTGAGAATAATTATTTCTTTGGAGAGCAGTGTGTGGAGCAGTTTATTGCCAGAATTTTAGAGTTGCAAAAAAGTGATTAGCACTCTTCAACCTGTTCCAATAAGTATGTCTGAGGAGGATGAAAGCAATTTCCTATCAGCAACTCATTGCCACATCTGCAGGAAACAGTTAACTTGCACTAATATTAAAAACCCCACCGTTAGGGACCACAGCCACTATACTGGGAAATTTAGAGGTGCAGCGCATAACACCTGTAATCTAAAACTAAAATCGAACATTCATGATCTAACAATATTTTGTCACAACGCAAAGAACTATGACATGCATTTAATAGTTGAAAAAATCGGCATGATTCCAGACATACACCTTGATTGCATCGCAGAGAACAAGGAGAAGTTTAAGTGTGTTGATATTAAACAGGATAATTCGGGTACAGGTAAGATAAGAGTGAAGGATTCATATCAATTTCTAGCTGCCAGTCTAGACGAACTAAGCAAGAATCTAAAAGATGAACAATGTACATATACAAAGATGTTTGCAAGTAAAATTAACAACACTGATGAATCATTTAAACTTTTAAGAAGAAAAGGCTTCTACCCCTATGAAAATATTACTGGGTATCACGTATTTGAAGAAGGTTTACCACCACAGGAGAAGTTCTTTTCAAAGCTAACAAACTCTGGAATCTCTGACAAAGACTATGAGCACGCGAAGCATGTCTATAATTACTTTAATTGTCAAAACTTCTTCCAGTATCACCTGCTTTACCTCTTCACAGATGTGTTTCTGCTGGCCGATGTGTTTGAAACCTTCAGATAAACCTGGTACACAGCATATGGCCTCGATCCAGCACATTATGTGTCTCTGCCTGCCACTAGCTGGGAATCTTTGCTTAAAATGAAATGGGATCAAGATCCAGATTGGTACATTGAACTTCTTACAGACATTGACATGTACAATTTTGTCGAATCGTCAAATCGAGGGGGATCTCAATTTGCGTTAACATGTATGCAAAAGCAAACAATCCCTACATTGAATCTTACAATAAGGAGCAGCCCTCAAACTACATTACTTACTTGGACGCTAATAATCTCTACGGGTGGGCGATGAGTCAAGATCTTCCAATTAGAGATTTTCGATGGCTACCCTCATCAGAACTAAAGTGGGACTTTTCATTGGCTGCCATTTATGAGGTTGATGTTTACATCCACCAGAGCTTCACGACTATTTCTCTGATTTTCCACCCTTTCCAGAGAACATCAAGTGCCCGAAAATAATCGAAACTCCCAATGGAACTTGGCACCTGTCAGGAACAGAAAAAGAACATGCAGAGAAACTAACACAGAATCTAAACAACAAGACACGTTACAAAATCCATTACAAACTGCTTCACTATTTTATCTCACTGGGTTGCAGGGTCACCAAAGTTCACCGGGCTCTTACATTTACAGAGGAAGCGTGGATGAAGCCCTACATTGATAAGAACACTCAGTTTAGGACCAAAGCAACCAACGACTTTGACAAGAACCTCTTTAAGTTGGCCAACAACTCTGTCTATGGCAAGACTCTTGAGAATGAGCGGAAAGTAACAAACCTGAAACTTGTTACCTCATCAGAGCCTGCTGTTATTCAGGCAAATATGTCAAAGCCAACATTCAAAGAACTCCACATCTTTAATAGCTACTTAGGTGTAATCATATTTTACAAAACCAAGGTGACGCTGCGCAAGCCGATCTATACAGGTGTCACTGTTCTCGACGAATCAAAACGTCTGATGTACCAGTTCTTCTATGGCATGAAGCAGCAGTACAAGGATAAAATGAAACTCTTGGACACTGACACAGACAGTTTTATTATGGATATTCAAACAGAAGACATTTATCAGGACATGCTGCAGCAAAAAGATTCGTTTGACTTGTCTGAGTATGATGAATCTTGCAGGACACAGAATGGCGATCAAGTGTTTGACGCCACTAACAAGAAAGTGATTGGGAAAATGAAGGACGAGATTGCTGGTGACATAATCACTGAATTCATTGGGTTGAGAGCAAAGTCCTATTTTGTAAAATGTGAGTCGTCAGACCCAATTAAAAAATCAAAGGGAATTCCGAAACGTGTGGTTAGGAAGGAAATTAATGAAGCTGAATACAGAGACGCCTTGAATTGCAACAAAAAGACATCACATGAGTTCTCAAAGCTACAATCGAAAAACCATATTATTCACACAATTCAGCAAAAGAAGATTGGACTGTCAGGTGCAGATAACAAGAGATTCATTTTTGATGACAATATTAACAGTCTACCGTTCGTTCACTGGAGATTAGGCTTAGGAGGTTAGGTTTAGGAGGTGGAGATTAGGTTTAGGTTTGAGAGAAAGTTTAATAAACCTCATAAAAAATGACATAAAAATGACAACAAATAACTTTCTTGAAGATTTGGCTAACGAACTGGAAATCCCAAACTTTAGAGGAATATTTATGAGGGACACTCTGCCTGATTTTCCTCTAAGAAAAGAATGCGGCATCATGAACTTTGACACCGCCGATAAGCCAGGATCTCATTGGGTTTGCTGGGTGATTGATCCCGATCGCAAGCACAAGTGTTATTACTTCGATAGCTATGGGACGGCAGTACCAGAAGAGCTAAGAAATTAAATGAAGGGAAAAAAGAATTAAAAAATTTATCGCTCAGACTTAATTCTCCAAGGTCTTAGCAGTGATATTTGCGGTGAGCTAGCTGTGCATGACTGTTTTGTATGCAATGACCAAAACACGAAAGACCTACAAGGAAATTATTCTTGGCTGTGTTTCATAAGGGTTCATTGTGCATTTCTCGCCGTCCTTCTTGCCGACTTTCTTTCCGCATAATGTTGAAAAACTTTCTCGATTTCATTTTTCAGCTGACTCATGTCATCAGTACCGACCATGTTCAAGTTCATTCGAATTGATTGTTCATAAAGATCCTGAATGGTTTTGAACTCATCCTCTGAAATGAACTTATCCTCGATTGCTCTTGAAATGTACCCTATGATTGAAGTGTGCACCCCTTTCTCTTTTACTTGCTTCTCCTGTAGCTGCTTTAGTTTTTTTCGCCTGTTTCGCGCTACTGCTCCAGTAATTGCTGAAATAAGTCCACATGCAGCACCCCCAGAGCCGAGCGGGATTGCGATTGGGGCTGTGATGACTGGCAACACTGAGACAGCTGCAGCAGATCCAGTTAGAACAGACACAGATCCTAGAATCATATTGCTGTAGTCGAAAAATTTACAGTGGTTGTCATAGCGCTTAATTTTCTTTCTGTTGTGGAAAATATTTTTTTCAAGATCATCGCGCATTTTTTGAATCTCCACCAGTCGAAACTGCTGAGAGTTACAAGTAATGACGGGTAGAGTTTTTGCTGCTCATATTGGGGTGCACTAGGTGCACTAGGTGTTGTAGGAGCATTCTGATCATAAAGAGAATTTTGAGCGTCCAATTTTTAAGGGAATTTTTAAAAAAATCGACAACTAGTTGGTGGTGTTAGATTTGTTTTACGGTTGATTGCTTCGTCTGCAGTCACGGCAACGGGTCTCTTCGAATCTGCCTATTCATTGTCTGTGAGCTCCATTCTACGTCTGATCTCAAACAAGTCGGTTGGATCATTTATTTCCCTTGCTGTCTGTGGTGCCTCTTCAGCGTCAATGTTTTTGAGATTATGCAAGCGTTCAAGACGACCGATTCTTCTCAACGATTTCTGCCATTCGGTAAAAACTAAATCTACAAAGACTTTAATTGCATCAATTCTACTTTGATTTGATCATGCAATGCTGTTGACTGATTCATGAACTCTTCTATATTCCTCACTTTAACTGTGTTTGTGAAAACTCCTTCTTCAAGAATGCGCATCCGTCTATCAGTGGAATTTCTCAGAAGATTAATTGTCGATGCTAAATTTGTTCTTAAGCCATTGATTTGTGAGACTGCCGAAGTTATTTCTGACCTAAGTTCATTAGTTGCGTGTAAAACCTGTACATAAAGCTTATCACTTTCAAACTTCTGCCTGGCTACTTTAAGCCTGAGATCTTCCATGTTTATTTGCAACTGGTGCATGGAGCGCTCTAGGGCTTTCAGTCTGTTTTTATTCAGTTTGATCTCTGGGATCTCTTCGTCGCTGTTGATATATCGCCTGTCAAGGATGGATATTTGAGCTGATGTAAGAGCGCTGTTGCTAGAAATGGATTCACCTGCAAAGTTTATCGACATCTTTTAATAGCAAATTTTAAATTACAGTTCTTTTTTCTTTGCTCATAATCACAAACTGGTAAGGCTGGTTCCACTTGTCATAGCAAAGATTAACGAATTCCTCCTGTGAAATCTTTCTGCTTGAGTTTTTTGTTGGATTTATAAAATAGGCAGGCGCAATGACCTCATTGTAAAATCTTTTTAGCCTGTCCTGTGGAATGGTTGGAAACAGGAGAATCAGATTGCAGTTCCCACGAATTGTTTTGTTCGGGAGCTCGAACCAGTTCTGTGCAATGTAAATTACATTACAATTGTTATGTCGTCCTCTTGTAAAATAGTTTTCTATCTGCTTCTGTGGGCCTGTCATACAATCATCAAAGACGATCAAATGTTTTCTCCCCATTTCTAGCTCATCTGGTTGGGGTAGAAGTTGGTCTTTGGATCAGCCTGTAGATCTCCATAGGTGAAAACTTTAATGTTCTGCCATTTTTCATTGTCTTTGAGGTGCTTTGCATATTCGGCAGCTACAATTTCTGGGTTACTGGGAAGGCTTTGTTGGTTATTAAAACATTGAATAATGTCCTCTTTGTTCAGCTTGTTTTGAAGCCCAGCAATCAGCATTCTATACTCATCTTGATACAGTGTGGGAGAGTAGATGTGCAGAGTGTCATAGGTCGATAAAGCCAGGTCTAAGAAGCATGTTAAAGACTCTGAATGTTTTACCTGAACCTGATGAACCAACAACAATGCATCTGAAGTAACTCGGGATTGACTCGTGATGAGAAAACTTAATCTGATTACGCGTCCAGTGAGGATTGAAGTCGCTTGAAAAGTCCATTTTCTTCTATGGTAAATTTTTTTTAAAATAAATAATTTAGAAGATGTGTCATTTTGGGACAGTAGAAGGCATGAGGGGGCTTTTGGGACAAAAATTTTCACATCCTCCATAATCCCATTAAATCCATCTATATTATCCCCAACAGAATCAGAAAAAAGGGGGGTCACACTCGCTCACAAAACGTCCTCCATAATCCCATTAAATCCATCCATATTATCCCTGACAGAATCAGAGCATAACAGGTGTCCTACTTGTTCCGAAAACTTCGAACATAATCCCATTATAATCCACTGACATCCACCCATAGCATCTTCGAAACAATCAGAAAATTATCTGAATTCTTCTCCCCACATTCAATCCGCAACGTGCTACCACATCCCTAAAACTTTAAATCCCCTAACCCAGGGTCCTTACCCTTTGAAAAAAATTAAATTCTCAATAAAAAATGTTTCCAGTTGTCTCTCCAGGTTCCTACAAGTATTATACTCAGCCTCATCCATTGTACAAATCCAAGTACCGATGCAAACTAGAATGCAGCGAGTACATGAGAAATTATTGGCCTGGCGTTAATATCAATGTACCTAATATTAATCTAGCTCTCCAAAGACACTGGTTTCATAAGTATGGAGTAACCTACGTAAAAGATTACGAAAGCTACTATAACTTTGCAGAAATCATTAGGCTATTGCGTTAAAAAACTGAAAGGCCAAAATCCTTTTCATTCTGGCCTCGCCCGAGGCCAAAATCCTTTGCATTTTGGCCTTGCCCGAGGCCGAAATCGTTTGCATTTTGGCCTTCCCTCAGACGGAATTCTTCCTCGGCTGGGCTCAGTTCAAGGACTCGCCCACGCCCTCATACTACCAGAATGGGGTAAGAGATTTTGAGTACACATGCGCGCATTTTTTCATACCACTCTATTCTCGGCAAGCATACTTAAAAGGGAACGCATTTTCTCACATTCTCTCAATGATCAACGTCAATACAAACTCTTCACCGTTGAAATCAACACCCACCCCATCTTCAGTCTCAAACTGTAGTACAATCTCGTGAATCTCCTTATTACTCAATACAACTCTTTTCACTGGATTTGGTTTCTCTACCACCATCTGTCCTCCAGCTACAGAGTTGTAGATGTTGTACAAAATATTCGTTCGCTTTCCCTTAAATACCCAATCAAGACTGAGATTACTTCTGATTAGAATATTCAAACCCTTTACAATGTCTGCTATATTGGGTGCTAAGAACAAACCGCGTACACTTTCCCGGACCATTCTAACAGTCCCCGATGCTTGAGTGGCGGTCCGCGCCGCGGATTCTGCCTTATAAACTTTCTTCTCGAATCCCAGTTCCCTATACCAAGTGTCATCTTTAAACTCAACCTCCGCATCTTTGTGAACTTGCATGACCACTCTCATTACAGTGAGATCATAGGCTAGTTTGGCAGGGAACAGTTTTTTATCTGGCTTACTCATATCAGGTGTCTCAAAATGGCCTCTTTTAGTAAAGACGTTTTCTAGAAAGTAATTGTAGGTATCCACACTCTGCGTGCTCACAGGGAATACCACAGGTTCTGCTGCTGCACCTTTCCATTTGTAATAAAACTTATTATTTGCTGCGTCACATTAGGAACGTTTGACCAACCAGTGAATTCGTTAAGATAGACATGGTAATTAGCGCCTGGATCCAGGCTAATCGCCTGCTCTAATTTTTCAACAAACATCCCGTTTGAGTCATTTATTCGCCCAGTTATTATAATAGGAATGCTCTCCTTGGAGTGCGAAATAATATTGTTTAGTCTTTCAGCAATCGCTTCCATTTTTTCACATAAAAAAATATTTAAACTTTACTGGATGAATTGTTGATCATGTTAAGCTTCACCTTCCTCTCAAATGCATAGATAATGTACAGGTCCACGGGTGTTGCGGTAGTCCTTTCAATGTTAGTCACGATATTCACAGGGCTGTTATCAGTAGGCATTTGTCTGGCAGACACATCAGCGCCAAACATCGGATATAGAGTTCCATATTGAAGAGCAGTGATAGCAATTCCATTGTTCTCTTTCACAGCCAAGTCGACCAACTCGCTATAAAATTTGCTAATCTTGTTCTGACTGAAATCTCCATTTTGTGGCAGTGCAGGGTAAAGATTATCACTGATTTCATGCTGAATGGACCGCACGTCTCCATGCATGTAGCGTATAATGCTATTTGGGTTTCTCATGTTAATAATGATATACCTTGGATTGCTGCATGATCCCTCTTTAATGCAGATGTTTGTTCTAGTTTCGTTTCGCTCATCTCGACACATGTAGGCTGTGTATGCAACATCAATGTCCTTCTCTATTGCCTTGAGATAATCCGCTTTTAGTGCAGTCTTTGGCTCAATGACTTCCAAATACAGCTCGATTCCGGTTAGCTTCACAGCCATCCCAGTGTGGTCCGCCCCAGTCCACAACACTCTACTGCGATCATCTCTAGTCAGTCTAAATGTGTAGCTAAAGTTACTAGTCAGTCGATTAAATGTATTACAGAATCCACTCATGAATCTCAATGGTACAAATACATCAACAGACCGATACTGCGGGTTCTTAGCAGCATCATCAGCACCTTGCAATGCATAGTTGTATCTCTTCTTCCTCTTTTTATAGCCACTGTCATTGGTGTCTCCTTCTTTTTCATCTGCGATAAAACCCGAACCACTTCCCAACTGAATAAAATCAGGATTCTCGATCAAACAATGAGCGTCATAGACAATTCCAAAGTTGGCGATTCGCTCCAACTCAGTGCTCCCATTCGATACACTAAACTCCTTGAACATGTACGCCCAAAAGTTACTAATCAGAGCCACATCCGCATCATGCTTGTCAACGTTAGCACGAGCCGCATCTGCACCACCTTTTGTCTTGAATTGAAATGTCATATGAAAGCCGCTCTTAAGACTGTGCACACTAACCAAAGACGAGCATCCATTGTATGTAAATGTCAGTGTTTGGCCAGGACCAAGATTAGTTTCATTCTGATTTTCCTGACTGGGAACTCTAACTTGTGTCGCTTTGATTGTGCTATCATCACTCAAAATAGGCTTGTTAATTTTGTAGAAAACTGGTGTCAGTGGGTCGTTCATTTTTTAACTAAAAATAAAATAAAATAAGAAATGAAGCGAAAAAGTACACAGCAGATATCTGAATTGGAGAAGCTAGCACAAGCAGAAAAGAGAGTTACCGGGCTATTAAATAAGGAGCAACAATCCTACAATGAGTTTGTCCAAGCAGCCACAGAGTTTCATAAGCCCGGGTATGGAGAAGCTAAGAAAAATATTGATCAGGTCAAAGAAACTATCGACGACATACAGGAAACCCAAGTGCAAAAGGTTTTGGGCAAAATTCCAGAAGCACCACAGATACAGCCGCAACCACAGACACAACCACAACCACAACAACAGCAACTAAAAGTGACAGATAACATGTTTGGACCAGTAGAGCGTGTAGAACATGATGGGAAATATGTATTTGGAATAAGTATGTGAAGAAAAAATATTTATAATGAACCAGTGGAATATTATATCGATATAAATAAGAAACATATTTCTGTTGTCAAAGGCTCGGAAACTAAGAGCATTCCTTTCACAAAAACCTTACTGAATTTTATGACCAAGAACCAAGAGAGAATCTCGGACAAACAGCTAAAGAACTATAGAGATCTAGTGACTTTTGCTCTTGCCAGAGATATAGAAATACTAAAGGCCCCAGAAGTCCTGAAACTTATGTATGATAACGGTGTCAACATGACTAGATTCAAAAAGTACAAACACTTTAAACAATGGTTCGATTTGCCAGATCAGGCGGAAGTCATAAAATATCTAGAACAACAACAACAACAGCAACAACAACAACCACAACCACAGCAGCAACATTCCACAGAAGAACAAGTACTCAGTCAACTCGAGCAGTTAGACCCTTTGAAAGTAGCTGAATATAAGAAACAAAACCCAACAGACTGGCAACACTTAGAACAACACTCTCCAGATCGAATGAACAGAATCAAGCAAAGAGTTTTCACACCTCAACAAAGACAGGCACCACATGACAGTTCCATCTCTGAAAGTGAGCAGTCTTTTGCATCACCTCCCCAGCAGCTTCAAGCCCAACCAATTCCACAACCTCAAGACCAACCACCCAAATCTGGAAAAGGAATAGCTGGAATCTACAAGCGAGTAGCGGTTCTTCTAGGAGCGGCAAAGACTGGAATGAAAGACGAGAATAGAAAAGAATTTGTCAACATCCTGGACAAAATGATGGAAAAGAAGTATATTGACAAACGGGCGAGAGAGCTTCTGCTTTCGCGGTTCAACAAAAAATAGTTTATTCCAAGTAAAAATGCCGATTATTTTTGAGAAAGACGTGGACAAATACTATGACAAAGAGGAACTTAATCTTATTAAACGCAGATCTGGACTTTTCCCTGCAGGCCACTATCCAAGAAAAGAACGCTCCGGGAATAGCCTTGCCGATTTGATCGTTCAAGGGGCCAAGATTTTTAAGGTCATTGGAGAGAACAAAGAGAACATCAAGAACGTTGCCGAAGCGGCTGGCAGTGTAGTCACAGCAGCTAAGAAGATTAAAGATACGGTTAATGAAACCCGGAAATCAATACCAGATATTCAACCCCTTGCACCGAGTGCAGATAGTGTCGATCCAACCATCTACGCAAAGATGAGAGCTGAATATAAGAAAGGAGGCAAAGAGAAAGAGAAGAGAAAAGAGACAAAGAGAACATCAAGAACGTTGCCGAAGCGGCTGGCAGTGTAGCCACAGCAGCCAAAAAGATAAAGGATACTGTAACACCTAAACAAGAGATTCAGCCTCCACTGGCCCCGCTGGCCCCGCTGGCTCCGCTGGCCCCAAATCCAGACAGTGTGGACCCTGCAGTCTATGAGAAGATGAGAGCTAGCATTAAAAAAGGAAGTGGTTTCAATTTTGACTAAAGGGTACTTTCCGAGGGTACAAGAAATGCAAAGGTACGAGACTAGTCCCAAAATGACATACCTAAGTCCCAAAATGACTCATCTAAGTCCCAAAATGACACATCTAAGTCCCAAAATGACACATTTAAGTCCCAAGTAGAAGGCATGAGGGGGCTTTTGGGACAAAATTTTTCACATCCTCCATAATCCCAATAAATCGATCCATATTGTCCCCGACAGAATCAGAAAAAAAGGGGGTCGCACTTACTCCAAAAACTTCGAACATAATCCCATTAAATCCATCTATATTATCCCCGACAGAATCAGAAAAAAGGGGGGTCACACTCGCTCACAAAACGTCCTCCATAATCCCATTAAATCCATCCATATTATCCCTGACAGAATCAGAGCATAACAGGTGTCCTACTAGCTCCGAAAACTTCGAACATAATCCCATTAAATCCATCCATAATATCCCTGACAGAATCAGAAAAACTCGCTCACAAAACGTCATCCATAATCCTCCTAACCTATCCTTCTTCCTCCACGACAGAATCAAAGCATAACAAGTGTCCTACATCATCCACTGACATCCACCCATAGCATATTCGAAACAATCAGAAAATAATCTGCATTCTTCTCCCCACATTCAATCCAAAGCGGCGAAACCAAATCCCTAAGACTTTAAATTATCAGCGCAGGGTCCTTACCCTTTGAAAAAAAAATTAAATTCTCAATAAAAATGTTTCGAGTTGTCTCTCCAGGTTCCTATTATACTCAGCCTCATCCATTGTACAAATCCAAGTACCGATGCAAACTAGAATGCAGCGAGTACATGAGAAAATATTGGCCCGACGTTGATATCAATGTCCCTAATATTAATCTAGCTCTCCAAAGACACTGGTTTCATAAGTATGGAGTAACCTATGTAAAAGATTACGACAGCTACTATAACTTTGCAGAAATCATTAAGCAATTGCGTTAAAAAACTGAAAGGCCAAAATCGTTTTCATTTTGGCCTCGCGCGAGGCCGAAATCGTTTGCATTTTGGCCTTCCCTCAGACGGAATTCTTCCTCGGCTGGGCTCAGTTAAAGTGAAAATCTCTCTCCCCCCACCCGCGCTCTCTCTACCCTCATATCTTTCAAAAGCCTTCCCAATTCATTGTTAGGAGCGCACAAAATAAACCCTGCTCCCGAGCACACCGTGCACCCGCCCTCTCTCCCTGTGCACCCACCCTCAGCGCCCATTCCTAATCCCAACTTTGCCTTACTAAAAATAACAGCTTTAACTAGCTTTCGAGCGATCGATTCCTTCCACCCGCTTGAAGCCCCTATATTGTCTAGTCTCCTAAGCATTTCTTTGTCCCAGCGATTCTTCTCCTCAGGAAAATCTCTATATTTAACGTCATGCCACATGCACACAGAGTCTAGCTCGTTCACAGGCTCATGCCCAGGATTTGGATTATTGTTTTTATCTAACTGTATTTCAAGTGGATTCAAAGGCCCGCAATATTTATAGCCGGGAAGTGTCCAGCCTTTGTTTGGATGAGGAAGCTTTTCTATCAGTCCATGTGAATCTATTTTACCACCAGAGCGTTGCATTATTTTATTTTAAATTTTCTTTTTAAAAAATGACAGATCAGAAACTTAAAAAACTCTACTACAGCGACAAAGGATTCTTTGTAGGAAAAAATGCAGTCACCAAACTGACAGAACTAAGTAAGGAACCAAAAGCTAAAAAAGAAAAGTGGCTCTCTAAGCAGGCTGTCTTTCAAGTCTATTTCCCACCAGTAAAATTTGAAAGGCCCCATTTCAGTATTTATAAACCTAATGAGGCGCACCAAGCAGATCTTCTGTTTCTCCCCAATGACTCGGGCTACAAGTATGCTCTCACAATTACAGACGTTGCCTCCAGATATAAGGAAGCGAGACCGCTTAAGACGAAGAAGTCAGAAGCAGTTGCAGCCGCCCTCCAAGATATTTATAAAAACTCACCCCTTAGTTACCCTGAAATCTTTATGACGGACCCTGGTAAAGAATTCATGGGTGCAGTGAAATCACTTATGGAAAAGAAAAATACAGAGATTCGCTATGGCAGAACAGACTTGCACAGAGACCAGGCTTTTGTGGAAAGATTCAATCTAACTCTAGCCAAGAGGCTATTCACTAAGCAGACAGCTGAAGAGCTGAAACTAAAAAGTGATCAGTACTATACCAAGTGGACAGACCGGCTCCCCACTGTTATAGAACAACTGAACAATGAAGTCACGCGCATGACTGGATTGAAACTATCCCATGCAATTAAACAAGACACTGTCGAACTTAAGTCATCTCATAGAACAGACACTTCAAACTACCCTAAGCTTCCAGGAGTTGAATCACCATACATACTGACAAACTCTGAGTTTCTACACTTTTTATATCTACCTGGAGAGCTAGAGAAGGACACCAAAAGAAGAGCTACAGATCCATACTTCAGCCTTGATGTACATAAAATAGACAGACATTTTACCTCCGACTCTGGAGAGTATTACTTTTTATCTCAGGCCTTTAACCCTAAATCCCCCACGCGGTCATTCACTAGAGCTGAACTCCTAGTGATACCAGCTGACACGGAAATTAATTAAAATATTAAAATAAAAAATGAAAAAGATTGAAACCAGAACCGTCAATAAACTCAATAAAATCATTGAATCAAAGAAACCAGGTCTTATATCAATTAAAGGTATCAAAGTAAAAATCGATCCCACGCAGCAAATAGTTGAGTGTAATGAACAAAGACACAGCATCACAGATGAAAAGTCAGGAGGAATCCTACCATTAGCAGCTCTTATTCCGATCATTGCAGGCGCTGTAAGTGCCGCAGGTGGTGTAGCTGGAGGTGTAGCAACTGCTGTTAAAGCTGGGAATGATAGAGCCCTCCAGCTAGAATTGCAAAAGATTGCAAGAGATAAAGGTATAACAATTAAGGCAGGAGATGGTTGCCGTGATTGTGATGATCATGATGATTGTGAGCATGAAAATTCTGTAAGCAAGTCTGACATTGTCAAAGCTATCATGACACTGCACAATGCTGGGTTTACAATAATGTGGATGTGATGAGGTTTAAAACCCCACTTTATCCAGCTTCATAAACCTAGCGCTACCTATAGGATGTAGAAACAGTTCAACTTTTCTATCAGGGTGGTCACCCTCAATTTTTTTTTATTTTAGAGAAAAAAATGCCAAAAGCTAATCCAGCAAAAGATTTAGTCAACAAATATTTTTCAAAAGGCGTCTCATTTCAAGAAAAAAGTAATTTACTAAGAGAAGCATGTAAACAAACGTTTAACACCGACCCTGGTCACCTGGGAAGCTATGAAAAACAGTTGGAAATCATCAAACAATTAGAATCCAACCAGTATGCGCCTATACAAAATCCTGCAAAGGAACACCAAGAGAGGAGTCGCAACTTAGTTAACAAATACGAAACTCTCACTGGTGAAAAAGCAAAGTACCCACAAAATAAGCAGGAACAAGTGAAATTAGAGCAATTGATCCATTTAAAAGAGTCGGAGCTTTCCATTGAAGAGATTAATTTTGCACAGAAGAAGTTTACAGAACATTACATAGAGTACACAATCCCAATTAAGGATACCACCGCAAACATCTACGACTATAAAGACAGCATCCAATCAGTTGTTGATCACACACTCAAAACACGCAAGACCTTTAAACTACAGATATCATTCAAGATTGCGTTTTATATGCCTGCAAAACCCACTGAGCATCTCGAGTATTACATGACAACAAAGGCGAAGCCATTCACCCCTACAGACACACTGGATCCTTTCCTTCAAGATGTCAATAAGAAAATTGAAGCGTTTACATCCAGAGGCTCCGGATGGGTCGTAGGAGGGATTCAAAGAGCGACTGTCATGGTTATGAAATATGACCCACTTAAAGCCTCCTCTTATATAGAGCTCCCGCATAAGCTAGCCGGAAAAAAAGCTTGCATAAATGTTAAAAATAAAGACAATTGCTGTGCACTATGGGCAGTTCTTTCTGCACTTATTAGTGTCCCTCACCACCCCGAAAGAACCTCAAATTATCAAAATTATTTCAACTACTATCTCATCGAATGCGAAAAGAAGGGAATCAGGTTTGACAAAGGAGGCTTGGCGATCTCTCAGATCCCAAAGCTAGAAGAAGTGTTTAATAACAAATTAGAATCACAGTCTTTGAGTGGAGTGAAAAAACTGAGAAAGTTCAACCGGTCAGATGTAGCAAAGACGTTTTAGATCCTGAGGGGAAAAGGCGGATTGAAGTGGATCTTCTAGTGATTGGTAATTTACTAGAGGAGGCTCACTATGTTTGGATTAAAGATCTTTCAAGACTCATTCACAAGCAATTGAATAATCATCACGAGGCTGTTGCCATCTGCCGCTTGTGCCTTAAGCATTACAGTGGACCTGAACGCTTTGAAAAACTAGCAGAGCATGAATTATCATGCGAGGATCACCCAACAAACTGCTCTCTTCCTTCAGCTGAAGAGAAGTATCTCCAATTTAAGAACTATCACAAGATGGAGAAGCTCCCATTTGTTGTATATGCTGATTTCGAATGCTCAATCATGCCAGAAACTCAAAAACAAACTCAAACACAAAAACAAACTCAAACTCAAAAACAAACTCAAACTCAAAAACATGTCCCCAATTCAGTAGCATATGCCTTTATTAATACAAAAGGACTTGTTGAGAATAATTATTTCTTTGGAGAGCAGTGTGTGGAGCAGTTTATTGCCAGAATTTTAGAGTTGCAAAAAAGTGATTAGCACTCTTCAACCTGTTCCAATAAGTATGTCTGAGGAGGATGAAAGCAATTTCCTATCAGCAACTCATTGCCACATCTGCAGGAAACAGTTAACTTGCACTAATATTAAAAACCCCACCGTTAGGGACCACAGCCACTATACTGGGAAATTTAGAGGTGCAGCGCATAACACCTGTAATCTAAAACTAAAATCGAACATTCATGATCTAACAATATTTTGTCACAACGCAAAGAACTATGACATGCATTTAATAGTTGAAAAAATCGGCATGATTCCAGACATACACCTTGATTGCATCGCAGAGAACAAGGAGAAGTTTAAGTGTGTTGATATTAAACAGGATAATTCGGGTACAGGTAAGATAAGAGTGAAGGATTCATATCAATTTCTAGCTGCCAGTCTAGACGAACTAAGCAAGAATCTAAAAGATGAACAATGTACATATACAAAGATGTTTGCAAGTAAAATTAACAACACTGATGAATCATTTAAACTTTTAAGAAGAAAAGGCTTCTACCCCTATGAAAATATTACTGGGTATCACGTATTTGAAGAAGGTTTACCACCACAGGAGAAGTTCTTTTCAAAGCTAACAACTCTGGAATCTCTGACAAAGACTATGAGCACGCGAAGCATGTCTATAATTACTTTAATTGTCAAAACTTCTTCCAGTATCACCTGCTTTACCTCTTCACAGATGTGTTTCTGCTGGCCGATGTGTTTGAAACCTTCAGATAACCTGGTACACAGCATATGGCCTCGATCCAGCACATTATGTGTCTCTGCCTGCCACTAGCTGGGAATCTTTGCTTAAAATGAAATGGGATCAAGATCCAGATTGGTACATTGAACTTCTTACAGACATTGACATGTACAATTTTGTCGAATCGTCAAAGCGAGGGGGATCTCAATTTGCGTTAACATGTATGCAAAAGCAAACAATCCCTACATTGAATCTTACAATAAGGAGCAGCCCTCAAACTACATTACTTACTTGGACGCTAATAATCTCTACGGGTGGGCGATGAGTCAAGATCTTCCAGTTAGAGATTTTCGATGGCTACCCTCATCAGAACTAAAGTGGGACTTTTCATTGGCTGCCATTTATGAGGTTGATGTTTACATTCCACCAGAGCTTCACGACTATTTCTCTGACTTTCCACCCTTCCAGAGAACATCAAGTGCCCGAAAATAATCGAAACTCCCAATGGAACTTGGCACCTGTCAGGAACAGAAAAAGAACATACAGAGAAACTAACACAGAATCTAAACAACAAGACACGTTACAAAATCCATTACAAACTGCTTCACTATTTTATCTCACTGGTTGCAGGGTCACCAAAGTTCACGGGCTCTTACATTTACAGAGGAAGCGTGGATGAAACCCTACATTGATAAGAACACCAGTTTAGGACCAAAGCAACCAACGACTTTGACAAGAACCTCTTTAAGTTGGCCAACAACTCTGTCTATGGCAAGACTCTTGAGAATGAGCGGAAAGAACAAACCTGAAACTTGTTACCTCATCAGAGCCTGCTGTTATTCAGGCAAATATGTCAAAGCCAACATTCAAAGAACTCCATATCTTTAATAGCTACTTAGGTGTGATCATATTTTACAAAACCAAGGTGACGCTGCGCAAGCCGATCTATACAGGTGTCACTGTTCTCGACGAATCAAAACGTCTGATGTACCAGTTCTTCTATGGCATGAAGCAGCAGTACAAGGATAAAATGAAACTCTTGACACTGACACAGACAGTTTTATTATGGATATTCAAACAGAAGACATTTATCAGGACATGCTGCAGCAAAAAGATTGTTTGACTTGTCTGAGTATGATGAATCTTGCAGGACACAGAATGGCGATCAAGTGTTTGACGCCACTAACAAGAAAGTGATTGGGAAAATGAAGGACGAGATTGCTGGTGACATAATCACTGAATTCATTGGGTTGAGAGCAAAGTCCTATTTTGTAAAATGTGAGTCGTCAGACCCAATTAAAAAATCAAAGGGAATTCCGAAACGTGTGGTTAGGAAGGAAATTAATGAAGCTGAATACAGAGACGCCTTGAATTGCAACAAAAAGACATCACATGAGTTCTCAAAGCTACAATCGAAAAACCATATTATTCACACAATTCAGCAAAAGAAGATTGGACTGTCAGGTGCAGATAACAAGAGATTCATTTTTGATGACAATATTAACAGTCTACCGTTCGTTCACTGGAGATTAGGCTTAGGAGGTTAGGTTTAGGAGGTGGAGATTAGGTTTAGGTTTGAGAGAAAGTTTAATAAACCTCATAAAAAATGACATAAAAATGACAACAAATAACTTTCTTGAAGATTTGGCTAACGAACTGGAAATCCCAAACTTTAGAGGAATATTTATGAGGGACACTCTGCCTGATTTTCCTCTAAGAAAAGAATGCGGCATCATGAACTTTGACACCGCCGATAAGCCAGGATCTCATTGGGTTTGCTGGGTGATTGATCCCGATCGCAAGCACAAGTGTTATTACTTCGATAGCTATGGGACGGCAGTACCAGAAGAGCTAAGAAATTAATGAAGGGAAAAAAGAATTAAAAAATTTATCGCTCAGACTTATTCTCCAAGGTCTTAGCAGTGATATTTGCGGTGAGCTAGCTGTGCATGACTGTTTTGTATGCAATGACCAAAACACGAAAGACCTACAAGGAAATTATTCTTGGCTGTGTTTCATAAGGGTTCATTGTGCATTTCTCGCCGTCCTTCTTGCCGACTTTCTTTCCGCATAATGTTGAAAAACTTTCTCGATTTCATTTTTCAGCTGACTCATGTCATCAGTACCGACCATGTTCAAGTTCATTCGAATTGATTGTTCATAAAGATCCTGAATGGTTTTGAACTCATCCTCTGAAATGAACTTATCCTCGATTGCTCTTGAAATGTACCCTATGATTGAAGTGTGCACCCCTTTCTCTTTTACTTGCTTCTCCTGTAGCTGCTTTAGTTTTTTTCGCCTGTTTCGCGCTACTGCTCCAGTAATTGCTGAAATAAGTCCACATGCAGCACCCCAGAGCCGAGCGGGATTGCGATTGGGGCTGTGATGACTGGCAACACTGAGACAGCTGCAGCAGATCCAGTTAGAACAGACACAGATCCTAGAATCATATTGCTGTAGTCGAAAAATTTACAGTGGTTGTCATAGCGCTTAATTTTCTTTCTGTTGTGGAAAATATTTTTTTCAAGATCATCGCGCATTTTTTGAATCTCCACCAGTCGAAACTGCTGAGAGTTACAAGTAATGACGGGGTAGAGTTTTTGCTGCTCATATTGGGGTGCACTAGGTGCACTAGGTGTTGTAGGAGCATTCTGATCATAAAGAGAATTTTGAGCGTCCAATTTTTAAGGGAATTTTTAAAAAAATCGACAACTAGTTGGTGGTGTTAGATTTGTTTTACGGTTGATTGCTTCGTCTGCAGTCACGGCAACGGGTCTCTTCGAATCTGCCTATTCATTGTCTGTGAGCTCCATTCTACGTCTGATCTCAAACAAGTCGGTTGGATCATTTATTTCCCTTGCTGTCTGTGGTGCCTCTTCAGCGTCAATGTTTTTGAGATTATGCAAGCGTTCAAGACGACCGATTCTTCTCAACGATTTCTGCCATTCGGTAAAAACTAAATCTACAAAGACTTTAATTGCATCAATTCTACTTTGATTTGATCATGCAATGCTGTTGACTGATTCATGAACTCTTCTATATTCCTCACTTTAACTGTGTTTGTGAAAACTCCTTCTTCAAGAATGCGCATCCGTCTATCAGTGGAATTTCTCAGAAGATTAATTGTCGATGCTAAATTTGTTCTTAAGCCATTGATTTGTGAGACTGCCGAAGTTATTTCTGACCTAAGTTCATTAGTTGCGTGTAAAACCTGTACATAAAGCTTATCACTTTCAAACTTCTGCCTGGCTACTTTAAGCCTGAGATCTTCCATGTTTATTTGCAACTGGTGCATGGAGCGCTCTAGGGCTTTCAGTCTGTTTTTATTCAGTTTGATCTCTGGGATCTCTTCGTCGCTGTTGATATATCGCCTGTCAAGGATGGATATTTGAGCTGATGTAAGAGCGCTGTTGCTAGAAATGGATTCACCTGCAAAGTTTATCGACATCTTTTAATAGCAAATTTTAAATTACAGTTCTTTTTTCTTTGCTCATAATCACAAACTGGTAAGGCTGGTTCCACTTGTCATAGCAAAGATTAACGAATTCCTCCTGTGAAATCTTTCTGCTTGAGTTTTTTGTTGGATTTATAAAATAGGCAGGCGCAATGACCTCATTGTAAAATCTTTTTAGCCTGTCCTGTGGAATGGTTGGAAACAGGAGAATCAGATTGCAGTTCCCACGAATTGTTTTGTTCGGGAGCTCGAACCAGTTCTGTGCAATGTAAATTACATTACAATTGTTATGTCGCCCTCTTGTAAAATAGTTTTCTATCTGCTTCTGTGGGCCTGTCATACAATCATCAAAGACGATCAAATGCTTTCTCCCCTTTTCTAGCTCATCTGGATGGGGTAGAAGTTTGGTCTTTGGATCAACCTGTAGATCTCCATAGGTGAAAACTTTAATGTTCTGTCATTTTTCATTGTCTTTGAGGTGCTTTGAATATTCAGCAGCTACAATTTCTGGGTTACTGGGAAGGCTTTGTTGGTTATTAAAACATTGAATAATGTCCTCTTTGTTCAGCTTGTTTTGAAGCCCAGCAATCAGCATTCTATACTCATCTTGATACAGTGTGGGAGAGTAGATGTGCAGAGTGTCATAGTCGATAAAGGCAGGTCTAAGAAGCATGTTAAAGACTCTGAATGTTTTACCTGAACCTGACGAACCAACAACAATGCATCTGAAGTGACTCGGGATTGACTCGTGATGAGAAAACTTAATCTGATTACGCGTCCAGTGAGGATTGAAGTCGCTTGAAAAGTCCATTTTTTTCTATGATGAATTTTTTTAAAATAATAAAACATTTAGAAGATGTGTCATTTCGGGACTTAATTGTGTCATTTTGGGACTTAGATGTGTCATTTTGGGACTTAGATGTGTCATTTTGGGACTTAGATGTGTCATTTTGAGACTAGTCTTGTACCTTTACATTTCTTGTACCCTCGAAAAGTACCCTTTAGTCAAATTTGAAACCACTTCCTTTTTTAATGCTAGCTCTCATCTTCTCATAGACTGCAGGGTCCACACTGTCTGGATTTGGGGCCAGCGGAGCCAGCGGGGCCAGCGGGGCCAGTGGAGGCTGAATCTCTTGTTTAGGTGTTACAGTATCCTTTATCTTTATGGCTGCTGTGGCTACACTGCCAGCCGCTTCGGCAACGTTCTTGATGTTCTCTTTGTTCTCTCCAATGACCTTAAAAATCTTGGCCCCCTGAGCGATCAAATCGGCAAGACCGTTCCCAGAGCGTTCTTTTCTTGGATAGTGGCCTGCAGGGAAAAGTCCAGATCCGCGTTTAATGAGATTAAGTTCCTCTTTATCATAGTATTTGTCAATGTCTTTTTCGAAAATAATTGGCATCTTTTTAAATAGAAATTTATTTTTTGTTAAACCGTGAAAGCAAAAGTTCTCTTGCTCTTTTATCGATATATTTTCTCTCAAGCATTTTGTCTAGGATATGAACGAACTCTTTTCTATTCTCATCTTTCATTCCAGTCTTTGCCGTTCCTAGAAGAACAGCTAACCGCTTGTAGAATTCAGGCATGCCTTTTCCGGAAGAGCTTGGAGGTGATTCGAATGATTGGTCAGAGGAGGAACTGTCATGTGGCGCTTGTCTTTGTTGAGGTGTGAATACTCTGTCATTGATTCGCTTCATTCGTTCTGGGGAGAACTGTTCTAATTGTCGCCATTGATCTGGGCGCTGGTTTCTGTACTGGGAAATCTCATTTGGCCCTGCTTTTTCAAGCGCTTCTAGTACTTGTTCGGGTGTGATTTGTTGCTGTGGCGGTGGAGGTTGTTGTGGTTGTGGTTGTGTTTGTGGTTGCTGCTGTTGTGGTTGTTGTAGTTGTTGTTTTGGTTGCTGCTGTTGTGGCTGTGGTTGTTGTGGTTGTTGTGGTTGTTGTCTTATGACCTCTTCTTGATCCGGCAAACCAAAGCATTGTTTAAAGTATTTGTATTTTCTAAACCTGTTCAAGTCAATCCTGTTTTCATGTAAAACTTTCAAAACACCGTTGTTCTTGAGAATGTCTATGTCCCTCTCTAAAGCGAAGGTAACCAGATCTCTATAATTCTTTAATTGCTTCTCGGATATTTTTTCCTGATTTTTAGTCATGTAGTCGAGTAAACTTTGAGTGAAGGGGATTCGTTTAGTTTTTGCGCCTTTATTGATTGAAATATGATCCTTTGTCACTTCAAGGTTGTAATCCGCCGGTTCCCCGGTAATATTTTTTCGCCAGGCGCTAATTCCAAATAAATATTTTCCATCATCCGTTACGGGGCCAAAAAAGTTATCCGTCACTTTCATCTGCACTGGTTGTCCTGGTTGCTGAGCCTGTGGTTGTCCCGGTGAAGATGGGATTTTACCCAATGTGTTTTGCAACTGGCTCTCTTGAATATCATCAATTGTTTCCTTCACAGTGTCGATGTTTTTCTTCGCTTCTGTGTATCCGGGTTTGTGAAATTCGGTGGCTGCTTGGACGAATTCATTGTAAGATTGTTGTTCTTTGTTGATTAGTCCGGTAACTCGTTTCTCTGCTTGCGCCAGCTTTTCTAGTTCAGAGATATGATATGAACTTTTCCGCTTCATTTCTTATTTTATTTTATTTTTAGTTAAAAAATGAACGACCCACTGACACCAGTTTTCTACAAAATTAACAAGCCTATTTTGAGTGATGATAGCACAATCAAAGCGACACAAGTTAGAGTTCCGAGTCACGAGAACCAGAATGAAACTAATTTGGGTCCGGGTCAAACACTGACTTTTACATACAATGGATGTTCGTCTCTGGTTAGTGTACACAGTCTTAAGAGCGGCTTCCATATGACATTTCAATTCAAGACAAAGAGTGGTGCGGATGCGGCTCGTGCTAACGTTGACAAGCATGATGCGGATGTGGCTCTGATCAGTAACTTTTGGGCGTACATGTTCAAGGAGTTTAGTGTATCGAATGGGAGCACTGAGTTGGAGCGAATCGCCAACTTTGGAATTGTCTATGACGCTCATTGTTTGATCGAGAATCCTGATTTTATTCAGTTGGGAAGTGGTGCAGGTTTTATTGCAGATGAAAAAGAAGGAGACATCAATGACAGTGGCTATAAAAAGAGGAAGAAGAGATACAACTATGCATTGCAAGGTGCTGATGATGCTGCTAAAAACCCGCAGTATCGGTCTGTTGATGTATTTGTACCATTGAGATTCTTGAGTGGATTCTGTAATACATTTAATCGACTGACTAGTAACTTTAGCTACACTTTTAGGATGACTAGAGATGATCGCAGTAGAGTGTTGTGGACTGGGGCGGATCACACAAGGATGGAGGTGAAGCTAACCGGAATCGAGCTGTATTTGGAAGTCATTGAGCCAAAGACTGCACTAAAAGCGGATTATCTTAAGGCAATAGAGAAGGACATTGATGTTGCATACACAGCCTACATGTGTCGAGATGAGCGAAACGAAACTAGAACAAACATCTGCATTAAAGAGGGATCATGCAGCAATCCACGGTATATTATTATTAACATGAGAAACCCAAATAGCATTATACGCTACATGCATGGAGACGTGCGGTCCATTCAGCATGAAATCAGTGATAATCTTTACCCTGCACTGCCACAAAATGGAGATTTCAGTCAGAACAAGATTAGCAAATTTTATAGCGAGTTGGTCGACTTGGCTGCGAAAGAGAACAATGGAATTGCTATCACTGCTCTTCAATATGGAACTCTATATCCGATGTTTGGCGCTGATGTGTCTGCCAGACAAATGCCTACTGATAACAGCCCTGTGAATATCGTGACTAACATTGAAAGGACTGCCGCAACACCCGTGGACCTGTACATTGTCTATGCATTTGAGAGGAAGGTGAAGCTTAACATGATCAACAATTCATCCAGTAAAGTTTAAATATTTTTTAGGACAAAAAAATGGAAGCCATAGCCGAAAGACTAAATAATATTGTTTCTCACTCTAAGGAGAGCATTCCTATTACAATTACTGGGCGAATTAATGACTCAAACGGGATGTTTGTTGAAAAATTAGAGCAGGCGATTCGCCTGGATCCAGGCGCTAATTACCATGTCTATCTTAACGACTTCACTGGTTGGTCAAACGTTCCCAATGTGATGGCAGCAAATAATAAGTTTTATTACAAATGGAAAGGTGCAGCAGCAGACCCTGTGGTATTCCATGTGAGCACTCAAAGTGTGGATACCTACAATAACTTTCTAGAAAATTTCTTTACTAAGAGAGGCCATTTTGAGACACCTGATGCGAGTAAGCCAGAGAAGAAACTGTTCCCTGTCAAACTAACCTATGATCTCACTGTAATGAGAGTGGTCATGCAAGTTCACAAAGATGCGGAGGTTGAGTTTAAAGATGACACTTGGTATAGGGAACTGGGATTCGAGAAGAAAGTTTATAAGGCAGAATCCGCGGCGCGGACCGCCACTCAAGCATCGGGGACTGTTAGAATGGTCCGGGAAAGTGTAAGCGGTTTGTTCTCAGCACCCAATATTGCAGACATTGTAAAGGGTTTGAACATTCAAATCAGAAGCAATCTCAGTCTTGATTGGGTATTTAAGGGAAAGCGAACGAAAATTTTGTACAACATCTCCAACTCTGTAGCTGGAGGACAGATGGTGGTAGAGAAACCAAATCCAGTGAAAAGAGTTGTATTGAGTAATAAGGAGATTCACGAGATTGTGCTACAGTTTGAGACTGAAGATGGGATGGGTGTTGATTTCAACGGTGAAGAGTTTGTATTGACGTTAATCATTGAGAGAATGTAAGAAATCACAATTGCCTAATGATTTCTGCAAAGTTATAGTAGCTGTCGTAATCTTTTACATAGGTTACTCCATACTTATGAAACCAGTGTCTTTGGAGAGCTAGATTAATATTAGGGACATTGATATCAACGCTGGGCCAACATTTTCTCATGTACTCGCTGCATTCTAGTTTGCATCGGTACTTACTCTTGTAATTAGGCTCGTGCGCTTTGTAATAAGAACCTGGAGAGACAACTGGAAACATTTTTATTGAGAATTTAATTTTTTAAAGGGTGAGGACCCTGGGTTAGGGGATTTAAAGTCTTAGGGATCTGGTTTCAACGCTTCGCGTTGCGAATTGAATGTGGGGAGAAGAATGCAGATTTTTTTCTGATTGTTTCGAAGATGCTATGGGTGGATGTCGGTGGATGATGTCAGTGTCAGTGAGCATAACAGGTATCAGTGAACACCTGCTCTGATTCTGTCGGGGATAATATGGATGGATTTAATGGGAATATGTTCGAAGTTTTCGGAGCAAGTGCGGCCCCTCCACTTTTTCATGATTCTGTCAAAGATAATATGGATGGATTTAATGGGATTATGGAGGACGTTTTGTGAGCGAGTGCGACCCCCCTTTTTTTCTGATTCTGTCGGGGATAATATGGATGGATTTAATGGGATTATGGAGGACGTGAAAAATTTTGTCCCAGAAGCCCCGTCATGCCTTCTTCTTTAGGGACATTGACTAGCAATCTAGCGCCCCCCTTCGGGGTGGCCAATAAGCAAGGGACGAATCCTTTAAAATAAAAAAAATCTTAGGGAGGGGGGCTAGGAATCGAATTCTCATTTTAATTCCAGGCTTATGTACCAATAAAACATGCTTGTGCAGAATTTTATAACAGACATTGAAATTCAACCATACTTGCCTTCTTTCAGAGCTACTTCTACCAGTATGCTTCAGTACGCTACCAGTACCCTTGTAAGCCTTAACATGTCCGCAATTCCCCCCACAAGCCTTAACATATCAACTCCCCCCTTGACATCTCAGCGATGCTCCCATAAGCCTTGAAATCTTAAAAAATCTGTCTACTTTCTAACCCTAACCCTAACCCTAACCCTAACCCTAACCCTAAAGCATTGAAATTTCAGTAATTCTCTCTAAGAGTCATTATAGCACTACTACAGCATTATAGCGATTCCCTGCAAGCCTCGACATCGTAGGGATTCCCAAATGAATCTCTTAACTTCGACATGAAGCTTCTTTTATTTTTTACATTACACTTTTTCTATCAGCGATCCCTCCCGTGAGGAGCCAACAAATAATGTAATAACTTTTTTCCAATAAACTACATGTAGCTTCTGACATTAGCCTTGACATCTCATTTATTCCCGCGTGAGCCTTGACATCTCAGCTATAGATAGATAGATAGATAGATTCCCCTCGTAAGCCTTGACATGTCAGCGATGCCCCCCATAAACCTTGAAATCTAAAAAATCCCCTGTTAACCTTGAAACCCGCTAAAATCTAACCCTCAACCCAAACCTGACGTAAACCTAACTTTAACCCAACCTAAAGCCTTGAAATCACAGCAATTCTTCTTCCCTAAGCCTTGGCATTTAAGTGATTCCTTCTTTAAGAATCACAGCACTATAACGATTCCCTCCAAGCTTTGACATCGTAGCAATTCTCAAATGAATCTTTTAACTTTGACATGACTTTTATTTTATGTATACATAGTGCTCTTTTTATTTTTACATGACTCTTCTTCTATCAGCGCCCCCCCACCGTTGCAAGCCAACAAAGAATACAATAAAAAAACTTAAGTAAAGTACATGTACTTTGAAGTAGCTTCTGACTTTTGCTTTAACATCTCAGAAACCCCCCTGTAATCTCAGTTATTCTCTGTGAGCCTTGACGTCGCAGTGATTCTCCCCAGCACAGCACTATAGCTTCATTTAATTTTTATGACACTTGTTTCATGTCTGACATGACGCTTCTTTTGATTTTTACGTTACGCTTCTTTTATTCTTCCATGACGCTTCTTAATTTTTTAAATGACACACTTTCATTAGTTTTTATATGAGGCTTCTATGATTTTTTCATGACGCTTCTATGTTAACATGACGCTTCTATGCTTGTTTACATGACGCTTTTATGATTGTTTACATGACGCTTCTATGATTGTTTACATGACGCTTGTATGATTGTTTACATGACGCTTCTATGATTTTTTACATGACGCTTCTATGATTTTTACATGACGCTTCTATGATTTTTACATGACGCTTCTATGATTTTTTCATGACGCTTCTATGATTTTTACATGACGCTTCTATGATTTTTTACATGACGCTTCTATGATTTTTACATGACGCTTGTATGATTGTTTACATGACGCTTCTATGATTGTTTACATGACGCTTCTATGATTTTTACATGACGCTTGTATGATTGTTTACATGACGCTTCTATGATTGTTTACATGACGCTTGTATGATTGTTTACATGACGCTTCTATGATTTTTACATGACGCTTCTATGATTGTTTACATGACGCTTGTATGATTGTTTACATGACGCTTCTATGATTTTTACATGACGCTTCTATGATTGTTTACATGACGCTTGTATGATTGTTTACATGACGCTTCTATGATTTTTTATGACGCTTCTATGATTTGAACATGACGCTTCAATGATTTTTTTTACATGACGCTTCTATGATTGTTTACATGACGCTTGTATGATTGTTGACATGACGCTTTTATGATTTTAACATGACGCTTCTATGATTGTTTACATTACGCTTCTATGATTGCTTGCATGACGCTTCTATGATTTTTTACATGACGATTCTATGATTTTTTACGTGACACTTCCATAAATTTTTTTTCTTGGCGTTAAAAAGCTTTAATTAAAAAAACTCTACTCTCTAAAAATTCGAACCATCGTCCCTGCATTTAGCAGTTTAGTCTGTTTACTTCTAGGCTAGCTCTCATGAATTTTAGTCATTACACCTAAATAGAAAATATTCCCAAGACAGCAAGCATCCCCCCAGTAGCAAGCATCTGCAGATAGCAAGCATCTTGCAGATAGCAAGCATCCTGCACATAGCAAGAATCCCTAAATAGCAAGCATCCATGGATAGAAATAATCCTATACATGTAGCCAAGCTTATCAAGCGCAGTAATCCTTGGCTATCGAGTGCAGTAATCCTTGGTTTATTAATAGCAATAATCCATGGCTTATCGAGTGCAGTAATTCTTGGTTTGCCAAGTGCAGTAAGTAATCCTTGGTTTATTAATAGCAATAATCCATGGCTTATCGAGTGCAGTAATCCTTGGTTTATTAATAGCAATAATCCATGGCTTATCGAGTGCAGTAATCCTTGGTTTATTAATAGCAATAATCCATGGCTTATCGAGTGCAGTAATCCTTGGTTTATTAATAGCAATAATCCTTGGCTTATCGAGTGCAGTAATCCTTGGTTCGGGTTGCATTAATCCTTGGTTTATTAATAGCAATAATCCTTGGCTTATCGAGTGCAGTAATCCTTGGTTTATTAATAGCAATAATCTTTGATAAATCAAGTGCAGTAATCCTTGGTTTGCCAAGAGCAGTAGTCCTTGGTTTATTAATAGCAATAATCCTTGGCTTATCGAGTGCAGTAATCCTTGGTTTATTAATAGCAATAATCCTTGGCTTATCGAGTGCAGTAATCCTTGGTTTATTAATAGCAATAATCCATGCCTTATCGAGTGCAGTAATCCTTGGTTTATAAATAGCAATAATCCTTGGCTTATCGAGTGCAGTAATCCTTGGTTTATTAATAGCAATAATCCTTGGCTTATCGAGTGCAGTAATCCTTGGTTTGCCAAGAGCAATAGTCCTTGGCTTATCGAGTGCAGTAATCCTTGGTTCGCCAAGAGCAATTTATTAATAGCAATTATTAATAGCAATAGTCCTTGGTTTATTGAGTGCAGTAGTCCTTGGTTTATTAATCCTTGGCTTATAGCAATAGCAATATCCTTGGCTTATCGAGTGCAGTAATCCTTGGTTTGCCAAGAGCAATAGTCCTTGGCTTATCGAGTGCAGTAATCCTTGGTTTGCCAAGAGCAATAGTCCTTGGCTTATCGAGTGCAGTAATTCTTGGTTTATTAATAGCAATAATCCTTGGCTTATCGAGTGCAGTAATTCTTGGTTTATTAATAGCAATAATCCATGGCTTATCGAGTGCAGTAATCCTTGGTTTGCCAAGAGCAATAGTCCTTGGCTTATCGAGTGCAGTAATCCTTGGTTTGCCAAGAGCAATAGTCCTTGGTTTATTGAGTGCAGTAATCCTTGGTTTTTAATAGCAATAGTCCTTGGTTTATGAGTGCAGTAGTCCTTGGTTTATTAATAGCAATAATCCTTGGCTTATCGAGTGCAGTAATCCTTGGTTTGCCAAGAGCAATAGTCCTTGGCTTATCGAGTGCAGTAATCCTTGGTTTGCCAAGAGCAATAGTCCTTGGCTTATCGAGTGCAGTAATCCTTGGTTTATTAATAGCAATAATCCTTGGCTTATCGAGTGCAGTAATACTTGGTTTATTAATAGCAATAATCCATGGCTTATCGAGTGCAGTAATCCTTGGTTTGCCAAGAGCAATAGTCCTTGGTTTATTGAGTGCAGTAATCCTTGGTTTATTAATAGCAATAGTCCTTGGTTTATTGAGTGCAGTAGTCCTTGGTTTATTAATAGCAATAATCCTTGGCTTATCGAGTGCAGTAATCCTTGGTTTATTAATAGCAATAATCCTTGGCTTATCGAGTGCAGTAATCCTTGGTTTGCCAAGAGCAATAGTCCGTGGCTTATCGAGTGCAGTAATCCTTGGTTTACCAAGAGCAATAGTCCTTGGCTTATCGAGTGCAGTAATTCTTGGTTTATTAATAGCAATAATCCTTGGCTTATCGAGTGCAGTAATCTTGGTTTATTAATAGCAATAATCCATGGCTTATCGAGTGCAGTAATCCTTGGTTTGCCAAGAGCAATAGTCCTTGGCTTATCGAGTGCAGTAATCCTTGGTTTGCCAAGAGCAATAGTCCTTGGTTTATTGAGTGCAGTAATCCTTGGTTTATTATTAGCAATAGTCCTTGGTTTATTGAGTGCAGTAGTCCTTGGTTTATTATTAGCAATAGTCCTTGGTTTATTGAGTGCAGTAGTCCTTGGTTTATTAATAGCAATAATCCTTGGCTTATCGAGTGCAGTAATCCTTGGTTTGCCAAGAGCAATAGTCCTTGGCTTATCGAGTGCAGTAATCCTTGGTTTGCCAAGAGCAATAGTCCTTGGCTTATCGAGTGCAGTAATCCTTGGTTTATTAATAGCAATAATCCTTGGCTTATCGAGTGCAGTAATACTTGGTTTATTAATAGCAATAATCCATGGCTTATCGAGTGCAGTAATCCTTGGTTTGCCAAGAGCAATAGTCCTTGGTTTATTGAGTGCAGTAATCCTTGGTTTATTAATAGCAATAGTCCTTGGTTTATTGAGTGCAGTAGTCCTTGGTTTATTAATAGCAATAATCCTTGGCTTATCGAGTGCAGTAATCCTTGGTTTGCCAAGAGCAATAGTCCTTGGCTTATCGAGTGCAGTAATCCTTGGTTCACCAAGAGCAATAGTTCTTGGTTTATTGAGTGCAGTAATCCTTGGTTTATTAATAGCAATAGTCCTTGGTTTATTGAGTGCAGTAGTCCTTGGTTTATTAATAGCAATAATCCTTGGCTTATCGAGTGCAGTAATCCTTGGTTTGCCAAGAGCAATAGTCCTTGGCTTATCGAGTGCAGTAATCCTTGGTTTGCCAAGAGCAATAGTCCTTGGCTTATCGAGTGCATTAATTCTTGGTTTATTAATAGCAATAATCCTTGGCTTATCGAGTGCAGTAATACTTGGTTTATTAATAGCAATAATCCATGGCTTATCGAGTGCAGTAATCCTTGGTTTGCCAAGAGCAATAGTCCTTGGCTTATCGAGTGCAGTAATCCTTGGTTTGCCAAGAGCAATAGTCCTTGGTTTATTGAGTGCAGTAATCCTTGGTTTATTAATAGCAATAATCCTTGGTTTATTGAGTGCAGTAGTCCTTGGTTTATTAATAGCAATAATCCTTGGCTTATCGAGTGCAGTAATCCTTGGTTTGCCAAGAGCAATAGTCCTTGGCTTATCGAGTGCAGTAATCCTTGGTTTGCCAAGAGCAATAGTCCTTGGCTTATCGAGTGCAGTAATCCTTGGTTTATTAATAGCAATAATCCTTGGCTTATCGAGTGCAGTAATACTTGGTTTATTAATAGCAATAATCCATGGCTTATCGAGTGCAGTAATCCTTGGTTTGCCAAGAGCAATAGTCCTTGGTTTATTGAGTGCAGTAATCCTTGGTTTATTAATAGCAATAGTCTTTGGTTTATTGAGTGCAGTAGTCCTTGGTTTATTAATAGCAATAATCCTTGGCTTATCGAGTGCAGTAATCCTTGGTTTATTAATAGCAATAATCCTTGGCTTATCGAGTGCAGTAATCCTTGGTTTGCCAAGAGCAATATCGAGTGCAGTAATTCCTTGGTTTATTAATCGAGTGCAGTAATTCTTGGTTTATTAATAGCAATAATCCTTGGCTTATCGAGTGCAGTAATCCTTGGTTTAAGAGCAATATCCTTGGCTTATCGAGTGCAGTAATCCTTGGTTTGCCAAGAGCAATAGTCCTTGGTTTATGAGTGCAGTAATCCTTGGTTTATTAATAGCAATAGTCCTTGGTTTATTGAGTGCAGTAATCCTTGGTTTATTAATAGCAATAATCCTTGGCTTATCGAGTGCAGTAATCCTTGGTTTAATAGCAATAAGTCCTTGGCTTATCGAGTGCAGTAATCCTTGGTTTGCCAAGAGCAATAGTCCTTGGCTTATCGAGTGCAGTAATCCTTGGTTTATTAATAGCAATAGTCCTTGGCTTATCGAGTGCAGTAATCCTTGGTTTATTAATAGCAATAATCCTTGGCTTATCGAGTGCAGTAATCCTTGGTTTGCCAAGAGCAATAATCCTTGGCTTATCGAGTGCAGTAATCCTTGGTTTGCCAAGAGCAATAGTCCTTGGTTTATTGAGTGCAGTAATCCTTGGTTTATTAATAGCAATAGTCCTTGGCTTATCGAGTGCAGTAATCCTTGGTTTATTAATAGCAATAATCCTTGGCTTATCGAGTGCAGTAATCCTTGGTTTATTAATAGCAATAATCCTTGGCTTATCGAGTGCAGTAATCCTTGGTTTGCCAAGAGCAATAGTCCTTGGCTTATCGAGTGCAGTAATCCTTGGTTTTTGCCAAGAGCAATAGTCTTGGTTTATTGAGTGCAGTAATCCTTGGTTTATTAATAGCAATAGTCCTTGGTTTATCGAGTGCAGTAATCCTTGGTTTATTAATAGCAATAATCCTTGGCTTATCGAGTGCAGTAATCCTTGGTTTATTAATAGCAATAATCCTTGCTTATCGAGTGCAGTAATCCTTGGTTTGCCAAGAGCAATAGTCCTTGGCTTATCGAGTGCAGTAATCCTTGGTTTATTAATAGCAATAATCCTTGGCTTATCGAGTGCAGTAATCCTTGGTTTATTAATAGCAATAATCCATGGCTTATCGAGTGCAGTAATCCTTGGTTTGCCAAGAGCAATAGTCCTTGGCTTATCGAGTGCAGTAATCCTTGGTTTGCCAAGAGCAATAGTCCTTGGTTTATTGAGTGCAGTAATCCTTGGTTTATTAATAGCAATAGTCCTTGGCTTATGAGTGCAGTAATCCTTGGTTTGCCAAGAGCAATAGTCCTTGGCTTATCGAGTGCAGTAATCCTTGTTTTTGCCAAGAGCAATAGTCCTTGGCTTATCGAGTGCAGTAATCCTTGGTTTATTAATAGCAATAATCCTTGGCTTATCGAGTGCAGTAATCCTTGGTTTTTAATAGCAATATCCTTGGCTATCGAGTGCAGTAATCCTTGGTTTGCCAAGAGCAATAGTCCTTGGTTTATGAGTGCAGTAATCCTTGGTTTATTAATAGCAATAGTCCTTGGCTTATCGAGTGCAGTAATCCTTGGTTTAATAGCAATAGTCCTTGGTTTATTGAGTGCAGTAATCCTTGGTTTATTAATAGCAATAGTCCTTGGTTTATCGAGTGCAGTAATCCTTGGTTTATTAATAGCAATAATCCTTGGCTTATCGAGTGCAGTAATCCTTGGTTTATTAATAGCAATAATCCTTGGCTTATCGAGTGCAGTAATCCTTGGTTTGCCAAGAGCAATAGTCCTTGGCTTATCGAGTGCAGTAATCCTTGGTTTATTAATAGCAATAATCCTTGGCTTATCGAGTGCAGTAATCCTTGGTTTATTAATAGCAATAATCCTTGGCTTATCGAGTGCAGTAATCCTTGGTTTGCCAAGAGCAATAGTCCTTGGTTTATTGAGTGCAGTAATCCTTGGTTTATTAATAGCAATAGTCCTTGGTTTATTGAGTGCAGTAATCCTTGGTTTATTAATAGCAATAATCCTTGGCTTATCGAGTGCAGTAATCCTTGGTTTATTAATAGCAATAATCCTTGGCTTATCGAGTGCAGTAATCCTTGGTTTGCCAAGAGCAATAGTCCTTGGCTTATCGAGTGCAGTAATCCTTGGTTTGCCAAGAGCAATAGTTCTTGGTTTATTGAGTGCAGTAATCCTTGGTTTATTAATAGCAATAGTCCTTGGTTTATTGAGTGCAGTAGTCCTTGGTTTATTAATAGCAATAATCCTTGGCTTATCGAGTGCAGTAATCCTTGGTTTATTAATAGCAATAATCCTTGGCTTATCGAGTGCAGTAATCCTTGGTTTGCCAAGAGCAATAGTCCTTGGCTTATCGAGTGCAGTAATCCTTGGTTTATTAATAGCAATAATCCTTGGCTTATCGAGTGCAGTAATCCTTGGTTTATTAATAGCAATAATCCATGGCTTATCGAGTGCAGTAATCCTTGGTTTGCCAAGAGCAATAGTCCTTGGCTTATCGAGTGCAGTAATCCTTGGTTTGCCAAGAGCAATAGTCCTTGGTTTATTGAGTGCAGTAATCCTTGGTTTATTAATAGCAATAGTCCTTGGTTTATTGAGTGCAGTAGTCCTTGGTTTGCCAAGAGCAATAGTCCTTGGCTTATCGAGTGCAGTATTCCTTGTTTTGCCAAGAGCAATAGTCCTTGGTTTATTGAGTGCAGTAATCCTTGGTTTATTAATAGCAATAGTCCTTGGCTTATCGAGTGCAGTAATCCTTGGTTTGCCAAGAGCAATAGTCCTTGGCTTATCGAGTGCAGTAATCCTTGGTTTATTAATAGCAATAATCCTTGGCTTATCGAGTGCAGTAATCCTTGGTTTGCCAAGAGCAATAGTCCTTGGCTTATCGAGTGCAGTAATCCTTGGTTTGCCAAGAGCAATAGTCCTTGGCTTATCAAGTGCAGTAATCCTTGGTTTATTAATAGCAATAATCCTTGGCTTATCGAGTGCAGTAATACTTGGTTTATTAATAGCAATAATCCATGGCTTATCGAGTGCAGTAATCCTTGGTTTGCCAAGAGCAATAGTCCTTGGCTTATCGAGTGCATTAATTCTTGGTTTATTAATAGCAATAATCCTTGGCTTATCGAGTGCAGTAATTCTTGGTTTATTAATAGCAATAATCCATGGCTTATCGAGTGCAGTAATCCTTGGTTTGCCAAGAGCAATAGTCCTTGGCTTATCGAGTGCAGTAATCCTTGGTTTGCCAAGAGCAATAGTCCTTGGTTTATTGAGTGCAGTAATCCTTGGTTTATTAATAGCAATAATCCTTGGTTTATTGAGTGCAGTAGTCCTTGGTTTATTAATAGCAATAATCCTTGGCTTATCGAGTGCAGTAATCCTTGGTTTGCCAAGAGCAATAGTCCTTGGCTTATCGAGTGCAGTAATCCTTGGTTTGCCAAGAGCAATAGTCCTTGGCTTATCGAGTGCAGTAATCCTTGGTTTATTAATAGCAATAATCCTTGGCTTATCGAGTGCAGTAATACTTGGTTTATTAATAGCAATAATCCATGGCTTATCGAGTGCAGTAATCCTTGGTTTGCCAAGAGCAATAGTCCTTGGTTTATTGAGTGCAGTAATCCTTGGTTTATTAATAGCAATAGTCTTTGGTTTATTGAGTGCAGTAGTCCTTGGTTTATTAATAGCAATAATCCTTGGCTTATCGAGTGCAGTAATCCTTGGTTTATTAATAGCAATAATCCTTGGCTTATCGAGTGCAGTAATCCTTGGTTTGCCAAGAGCAATAGTCCTTGGCTTATCGAGTGCAGTAATTCTTGGTTTATTAATAGCAATAATCCTTGGCTTATCGAGTGCAGTAATTCTTGGTTTATTAATAGCAATAATCCATGGCTTATCGAGTGCAGTAATCCTTGGTTTGCCAAGAGCAATAGTCCTTGGCTTATCGAGTGCAGTAATCCTTGGTTTGCCAAGAGCAATAGTCCTTGGTTTATTGAGTGCAGTAATCCTTGGTTTATTAATAGCAATAGTCCTTGGTTTATTGAGTGCAGTAGTCCTTGGTTTATTAATAGCAATAATCCTTGGCTTATCGAGTGCAGTAATCCTTGGTTTGCCAAGAGCAATAGTCCTTGGCTTATCGAGTGCAGTAATCCTTGGTTTGCCAAGAGCAATAGTCCTTGGCTTATCGAGTGCAGTAATCCTTGGTTTATTAATAGCAATAATCCTTGGCTTATCGAGTGCAGTAATACTTGGTTTATTAATAGCAATAATCCATGGCTTATCGAGTGCAGTAATCCTTGGTTTGCCAAGAGCAATAGTCCTTGGTTTATTGAGTGCAGTAATCCTTGGTTTATTAATAGCAATAGTCCTTGGTTTATTGAGTGCAGTAGTCCTTGGTTTATTAATAGCAATAATCCTTGGCTTATCGAGTGCAGTAATCCTTGGTTTATTAATAGCAATAATCCTTGGCTTATCGAGTGCAGTAATCCTTGGTTTGCCAAGAGCAATAGTCCTTGGCTTATCGAGTGCAGTAATCCTTGGTTTGCCAAGAGCAATAGTTCTTGGTTTATTGAGTGCAGTAATCCTTCGTTTATTAATAGCAATAGTCCTTGGTTTATTGAGTGCAGTAGTCCTTGGTTTATTAATAGCAATAATCCTTGGCTTATCGAGTGCAGTAATCCTTGGTTTATTAATAGCAATAATCCTTGGCTTATCGAGTGCAGTAATCCTTGGTTTGCCAAGAGCAATAGTCCTTGGCTTATCGAGTGCAGTAATCCTTGGTTTATTAATAGCAATAATCCTTGGCTTATCGAGTGCAGTAATCCTTGGTTTATTAATAGCAATAATCCATGGCTTATCGAGTGCAGTAATCCTTGGTTTGCCAAGAGCAATAGTCCTTGGCTTATCGAGTGCAGTAATCCTTGGTTTGCCAAGAGCAATAGTCCTTGGTTTATTGAGTGCAGTAATCCTTGGTTTATTAATAGCAATAGTCCTTGGTTTATTGAGTGCAGTAGTCCTTGGTTTGCCAAGAGCAATAGTCCTTGGCTTATCGAGTGCAGTAATCCTTGTTTTGCCAAGAGCAATAGTCCTTGGCTTATCGAGTGCAGTAATCCTTGGTTTATTAATAGCAATAATCCTTGGCTTATCGAGTGCAGTAATACTTGGTTTATTAATAGCAATAATCCATGGCTGATCGAGTGCAGTAATCCTTGGTTTGCCAAGAGCAATAGTCCTTGGTTTATTGAGTGCAGTAATCCTTGGTTTATTAATAGCAATAGTCCTTGGCTTATCGAGTGCAGTAATCCTTGGTTTGCCAAGAGCAATAGTCCTTGGTTTATTGAGTGCAGTAATCCTTGGTTTATTAATAGCAATAGTCCTTGGTTTATTGAGTGCAGTAGTCCTTGGTTTATTAATAGCAATAGTCCTTGGCTTATCGAGTGCAGTAATCCTTGGTTTATTAATAGCAATAATCCTTGGCTTATCGAGTGCAGTAATACTTGGTTTATTAATAGCAATAATCCATGGCTTATCGAGTGCAGTAATCCTTGGTTTGCCAAGAGCAATAGTCCTTGGTTTATTGAGTGCAGTAATCCTTGGTTTATTAATAGCAATAGTCCTTGGTTTATTGAGTGCAGTAGTCCTTGGTTTATTAATAGCAATAATCCTTGGCTTATCGAGTGCAGTAATCCTTGGTTTATTAATAGCAATAATCCTTGGCTTATCGAGTGCAGTAATCCTTGGTTTGCCAAGAGCAATAGTCCTTGGCTTATCGAGTGCAGTAATCCTTGGTTTGCCAAGAGCAATAGTTCTTGGTTTATTGAGTGCAGTAATCCTTGGTTTATTAATAGCAATAGTCCTTGGTTTATTGAGTGCAGTAGTCCTTGGTTTATTAATAGCAATAATCCTTGGCTTATCGAGTGCAGTAATCCTTGGTTTATTAATAGCAATAATCCTTGGCTTATCGAGTGCAGTAATCCTTGGTTTGCCAAGAGCAATAGTCCTTGGCTTATCGAGTGCAGTAATCCTTGGTTTATTAATAGCAATAATCCTTGGCTTATCGAGTGCAGTAATCCTTGGTTTATTAATAGCAATAATCCATGGCTTATCGAGTGCAGTAATCCTTGGTTTGCCAAGAGCAATAGTCCTTGGCTTATCGAGTGCAGTAATCCTTGGTTTGCCAAGAGCAATAGTCCTTGGTTTATTGAGTGCAGTAATCCTTGGTTTATTAATAGCAATAGTCCTTTGTTTATTGAGTGCAGTAGTCCTTGGTTTGCCAAGAGCAATAGTCCTTGGCTTATCGAGTGCAGTATTCCTTGTTTTGCCAAGAGCAATAGTCCTTGGTTTATTGAGTGCAGTAATCCTTGCTTTATTAATAGCAATAGTCCTTGGCTTATCGAGTGCAGTAATCCTTGGTTTGCCAAGAGCAATAGTCCTTGGCTTATCGAGTGCAGTAATCCTTGGTTTATTAATAGCAATAATCCTTGGCTTATCGAGTGCAGTAATCCTTGGTTTGCCAAGAGCAATAGTCCTTGGCTTATCGAGTGCAGTAATCCTTGGTTTGCCAAGAGCAATAGTCCTTGGCTTATCGAGTGCAGTAATCCTTGGTTTATTAATAGCAATAATCCTTGGCTTATCGAGTGCAGTAATACTTGGTTTATTAATAGCAATAATCCATGGCTTATCGAGTGCAGTAATCCTTGGTTTGCCAAGAGCAATAGTCCTTGGTTTATTGAGTGCAGTAGTCCTTGGTTTATTAATAGCAATAATCCTTGGCTTATCGAGTGCAGTAATCCTTGGTTTATTAATAGCAATAATCCTTGGCTTATCGAGTGCAGTAATCCTTGGTTTGCCAAGAGCAATAGTCCTTGGCTTATCGAGTGCAGTAATCCTTGGTTTGCCAAGAGCAATAGTTCTTGGTTTATTGAGTGCAGTAATCCTTGGTTTATTAATAGCAATAGTCCTTGGTTTATTGAGTGCAGTAGTCCTTGGTTTATTAATAGCAATAATCCTTGGCTTATCGAGTGCAGTAATCCTTGGTTTATTAATAGCAATAATCCTTGGCTTATCGAGTGCAGTAATCCTTGGTTTGCCAAGAGCAATAGTCCTTGGCTTATCGAGTGCAGTAATCCTTGGTTTATTAATAGCAATAATCCTTGGCTTATCGAGTGCAGTAACCTTTGGTTTATTAATAGCAATAATCCATGGCTTATCGAGTGCAGTAATCCTTGGTTTGCCAAGAGCAATAGTCCTTGGCTTATCGAGTGCAGTAATCCTTGGTTTGCCGAGAGCAATAGTCCTTGGTTTATTGAGTGCAGTAATCCTTGGTTTATTAATAGCAATAGTCCTTGGTTTATTGAGTGCAGTAGTCCTTGGTTTGCCAAGAGCAATAGTCCTTGGCTTATCGAGTGCAGTAATCCTTGTTTTGCCAAGAGCAATAGTCCTTGGTTTATTGAGTGCAGTAATCCTTGGTTTATTAATAGCAATAGTCCTTGGCTTATCGAGTGCAGTAATCCTTGGTTTGCCAAGAGCAATAGTCCTTGGCTTATCGAGTGCAGTAATCCTTGGTTTATTAATAGCAATAATCCTTGGCTTATCGAGTGCAGTAATCCTTGGTTTGCCAAGAGCAATAGTCCTTGGCTTATCGAGTGCAGTAATCCTTGTTTTGCCAAGAGCAATAGTCCTTGGCTTATCGAGTGCAGTAATCCTTGGTTTATTAATAGCAATAATCCTTGGCTTATCGAGTGCAGTAATACTTGGTTTATTAATAGCAATAATCCATGGCTGATCGAGTGCAGTAATCCTTGGTTTGCCAAGAGCAATAGTCCTTGGTTTATTGAGTGCAGTAATCCTTGGTTTATTAATAGCAATAGTCCTTGGCTTATCGAGTGCAGTAATCCTTGGTTTGCCAAGAGCAATAGTCCTTGGCTTATCGAGTGCAGTAATCCTTGGTTTATTAATAGCAATAATCCTTGGCTTATCGAGTGCAGTAATCCTTGGTTTGCCAAGAGCAATAGTCCTTGGCTTATCGAGTGCAGTAATACTTGGTTTATTAATAGCAATAATCCATGGCTTATCGAGTGCAGTAATCCTTGGTTTGCCAAGAGCAGTAGTCCTTGGTTTATTGAGTGCAGTAATCCTTGGTTTATTAATAGCAATAGTCCTTGGTTTATTGAGTGCAGTAGTCCTTGGTTTATTAATAGCAATAATCCTTGGCTTATCGAGTGCAGTAATCCTTGGTTTGCCAAGAGCAATAGTCCTTGGCTTATCGAGTGCAGTAATCCTTGGTTTGCCAAGAGCAATAGTTCTTGGTTTATTGAGTGCAGTAATCCTTGGTTTATTAATAGCAATAATCCTTGGCTTATCGAGTGCAGTAATCCTTGGTTTGCCAAGAGCAATAGTCCTTGGCTTATCGAGTGCAGTAATCCTTGGTTTGCCAAGAGCAATAGTCCTTGGCTTATCGAGTGCAGTAATCCTTGGTTTGCCAAGAGCAATAGTCCTTGGCTTATCGAGTGCAGTAATTCTTGGTTTATTAATAGCAATAATCCTTGGCTTATCGAGTGCAGTAATCCTTGGTTTATTAATAGCAATAATCCTTGGCTTATCGAGTGCAGTAATCCTTGGTTTATTAATAGCAATAATCCTTGGCTTTTCGAGTGCAGTAATCCTTGGTTTGCCAAGAGCAATAGTCCTTGGCTTATCGAGTGCAGTAATCCTTGGTTTGCCAAGAGCAATAGTCCTTGGCTTATCGAGTGCAGTAATCCTTGGTTTATTAATAGCAATAGTCCTTGGTTTATTGAGTGCAGTAGTCCTTGGTTTATTAATAGCAATAATCCTTGGCTTATCGAGTGCAGTAATCCTTGGTTTATTAATAGCAATAATCCTTGGCTTATCGAGTGCAGTAATCCTTGGTTTGCCAAGAGCAATAGTCCTTGGCTTATCGAGTGCAGTAATCCTTGGTTTGCCAAGAGCAATAGTCCTTGGTTTATTGAGTGCAGTAATCCTTGGTTTATTAATAGCAATAGTCCTTGGTTTATTGAGTGCAGTAGTCCTTGGTTTATTAATAGCAATAATCCTTGTCTTATCGAGTGCAGTAATCCTTGGTTTATTAATAGCAATAATCCTTGGCTTATCGAGTGCAGTAATCCTTGGTTTGCCAAGAGCAATAGTTCTTGGTTTATTGAGTGCAGTAATCCTTGGTTTATTAATAGCAATAATCCTTGGCTTATCGAGTGCAGTAATCCTTGGTTTATTAATAGCAATAATCCATGGCTTATCGAGTGCAGTAATCCTTGGTTTATTAATAGCAATAATCCTTGGCTTATCGAGTGCAGTAATCCTTGGTTTGCCAAGAGCAATAGTCCTTGGTTTATTGAGTGCAGTAATCCTTGGTTTATTAATAGCAGTAGTCCTTGGTTTATTGAGTGCAGTAGTCCTTGGTTTATTAATAGCAATAATCCATGGCTTATCGAGTGCAGTAATCCTTGGTTTGCCAAGAGCAATAATCCTTAGCTTATCGAGTGCAGTAATCTAAGTGTTTTATTTAGTCCTTTAGTAAAGGCTTTTAATAAAAAATTTTACACTACTACTTAGATTCGAACCCAGGTCGCTGCATTAGCAGTCTGGTCTGCTCAGCTCTAGGCTAGCTCTCATCGAAGTTATCAGTGAATTTGTACCACTTATATAATTCAACACTCACACCAAGTCAGGTAGAGTAAAAAGTTACGCGAAGCAGTTATGACATAATCAATTTCTTAGGCAAGTCAGTATCATGCAGTGTCTATTAAAGCTAACAATATGGTTACGTAATATAAATTCAGTACTGCACTATACTTTCACACTCAAAGCTGTGACGCAATTCAATTGAGTGTCAAATTTAGCCAGTACACAGACGATAAATAAAGTGTATTGTGATGCAATCTATTTCAGAATCAGAATTCAACAAGTCAGTTTTTTCTCTAGCATTTTTACAGTGCGTTTCAAGTCGAAATAGCTGCTTGACCTTTGCAAAAAAGCATGTTTTTCGAATATTTAATCCCTTTAGCATCGAGCAATTTCTTAGCAACGATGCATGTACCGTCACGGAAAAATTTCTGATCGAATGGTGCAAATTAGAAGAAAATCGGTTGAGCCGTTTTTGCTAAAATCGATCACACACATACCGACAGACCATTTTTAGTATATGGACGAGGCCAACTCCTCCTCTGGAGGAGAAAGGGGAAGAATTCCCATCACCGGAACTCCATTCCCTGAAATGCCATTCCATGAAACCCATCATCCAACTCCTCTCCGCGAAACTGAACATCATCGAAATCCTCTCCGTAAAAGAGAACTCCATCAAACACCTCTCCGTGAAACTGACATCCATTAAAATCGTCTCCGCGAAACAGAAATTCTCTCCATAAAACTGGACTGAATCGAAATTTTCTCCGTCAAAAAGAATCAACTCTCAGGATTCAGTGGTTAGGGTTAGGGTTAGGGTTAGGGTTAGAGCTACACGCAGCAGTGTGTTGAAAGGCGTCGATAAAAAATTGAACTAATTGAATCAATTCATTGCGCAACCGATTTCACAGTCAGTCAGTATCTGTCTCAGTTAAAGTTAACAAAAAGATTGCGCAAACTAAATCAACCCTCCAATACACAGCGACTGCAATTAAAAGTTGAACTCCCCTCCAACTGTTGGGGGGTTGGTCGAACCCCCATTGAACTCCAAAATGAGTACACTGCCGAAAGTTAAAAGTATGGAAATCGTTTTTTAAATGCTGTGCTTTTTGTTTTCACATTTAAAGCAAACAACTTATATCCCCGAACTCAGTATTGCAAGATCTTTCCAGTAATATAAGTCTCTCCTCTGAAAGTTTAAAAATCGAGGAACAGTTAGCGCTTGAAATTTCCTGATTTAAAGCATTAAAGTATCGAGTGTACGTTCACAGCCTTCTAAAGAGGCTCGCAAGTTTATTCATTAAATTTTACTGCCCAGCAAATACACATGGCTGCCTATTGAATGCCGCCGATAATAAAACCAATTAAATCTCGACACAGTCCTAGCTATCTCCTTACACTGTACAACTGCTATGTACACTCAGCCCAAGCCCAACCCCCATTCCGGGGGAATCGTTAAATTTAATTGAACCCCCCAACACGCGGGGGTTTTGCATTTAACGCAGAACACGCGCACCCACCCCCCAAAACACAGCGACCCGCGGGCGCAGGTTGGGGTGGCTATTTTTACAAACAGACTGCAACCCCTCCACTGGAGAGGCAGAGTGGCCACAGAAGGGCCAAAGAAGGTTAGGAAATCAGTTTTCTGCTTTTTTAGGGATCTTAAAATGTATAAATGAAAGATTAAAATTGCTATAAACCCAGTCCGGAAAATTTGCAGTTTACCCATATAAGTTTCAACGCTGACTTGCCAGTAGTTTAGGAGAAAAATTGCAACACACATACATACAGACAAACAAACAAACATCGCACCACTTTTAGTATTAAGACGAGTGGAACTCCTCCTCTGGAGGAGAAAGGGGAAGAACTCCCATCACCGGAATTCTGAAGGGGAAGAACTCCTATCAGCTGAAATTCAATGAATTGAATCCCATCTTCCAAATCATCTCCAAATCCTCTACAATCTATCAACTCCCATCTCTCATCTCTTGCGCCCTGCGCTCTGATTTTTATTTTTACTCTCTTCTTTCTCCTCACTAATTACTCCTCTCTACACTTTCATCTCTCTCATCTCTGATCTTTCATCTCTCTTCTCCCTCCTCTCTCCCTTCTCTCGCTTCTCTCTCTCCTCTATTCCTACTCTTCTCGCTTATCTCTTCTCTCTCATATCTCATCTCTACTCCCTTATTTATCTCTTCTCCCTCGCCTTTCGTCTGTACCCTCTCCTGTCTACTCTCATATCTTCTCTCTTATCTCTCCCCTTTTCTCTCCTCTCTCATATCTCATCTCTACTCACTTATCTATCGTCTCCGCTCTACTTTCTCTCTTCCCTTTTCTCTCTTCTCTCTGCTTTCATTACTCGTATCTCTTATACGCTCTCACCCTCTCCTTTCTTATCTACCATCTTTCTTCCCTTTCTACTGCATCACCTGTCTCCTCTCCTCTCTTTTCTCTCCTCTCCATTCCCTCTTCTCTCCTCTTATCTCCCCTCATCTCTTCTCTAATCTCTCCTCTCTCCTCTCTCATATCTCTTCTCTACTCACTTATCTATTCTCTCTCCCCTTTTACACTTTCCTATATGCTCTCACTCTCACCCTCTCCTTTCTTATATCCTGTTTTTTTACACTCTTTTCTATCACCTGTCTCCTCTCGTTTCTCTCCTCTCTGCACTCTCATCTTTACCCTCTTCTTTCTCCTCACTACTTTCTTCTCTTGAATCTCTGATCTCTGATCTTTCATCTCTCTCCTCTCACCTCTCACCTCTCTCCTCTCTTTCCTCTCTTCTATTGCCTCTGTACGCTCTTCATCTCCTCTCTCCTCTTCTCTTTTCTCTTCCTTCGTTCCCGCCTTACTCCCCTCTTCTCTCCCATCTGTCATGTCTAATCTCTCCATTCATTTCTACTCTGTTTTCTATCATCTCATCTCTCTTCTCTTTTCATTCTTCTCTTTACTCTCTTCTCTGACTGATTGAAGATGCCAAATCCATCAAGATCCTCTCCGCGAAGCAGAAAAATCCTGTCCGTGCAACTGAAAACCATCGAAATCCTCTCAGTGAAACTGGACTCCTTCGAAATCCTCTCTTTGAAACTTAAATCCATCAAAATGGTCTCCATAAAACAGAAATCAATCATAAATTATCTCCGCGAAACAGAAATCCTCTCCGTGAAGCTGAACATCATCGAAATCCTCTCCGTGAAACTGAACATCATCGAAATCCTTTCCACGAAAGTGAACGCCATCGAAATCCTCTCTACGAAAGTGAACGCCATCGAAATCCTCTCCACGAAACAGAAATCCTCTTCGTCAAAATTAAAACATTGAAATCGTCTCCGCTAAACTGGACTCAATCGAATTTTTTCCGTCAAACAACTCAACTCTCCGGATTCATTGGTTAGGGTTAGGGTTAGGGTTAGGGTTAGAACTACGCACAGGTTTGTGTTAAAAGGCACTGATAAAAATATTGAACTAATTGAATCAATTCATTGCGCAACTGATTTCACAGTCAGTCAGTCAATCTAAATCAACCCTCCAATACACAGCAGCAGTGAGAAGTTGAACCCTCCCCCAACTTTATCTATTACGTCTCGCAAAACTGAGTACAATCTTTGCAGAAAGTTAAAAGTATGGAAATAGTTTTTCAAATGCTGTGCTTTTTCTTTTCATATTTAAAGCAAACAACTTATATCCCCGAACTCAGCGTTGCAAGATCTTTCCAGCAATATAAGTTTCTCCTCTCAAAGTTTAAAACTCGAGGAACAGTTAGCGTTTGAAATTTACCGATTTCCCGACTTCTTGCTAGAGAAGCTCGCAAGTTTATTCATTGAATTTCACTGCCCAGCTAATACACAGGGCCGATAATAAAACCAATTGAATCTCGGCACAGTTCTATCTATCTTTTTACACTGTACAACAGCTATGTACACTCAGTCCAAGCCCAACCCCCCGATACGGGGGAAGCATTAAATTTAACTCAACCCGCCAACACGCGGGGGGTTTTATTTGCATTGAACGTAGAACACGCGCACCCACCACCCCTCAAAACACAGCGGCCCGCGGGCGGAGGTTGGGGTGGCTATTTTTACAAACTGGCTGAAGCCCCAGGCAGAGTGGCAAAAGAAGGTTATTGGGGGTCAAAAAAGCAGTTTACACTGCGGTGATTCTGTTAGGCTTTGGCGGGGCTTCGCACTGTTTATTATTTGATTGCTTATTTCACTGGTGCTTGTACTTTTGTTCAGTCTGAGTGTACGTATCAAATTATTATTGTCATCGTGCTCTGATGTGCAGTGCGGTGAGTTTTAGTCCTGGGTTGGGGGGTTGTCGCGGGTTCGTGCTTTATCGTTGATAATAAATAGTTTCGCACGGAGCGTGGGCTCAGAGCTATCGTTTTCTCGTCTCATAGCAATTGCTCGCCTTAGCTTGTCATTTCTAACATTTTGGCGTCGCAAGCAGGATCGCATGCATGTCTATCAAGCTACGAGACCCACTGCCACTGGAAAGCATTGAAGAGCTGCGGGCATGGGTCGAAGTTTTCGATGCTCAAGCGAGGTCAAAAGGAGTGCAGGACACCGACGGCAACCTGGCACTGACAGACGCTTTTCTGGGCTGTCTGGGCGTGGCTCAGCTAATCAAAGTGAAGCAGCTGGTGGCACCGAGCCAGCTTTCTAAGATGAAGTGGGCCGACATCAAAGCGTGCCTGATTCGGTTTCTGGAACCGCAGAAAAGGCTGCTGATTTCGGAGCGGGCGGCCTTCATGTCCATGCGCCAGGGCGAGGTGAGAGCATCACCGGCTTCGCTGCCCGTCTTCGAGAACAGGCAGTGGTGTGTGAGTTCGAGAAGCTAAAGGACGAGGGTGCGAACCCAGCAGAGCAGCTGATCAAAATGCGACTGATTGCTGGCCTCAGCAATCAGGACATCAGAAGCAAAGTGCTCGAACGTGAGGTTTCGTCGGAGCTTTCGGTGGACCAGATTTCAGACTATGTGCAGCAGCTACAGATGGTGAGCACCTTCTTGACTGGGCCGCTGACTGCGTTAGGCCAGGCTCAAGTTGGTTCAGCGGTGCACCAGACGGCGCCTAGCCACGATGCGCCACGCCGGGACCTCGAAGACGCGGCCGGTGTCAATGCGGTGGAGAAGTCGAGACCGAATGTGAGTGGAAGCCAGATCTGCCAGCGCTGCGGCCAGAAGTCTCATCGCAAGCCAACTGACTGCTGGGCGCTGAAAGCCACCTGTCGTCAGTTCGCCCACTTCGCCCGAGTCTGCAGGAGCGCCAAAACTCACTTCGCTGCAGAAAAAGCAATGTCTGCAGATTCTACCAGTTATGAGCCCGTCTTCTACTGCGGTGAGGGCACCCCGGCTGCTTTCTGCATGGTCAAGATCAACGGCAAGCAGGTGAAGATGGAGAAGGATAGCGGTGCGGCGTGCTCGCTGATATCAAGAAAGATCTGGGAAGATCTTGGCAGACCGCCACTGAAATCGGCGAAGTCCCGGATGCTGGCCTACGACGGTCATGTGATGAAGCAGCTCGGCATCCTGGAGTGCCTGGTGGAGACTGACGGCACGGACGGTCGCTTCATTGCCGCTGAGTTGCCTGTCATCGACTGCCAGCAAAAGTTTGGACTGCTAGGCCGGGATTTGCTCAACTCGCTGCCAGCTCACCATTCTGATGAGGCCAAGGCACCCAGCAGCAACAGGTATGAGAGCTTACTGGGTATTAAGGGAGCAGTCGGAGAGATTCGGTTGAAGACAGGAGCCGGGCCGATCTTCCAGCCAGCCAGAGAGCTGCCATTGGCGCTGCGTCCGTTAGTAAAAAAGGAGCTGGACTTGATGGAGAAGGCGGGAATAGTCGAGAGAGTGACATCGTCGGAGTGGGGCAGCCCGATTGTGGTGACGGTGAAGTCAGACAAGGCGTCAGTGAGGATTTGCGGAGACTACACAGCAGTCAATCAGTGGGTGCAAGATCAGACATACCTGACTCCATCAATAGAGACAGCGTTTTCCAAGATGGCCAACAAGAAGCTGTTTTGCCGTCTTGACCTTTCTGATGCCTATTATCAAATACCGCTGGACAGTGAGTCTAAAGACATTACCACCATCAACACTCCATTTGGCTGTTATCGTTTCAATAGGCTGCCGTACGGCATCAAGGTCTCTCCGTCTGTGTTCCAGCGTGAGATGGAGAAGCTGCTAGGCGAACATCCAGGTGTCATTGTGTACCAAGATGACGTCCTCATGGGTGCGGTGACGAAGGCAGAGCTGGAGAACATTCGCACAGGAATACTCGACAAGCTGAGAGCGGCAAATGTTAAAGTCAATGAAGCAAAGTGCATCATGGAAGCACCCAGTTTGAAGTTTCTTGGCCACATAATAGATGAGGAAGGGATCAAGCCAGATCCTGGCATGGTTCAGCGGATTCAGGATGTGGAAGCTCCAAAGAACAAGAAGGACCTCGAGCGGTTTCTGGGACTGGCCCAGTTCTACGGTCGGTTGGTCCCCAATTTTGCTGAGAAGTGCCGGCCTTTGCAGGAACTTCGCCGGGCGGACCGGGTGTTCGAGTGGAGTTCTGTGGCCGAAGCCGCGTTTGCCTGCGTGAAGCAGAGCCTGAGTTCGAATCCGTGCGTGAAACCATTTGATGTCAGCTCTCCTGTCTGTCTCCGCGTGGATGCTAGTGAGCAGTCATTGGGTGCTGTTCTGGTGCAGTCAGGTCATCCGGTTATGTACCTGTCACGTGCTCTGACGAAGTCTGAAGCAAATTACTCGAACATTGAGAGAGAGGCCCTTGCAATTGTTTGGGCAGTGGAGAGAGCTCGAAAGATGCTGCTAGGCAAGAGGTTTACTCTCCAGACCGACCATGAGCCGCTAAAGTATATTTTCAATCCGAGCAAAAACCTTCCCAAAACGGTGTCAGCAAGACTAATGCGCTGGGCTTTGAGACTGTCGGCTTTCGATTACGTGGTCGAGTACGTGCCTGGGAGGCTGATGACGGATGCTGATGCTTTGTCACGTTTGAGCTTTGCCGAGCTAGATGCACAGAATGATTTAATTCACCAGCTGGAGTCTGAGGTCGTCACTGAAGGGGCTCTGGTGACCTTGCAAGAGCTACGTGAAGGAACTCGGAGGTGTTCGCTGTTGACACGGCTCCGGCAGAGAATCAGAACCGGCAGGTGGGGCCAGGTGTCGCAGGTGGAGAGACCGTACAAGGCGTGTCGTGAGGCTCTGTCAGTCGAAGATGGCCTGGTGATCCATGGAACCAGAATTGTGCCGCCACCCATTCTCCGCAGGCGCATCCTGGAGGCGGCCCATGACGAAGTACACCCGAGTGCTGACAACACCAAGGCGCACATCTCCAAGGAATTCTGGTGGCCTGGCCTGGATCGCGAGGTGCGGACTTTTGTGGAGCGCTGTCCGCAGTGCTCAGAAACTCGACCGGTGCTTCAGCGGAAAATCGACATCTGGCCAGCCGAGAGTGAGCCTTGGGCGCGAGTTCACATGGACCACTGTGAGATCTCTGGTGTTGGGCTTCTCCTGTTGTTGTCCGACTCCTATTCAGGGTGGCCGGAGGCGATTCAGGTGCCTGATCGATCTGCAGAAAGTGTACTGCGTGTTCTAAGAGCGGTTTTTGCGAGGAATGGAGTGCCTCAGACGCTGGTGTCGGACAATGCGCCGGAGTTTAAGTCGGAGAAGGTCTCGCAGTGGCTGCGCAGCATTGGTTGTCGTGAACTGCACACCCCGCCGTATCATCCCGCCTCGAATGGTCAAGCTGAGAGACTGGTGCGAATCATTAAGGATGGTCTCAGAGCGTGGACTAAGGTGGTGCCGTTCGACCATTTTCTGCAAAAGCTGTTGCTGACGATAAGGACCAGCCGGCCAAGCGGCAATCGCGCAGCCTCTCCAGACATCCTCATGTGGGGCCGTCGGCTTCGACACCCGCTGACAATGACGGAGCAAGCTGGCGATCCAATCTGGCTGAGGATGCGACCTGGAACTCCTCCGGTGCCAGCCAAGTTCGTAGTGCAGCACGGCCTGAACACGGCGCTTGTCACTCCGGCCAATCAGCCTGGCGGTGGCCTGCGGCTGGCGCACTCAAATCAGTGGACCGGCCGGCCGGACTCTCCTAAGCGGCTTGAGACACCTGAACCCGATGGTGCGCTGACTGACCCGGTGGTTGCCGTGGAAGACGACCCGCGGCTCGACCTGGAGCGCCAGGAGCCCGGAAACATTTGCCACCGGGAGCCGTACGAGTTTCGTCCTCGGCAGCCTGTTTGCTACAAGGACTGATAGTGAAATTGACTGTGGGGATTTCAAGTGACTGTCTTTGAATTTTGTTTGCTTTTTGTGGGGAGCAGTGTTAGGCTTTGGCGGGGCTTCGCACTGTTTATTATTTGATTGCTTATTTCACTGGTGCTTGTACTTTTGTTCAGTCTGAGTGTACGTATCAAATTATTATTGTCATCGTGCTCTGATGTGCAGTGCGGTGAGTTTTAGTCCTGGGTTGGGGGTTGTCGCGGGTTCGTGCTTTATCGTTGATAATAAATAGTTTCGCACGGAGCGTGGGCTCAGAGCTATCGTTTTCTCGTCTCATAGCAATTGCTCGCCTTAGCTTGTCATTTCTAACAGATTCATTTCCTATATACTAAAAATGAGTTGTTTGTTTGTACGCAATTGATTAGAGAAAAAATGGCTGGACCGATTTTCATGAGACTTGCACTGTTCGATCAGAAATTTTCCCGTGACGGTACATGCATCGTGGCTAAGAAATTGCTCGATGCTAAAGGCATTAAATATTCGAAAAACATGCTTTTTTGCAAAGGTCAAGCAAACTTTTCGACTTGAAATGCATTGTAAGAATGCTAAGAGAAAAATTGACTGGTTGAATCTGATTCTGAAATAGATTGCATCATAACTGAATTGTAACTCCAACTTGAATTGCGTCACAGTATTGAAAATGCAGTGTGGAAGCATAGCACCAGACTTGATTTAGATTGCATAACCATATTCTCAACTTTAATTAAGACTGATGCTGACTTGCCTAGGAAATTGATTATGTCATAACTGCTTCGTGAGTGAGTGTTGAATTATATGAGTGCTACAATTTCATTTATAATTCAATAAGATCTAGCCTAGAAGTGAACAGACTGGACAGCTAATGCAGCGACCTGGGTTCGAATCTTAGTAGTGAAAATTTTTTTATTAAAAGCTTTTATTAAAAAAACAATAAAGGACTAAAGGCGTCATGTAAAAAATCATAGAAGCGTCTTGTAAAAATCATAAAAGCGTCATGTAAACAATCATAGAAGCGTCATGTAAACAATCATAGAAGCGTCGTGTAAAAATCATAGAAGCGTCATGTAAAAAATCATAGAAGCGTCATGTAAAAATCATAGAAGCGTCATGTAAACAATCATAGAAGCGTCATGTAAACAATCATAGAAGCATCATGTAAAAATCATAGAAGCGTCATGTAAACAATCATAGAAGCGTCATGAAACAATCATAGAAGCGTCATGTAAAAATCATAGAAGCGTCATGTAAACAATCATAGAAGCGTCATGAAACAATCATAGAAGCGTCACTAGCAATCTACGCCCCCCGTTGGGGAGCCAAAGAAATGCAATACACGTTTTTTTAATAAGCTACATGTATCCTTAAAATCTTAAAAAATCTCCTGTCAAACCTTGTAAGCCTTGACATGTCAGTTATCCCCCCCACAAGCTTTAACATATCAACTTCCCCCCTTGACATCTCAGCAATGCCCCCAATAAGCCTTGGAAATCTAAAAATATCTGTCAACCTTCTAACCCTAACCCTAGCCTAACCCTAACCCTAACCCTAACCCTAAAGCATTGAAATTTCAGTAATTCTCTCTAAGAGTCATTATAGCACTACTACAGCATTACAGGGGCGTAACCAGAGGGGGGCAAGGGGGGCCGTGGCCCCCCCATAATCACCAACTCTGGCCTTGGCGCCCCCCCCCTAAAAGAAACTGGCGCCCCCCTTAAAGAAACTGGCGCCCCCCCTCCTAAAAGAAACTGGCGCCCCCTATAAGAAACTGGCGCCCGCCCTAAAATAAACTGGCGCCCCCCTAAAAGAAACTGGCGCCCCCCTAAAAGAAACTGGCGCCCCCCTAAAAGAAACTGGCGCCCCCCCTACAAGAAACTGGCGCCCCCCCCCTATAAGAAGCTGGCGCCCCCTAACTCAAGGCCCCCCCAAACAAAATTCCTGGCTACGCCCCTGCAGCATTATAGCGATTCCTTGCAAGCCTCAACATCGTAGGGATTCCCAAATGAATCTCTTAACTTCGACATGAAGCTTCTTTTATTTTTTACATTACGCTTTTTTATCAGCGATCCCTCCCCTGAGGAGGCATCAAATAATGTAATAAAAAGTTTTCAATAAACTACATGTAGCTTCTGACTTTAGCCTTGATATCTCATTTATACCCCCGTGAGCCTTGACATCTCAGCTATTCCCCCCGTAAGCCTTAACATGTCAGCGATGGCCCCCATAAACCTTGAAATCTAAAAAATCCCCTGTTAACCTTGAAACCCGATAAAATATAACCCTCAACCCACACCTGACCTAAACCTAACTTTAACCCAGCCTAAAGCCTTGAAATCTCAGCAATTCTTCTCCCCTAAGCCTTGACATTTTAGTGATTCTTTCTTTAAGAATCACAGCACTATAACGATTTCCACCAAGCTTTGACATCGTAGCAATTCCCAAATGAATCTTTTAACTTCGACATGACTTTTCTTTATGTATACATAGTGCTAATTTTATTTTTTACATGACTTTTCTTCTATCAGCGCCCCCCCGTGACGAGCCAACAAAGAATGCAATAAAAAAATGGAGTAAAGTACATGAACTTTGAAGTAGCTTCTGACTTTTGCTTTGACATCTCAGAAACCCCCCCCCGTAATCTCAGTTATTCTCTGTGAGCCTTGACGTCTCAGTTTTTCTCCCCAGCACAGCATTATAGTTGCATTTAATTTTTACATGAACCCTTTATGTCTGACATGACGTTTCTTTTATTCTACCGTGACGCTTCTTAATTTTTTAAATGACACTTTCATTAGTTTTAAATGAGGCTTCTATGATTTTTTCTTGACGCTTCTATGATTTTTACATGACGCTTCTATGCTTGTTTACATGACGCTTCTATGATTGTTTACATGACGCTTCTATGATTGTTTACATGACGCTTCTACGATTTTTTACATGACGCTTCTATGAGTTTTATATGACGCTTCTATGATTGTTTTCTTGACGCTTCTATGATTTTTACATGACGCTTCTATGATTGTTTACATGACGCTTCTACGATTTTTTACATGACGCTTCTATGATTGTTTACATGACGCTTCTATGATTGTTTACATGACGCTTCAATGATTTTTACATGACGCTTCTATGATTGTTTTCTTGACGCTTCTATGATTTTTACATGACGCTTCTATGATTGTTTACATGACGCTTCCATGATTGTTTACATGACGCTTCTATGATTGTTTACATGACGCTTCTATGATTGTTTACATGACGCTTCTATGATTGTTTACATGACGCTTCTATGATTGTTTACATGACGCTTCTATGATTGTTTACATGACGCTTCTATGATTGTTTACATGACGCTTTTATGATTGTTTACATGACGCTTCTATGATTTTTACATGACGCTTCTATGATTGTTTAAATGACGCTTCTATGATTGTTTACATGACGCTTCCATGATTTTTTAAATGATGCTTCTATGATTTTTAACATAACGCTTCTATGATTTTTTACATGGCATTTCTATGATTTTTAACATAACGCTTCTATGATTTTTTACATGGCATTTCTATGATTTTTTACATGACGCTTCTATGATTGTTTACATGACGCTTCTATGATTGTTTACATGACGCTTCTATGATTTTTTAAATGACGCTTCTATGATTTTTTAAATGACGCTTCTATGATTGTTTACATGACGCTTCTATGATTGTTTACATGACGCTTCTATGATTGTTTACATGACGCTTCTATGATTTTTTACATGACGCTTCTACGATTTTTTACATGACGCTTCTATGATTGTTTACATGACGCTTCTACGATTTTTATATGACGCTTCTATGATTGTTTACATGACGCTTCTATGATTGTTTACATGACGCTTCTATGCTTTTTACATGACGCTTCTATGATTGTTTACATGACGCTTCTATGATTGTTTACATGACGCTTCTATGATTGTTTACATGACGCTTCTATGATTTTTTAAATGATGCTTCTATGATTTTTAACATGACGCTTCTATGATTTTTTAAATGACGCTTCTATGATTTTTTAAATGACGCTTCTATGATTTTTTAAATGACGCTTCTATGATTGTTTACATGACGCTTCTATGATTTTTTAAATGATGCTTCTATGATTTTTTAAATGACGCTTCTATGATTTTTTAAATGACGCTTCTATGATTTTTTAAATGACGCTTCTATGATTGTTTACATGACGCTTCTATGATTTTTTAAATGATGCTTCTATGATTTTGTAAATGACGCTTCTATGATTTTTACATGACGCTTCTTTTTAAAAAGTCTTTTAGTTTTCCTGACGTTGAAAAGCTTTAATTAAAAAAATTATACTCTATGAAAATTCAAACCATCGTCACTGCATTTAGCAGTTCAATTTGTTCACCTTTAGGCTAGCTCTCATCGTTTTGATAACATCAACTTTTGCACTTATATAACTCAACACTTTTAAATCCAAGCATAGAGTAAATCACACGAAGCAGTTATGACATAATCAGTTTCTCAGTCAGTCAGTATCAGTTAACAATATGGTTACGCAATTTAAATCAAGTCTGGTGCTACGCTTCCACACTGCATTTTCAATTCAAGTCGGAGTTACAATTCAGTTATGATGCAATCTATTTCAGAGTCAGAATTCAACCAGTCATTTTTTTCTCTAGCATTCTTACAATGCATTTTTCAAGTCAAAAAGTTTGCTTGACCTTTGCAAAAAAGCATGTTTTTCGAATATTTAATGCCTTTAGCATCGAGCAATTTCTTAGCCACGATGCATGTACCGTCACGGGAAAATTTCTGATCGAACAGTGCAAGTTCGAACAAAATCAGTCCAGCCATTTTTTCTCTAATCGATCACATAGATAGATAGATAGATAGATAGACACAGACAGACCATTTTTAGTATATAGGACTAGCAATCTTCGCCCCCCGATGGGGGACATCTGGATAGAATCTCTGTTTTCTACAAGTAACAAAAAGACAGCCAAAAATCCTTCAAAAAGACAACAGACAAACTGCTCAAATGAAGTGCATTGCAAAAAGAAATCATCCCAAGACTGCAAGCATCCACCAGATAGCAAGCATCCCCAAGATGGCAAGCATCCCCCAGATAGCAAGCATCCCCCAGATAGCAAGCATCCACCAGATAGCAAGCATCCCCCAGATAGCAAGCATCCCCCAGATAGCAAGCATCCCCCAGACAGCAAGCATCACCCCAGATTGCAAGCATCCCCAAGATAGCAAGCATCCCCCAGATTGCAAGCATCCCCCAGATAGCAAGCATCCCCCAAGATAGCAAGCATCCCCCAGATAGCAAGCATCCCCCAGATAGCAAGCATCCCCCAGATAGCAAGCATCCCCCAGATTGCAAGCATCCCCAAGATAGCAAGCATCCCCCAGATAGCAAGCATCCCCGAGATAGATAGCATCCCCAAATAGCAAGCATCCACCAGACAATAAGTAGCTAGTGCGACAATTTCCTTAGCATTATAGCGGCTCCTTTAAAATTCGCTTACTTTTACGTTTGAAATTGTGTATCTTTTATGTTTGATACGGTGGCTTTTCAATGTCTGACATAGTGGCTCTTCTATGTTTGACATGGGGCTCTTCTATGTTTGACATGGGGGCTCTTCTATGTTTGACATGGGGGCTCTATTATGTTTGACATGGTGGCTCTTTAATGTTCGAAATGGTGGCTCTTTAATGTTCAAAAAGGTGGCTCTTTTATGTTTGACATGGTGGCTCTTTAATGTTTGACATGGTGGCTCTTTTATGTTCGACATGGTGTCTCTTCAATGTTTGACATGGAGTCATGTATATGTTTGACATGGTGGCTCTTGTATTTTTAACATGTTGGCTCTTTAATGTTCGACATGGTGGCTCTTTAATGTCTAACATGGAGTCACGTATATGTTTGACATGGAGTCATGTATATGTCTGATATGGTAGCTCTTTAATGTTTTACATGGAGTCACGTATATGTTTGACATGGTGGTTCTTAAATGTTCGACATGGTGGCTCTTTAATGTGTTACATGGTGGCACTTTCATGTTTGACCTGGTGGCTCTTTAATGTTTGACATAGTGTCTCTTTAATGTTTGACATGGAGTCATGTATATGTTTGACATGGTAGCTCTTGAATGTTAGACATGGTGGCACTTTCATGTTTGACCTGGTGGCTCTTTAATGTTTGACATGGTGGCTCCTTAATATTTGACATGGTGGCCCTTTAATATTTGACATGGTGGCCCTTTAATGTTCGACATGGTGGCTCTTCAATGTTCGACATGGTGGCTCTTTTAGGTTTGAAATGGTGGCTCTTTAATGTTTGACATGGTGGCTTTTTAATGTTCGACATGGTGGCTCTTTTATGTTCGACATGGCGTCATGTATATGTTTGACATGGTAGCTCTTGAATGTTCAACATGGAGTCATGTATATGTTGGACATGGTGGCTCTTTAATGTTTGACATGGGGGCTCTTCTATGTTTGACATGGGGGCTCTTCTATGTTTGACATGGGGCTCTATTATGTTTGACATGGTGGCTCTTTAATGTTCGAAATGGTGGCTCTTTAATGTTCAAAAAGGTGGCTCTTTTATGTTTGACATGGTGGCTCTTTAATGTTTGACATGGTGGCTCTTTAATGTTTCACATGGTGGCTATTCAATGTTAGACAAAGTAGCTCTTTAATGTTTGACATGATGGCTCTTTAATGATAGACATGGTGGCTCTTTAATTTTTGACATGGTGACTCTTTAATGTTGGACATGGTGGCTCTTTAATGTTAGAAATGGTGGCTCTTTAATGTTCGACATAAAGTCACTTATATGTTTGACATGATGGCTCTTTTATGTTTAACATGGTGGCTCTTTAATGTTTGACATGGTAGCTCTTTTATGTTCGACATGGTGGCTCTTTAATGTTCGACATGGTGGCTCTTTTATGTTCGACATGGTGTCGCTTCAATGTTTGACATGGAGTTACGTATATGTTTTACATGGTGGCTCTTTTATGTTCGACGTGGTGGCTCTTTAATGTTTGACATGGGGTCTCTTCAATATTTGACATGGAGTTACGTATATGTTTTACATGGTGGCTCTTTAATGTTTTACATGGTGGCACTTTCATGTTTGACCTGGTGGCTCTTAAATGTTTGACATGGTGGCTCTTTAATGTTTGACATGGTGTCTCTTTAACGTTTGACATGGAGTCATGTATATGTTTGACATGGTGGCTCTTGATTGTTCGACATAGAGTCATGTATATGTTTGCCATGGTGGCTCTTTAATGTTAGACATGGTGGCTCTTTTATGTTTTGCATGGTGGCTCTTTTATGTTCGACATGGTGTCTCTTCAATGTTTGACATGGAGTCATGTATATGTTTGACATGGTGGCTCTTGTATTTTTAATACGTTGGATCTTTAATGTTCGACATGGTGGCTCTTTAATGTCTAACATGGAGTCACGTATATGTTTGACATGGAGTCATGTATATGTCTGATATGGTAGCTCTTTAATGTTTTACATGGAGTCACCTATATGTTTCACATGGTGGCTATTTTATGTTTGACATGGTGGTTCTTAAATGTTCGACATGGTGGCTCTTTAATGTGTTACATGGTGGCACTTTCATGTTTGACCTGGTTGCTCTTTAATGTTTGACATGGTGGCTCTTTAATATTTGACATGGTGGCCCTTTTATGTTCGACATGGTGGCTCTTTAATGTTTGACATGAAGTCATGTATATGTTTGACCTGGTGGCTCTTTAATGTTTTATATGGTGGCACTTTCATGTTTGACCTGGTGGCTCTTTAATGTTTGACATGGTGGCTTTTTAATATTTGACATGGTGGCACTTTCATGTTTGACCTGGTGGGTCATTAATGTTTGACATGGTACCTCTTTTATGTTCGACATGGTGGCTCTTTAATGTTTTACATGGTGGCTCTTTACTGTTTGACATGGTGACTCTTTTATGTTCTACATTGTGGCTCTTTTATGTTCGACATGGTGGCTCTTTAATGTTTGATAAGGTGGCTCTTTAATGTTTGACATTGTGGCTCTTTAATATTTGACAAGGTGGCTCTTTAATGTTTAAAATGGTGGCTCTTTAATTTTCGAAATGGTGGCTGTTTTATGTTTGACATGGTGGCTCTTTAATGTTCTTAATGGTGTCTCTTTAATGTTTGCCATTGTGGCTCTTTAATGTTTGACATGGTGGCTTTTTAATGTTCGACATGGTGGCTCTTTTAGGTTTGAAATGGTGGCTCTTTAATGTTTGACATTGTGGCTCTTTAATGTTCGACATGGTGGCTCTTTAATGTTTGACATGGTAATTCTTTTATGTTTGATATGGTGGCTCTTTTATGTTCGACATGGTGGCTCTTTAATGTTCGACATGGTGGCTCTTTTAGGTTTGAAATGGTGGCTCTTTAATGTTTGACATGGCGGCTCTTTAATGTTTGAAATGGTGGCTCTTTAATGTTTGATATGGTGGCTCTTTTATGTTCGACATGGTGGCTCTTTAATGTTCGACATGGTGGCTCTTTTAGGTTTGAAATGGTGGCTCTTTAATGTTTGACATGGTGGCTCTTTTAGGTTTGAAATGGTGGCTCTTTAATGTTTAGAATTTTGTGTTTTTTAAGGTGTTTTAATAAAAAAAACATTTTTCACTACTAAGATTCGAACCAAGGTCGCTACATTAGCATTCCAGTCTGTTTGCATCCGGCTATCTCTTTTCAATTGGAGAACATGACTTGTGGCCCTTATAATTCAATACTTATAGCAAGTCGGTTAGAGTAAAAAGTTATGACATAATCAATTTCTCAGTCAGCCAGTATCAGTCTGAATTTAAGTTAGCAATATGGTTACGCAATTTAAATGAAGTCTTGTGTGCATTTCTTCGGCACTGTTTTCAACTGGTTGTGATGCAATCTTTATCACAATCGGAATTCAGCCAGTCAGTTTTTTCTCTAGCATTCTTACAATGCATTTCAAGTCAAAAATTTTGCTTGACCTTTGCAAAAAAGCATGTTTTTCGAATATTTAATCCCTTTAACATTGAGCAATTTCTTAGCCAAGATGCATGTACCGTCCCAGGAACATTTCTGATCGAATGGTGCAAGTTTAAAGAAAATCGGTTGAGCCATTTTTTCTGAAATCTATCGCATAGCTAGTTAGTTACAGACATTTCATTTTTAGTATATAGGACTAGCCATTTAGCCCCCCGCTGGGGAGCCTTGAAAATGACACCAATTGGTTTTTATTTTGGCACAAGAGCAACCTTACTATAATAATTTTTCAAAATGTTGATTTCCATTAATCAAAAGTTACCTTTTCTCGTTTTGGCAAAAATAAATTGCCATGAATCCGAACTTTCATCAGCCCAAAACCCTTTCTCAATCAGCAAATAGTGCTTTTCCTTTCAAGCACAAACTCTGTGAATATCGTCACTGGCTGGGGCATATTCTGATTCGCAGCAGGAGCTCAATATGCAAATCTCTGACGGCATTCGACCCTCTCTCTTTATTAGCCTAAATCAAAGAATCAAACCTTTAATAAATGCGCTGCTGGTATTTCCTATTAGCAGAAATCAGCATCACTTGTGTGTACTACTTCATTATCTGAACTACATGAGCTACTTTAGCCGTACTACCTGACTATCTGACAATCGCCCAACAACCTAACACACCCAAACAATTCAGCCATCGTCCATGAGCCTTGACATCTCAGCAATTCCCCCAGTAAGCCTTGACACCTCAGCATTCCCCAAGTAAGCATTGAGATCTCAGAAGTTCCCCCAGTAAGCCTTGAGATCTCCGAAGTTCCCCCAGTAAGCCTTGAGATTTCAGTAATCCCCCAGTAAGCCTTAACATCTTAGCATTCCCCCAGTAAGCTCAGCCTTACATCTCAGCAATTCCCCCAGCAAGCCTTGACATCTCAGTAATTCTCCCAGTAAGCCTTGACATCTCAGTAATTCTCCCAGTAAGCCTTGACATCACAGCATTCCCCCAGTAAGCCTTAACATCCCAGCATTCCCCCAGTAAGCCTTGATCTCAGCAATAACCATAGTAAGCCTTCACATCTTTGCAATGCTCCCAATAAGCTATGAAATCTCAGCATTCTCCCAGCGCAGTAAGCTTTGACATCCCAACAACCCAACTGCCCTCTCCCAAGAATTCAGCAGTCCTCTTATGAGCCTTGATAACTCAGCAATTTCTTTGTGAGCCTTGTCAACTCAGCAATTCCCCATGAGCTTTGATATCTTAGCAAGTCTTTAATTGATGGTTGACAGCGGTTAATCTTTGATTGAACCGAAACTCACCTAAGCCCCTAACCCTAAACCATAAGTGAGTCTTGGCATGTTAGCAACTTCGACCATGAGCCTTGAGCCTCAGCATTACGCGCTCGTAAAGTAACTTCCTCATAAGCTTTGTAGTTAAGTAGTTTAAGTAGCTCAAGTAGCTTAAGTAGTTATCTCTACGAGCGTATAGGCCTTGACAGCAAAGCATTTTTAATGAGCCTTGATACCCCAGCAATTTCACAAATGAACCTTGAAATCAAAGCAATTCTCCCCAGAATGACATAATTATAGCAATTCCCCTTGAGTCTTGAGATCTTATAAATTCTCCCATGAGTCTTGATATCACAGCAATTTCCTATACCAGCATTGTGCTCGTAGCAATAGTCTTAGCAGTCTTAACAGTCTTCATAATTCCCAATGAGATTTTTACATTCGACAGAGCGCTTCTTTTATGATTGACATGATGATTCTTGTTTGCTTTTTCTTGCGTTGCGTTTTATTCTCTTTAGAAGAAGTTTTATTAAAATATTACAATATTTCTCCATAGCTTTCTGCAGTTTAGCAACGGTTCACCAGCATTTCAGGAATGGTTCACCAGCATTTCAGGAATGGTTCACCAGCATTTCAGGAATGGTTTACCAGTATTTCAGGAATGGTTCACCAGCATTTCAGCAATGGTTCACCAGCATTTCAGGAATGGTTCACCAGTATTTCAGGAATGGTTCACCAGCATTTCAGCAATGGTTCACCAGCATTTCAGCAATGGTTCACCAGCATTTCAGCAATGGTTCACCAGCAGTTTAGCAATGACTCACCAACTTGAAGTTTGAAGTTAACCCCCCCCCCCACCCAGAAATCGGTAGTTATCTCCACAACAACCTGAAATTAGCTATCCCTTCTAATCCCGCAAACAGACTGCAGACATATTCTTAGCAGCCTGCAGTCTTCCAGTTTGCCTTCCAGTTGCGTTTTATTCTCTTTAAAAGAAGTTTTTATTAAAATATTACAATATTTCACCATAGCTTTCTGCAGTTTAGCAACGGTTCACCGTTTACTGGTTTACCAGTATTTCAGGAATGGGTTCACCAGCAGTTTAGTAATAGCTCACCAACTTGAAGTTTGAAGTTAACCCCCCCCCCAGAAATCGGCAGTTATCTCCACAACAACCTGAAATTAGCTATCCCTTCTAATCCCGCAAACAGACTGCAGTCATATTCTTAGCAGCCTGCAGTCTTCCAGCTTGCCGTCTACAACTTTCATTAGCATCAGCAAAACTACAATAATTAACTCAGCAATCCGCAGTTATCCCCTCAACAACTTGCACTTAATTCTTCACAGTTATTATTCACTTAAAACTCTGTAGATAGTTATCTCCTTGGCAGTTTGCAGCTATACACTCATAAGTGTGAAGGAACTACCTCAGCAATTTTTTTCAATTTTTCCCTTTGCACTCTGCATGAATGATCCCTTCGACAATCTGCAGTTCCCCTCAGCATCTGCAGTTCTCCTCTCCAATATCTTCCAATAATCTAAAAATGTGCTCAGCATTTTACGGCTCACTAATCAATTTTCAATTTGATAAGTGGCTTGGGCCAAGTAGCAAAAATTATTTGCTAAATAATAAATAATTTTGCAATTAAAATTAATAAAAAATATGTTATATTTAGTCGAGTCACAAGCTACAAATGAATGAATCTATTTATTTTAATTATTCACCGGGGAGGCGGACTCGAACCTTGGACCTTACGCCTAGCCTAAACCTAGTCCTAGTGCCTACACTGCGGCTATTCCGCCTACTGATGGAAGGGTGCAAAAATCAGACATATATGCTTCGGCACTGCAGTCAAATACATACCAGTGATAGCCTGCATGCTCAGTGTGCACAGTTTTGGTGCTGGCAGAGCCATTGCACAGTTAAGTAAATCTCTCAATTTCAATACTTTTTAAATGCACTGGCTGATTTCTCTCTCCTTCCAGAGTGCCTGCGCAATCCTTTGCACACTGCCTCCTGCTGAAAAGCTCAGAGTCAGTTTATAGCGAGACTATGCAGTACGCAGTTGTGGCGCAATCATTTAGAATTGAAATTCAGCCAGTCAATAATTCAACGTTGCTTGGCCTTCCATTAAAAAACATTTAGAAAAACTTGAAAAACTTCGAATATTTAATACCTTTAGCATTGAAGCAGATTAAAGAAAATTTAACTGTCTTCTTTCCAGATTACAAATCTTTTGGCGAAAACGCGATCAAATTTGGTCAAGAATTGCAGTCTGTAAAGCGTTTTACACGGACATAAATTAGAGATTTAGAATATGCCCAGTATTCAGAGCAATTTTTTTACCCCTGGTATGGTTGCGCAATTTAAATAGAGTAATTATCTGGGCAGTGGGGCCCAGTGAGTTTTCTTATCAGTTGGCTCTGGCGCAATCATTAAAATTGGCTGCGAAGTTTCTCGCTGATAAAATTTTGCATTGAAAAAGGCCATTTAAAACAGTTTTTCGAATATTTAATCCCTTTAGCATTGAAGCAGAGTAAAGAAATTTTAACTGTCTTCTTTCCAGACAATTTTAAATCTTTTGGCGAAAACACGATGAAAATCGGTGAAGAATTGCAATCTGTAGAGCGTTATGGACATACAAATATTAGAGATTTAGTATATTTAGACTAGCTATTTAGAGCTGGCTGCCAGCAGCCAGAATAATTTTTTTATTGCCCCCCTTTAAGTGGAGCGGAGTGAGTTTTCTTATCAGTTGGCTCTGGCGCAATCAATTAAAATTGGCAGTGAAGTTTCTGGCTGATAAAATTTGCATTGAAAAAGGCCATTTAAAACAGTTTTTCGAATATTTAATCCCTTTAGCATTGAAGCAGATTAAAGAAATTTTAACCGTCTTCTTTCCAGACAATTTTGAATCTTTTGGCGAAAACGCGATCAAAATCGGTGAAGAATTGCAGTCTCTAGAGCGTTATGGACATTCATTCAAACATACAAACCTTAGAGATTTAGTATATTTAGATAGAAGAAGACTAGCTAATTAGAGCTGGCTGCCAGCAGCCAGAATAATTTTTTTATTGCCCCCCTTTAAGTGGAGCGGAGTGAGTTTTCTTATCAGTTGGCTCTGGCGCAATCAATTAAAATTGGCAGTGAAGTTTCTGGCTGATAAAATTTGCATTGAAAAAGGCCATTTAAAACAGTTTTTCGAATATTTAATCCCTTTAGCATTGAAGCAGATTAAAGAAATTTTAACCGTCTTCTTTCCAGACAATTTTGAATCTTTTGGCGAAAACACGATCAAAATCGGTGAAGAATTGCAATCTCTAGAGCGTTATGGACAAGCAAGCATTCAAACATACAAAGCTTAGAGATTTAGTATATTTAGATGTAAAAATCATAGAAGCGTCATGTAAAAAATCATAGAAGCGTCATGTAAAAAATCATAGAAGCGTCATGTAAAAATCATAGAAGCGTCATGTAAACAATCATAGAAGCGTCATGTCAAAATCATAGAAGCGTCATGTAAACAATCATAGAAGCGTCATGAAACAATCATAGAAGCGTCATGTAAACAATCATAGAAGCGTCATATAAGCAATCATAGAAGCGTCATGTAAAAATCATAGAAGCGTCATATAAGCAATCATAGAAGCGTCATATAAGCAATCATAGAAGCGTCATGTAAAAATCATAGAAGCGTCATGTAAACAATCATAGAAGCGTCATATAAACAATCATAGAAGCGTCATGTAAAAATCATAGAAGCGTCATGTAAAATCATAGAATCGTCCTGCCAAAATCGTAGAAGCGTCATGTAAAAAATCATAGAAGCGTCATGTAAAAATCATAGAAGCGTCATGTAAAATCATAGAATCGTCCTGCCAAAATCGTAGAAGCGTCATGTAAAAAATCCTTGAAGCGTCATGTAAACAATCATAGAAGCGTCATGTAAACAATCATAGAAGCGTCATGTAAACAATCATAGAAGCGTCATGTAAACAATCCTAGAAGCGTTATGTAAACAATCCTAGAAGCGTCATGTAAACAATCATAGAAGCGTCATGTAAACAATCCTAGAAGCGTCATGTAAACAATCATAGAAGCGTCATGTAAACAATCATAGAAGCGTCATGTAAACAATCATAGAAGCGCCATGTAAAAATCAAAAAAAACGTCATGTAAACAATCATTCAAGCGTCATTTAAACAATCATAGAAGCGTCATGTAAACAAGCATAGAAGAATGTAAACAATCATAGAAGCGTCATGTAAAAATCATAGAAGCGTCATGAAACAATCATAGAAGCGTCATGTAAAAAATCATAAAAGCGTCATGTAAAAATCGTAGAAGCGTCATGTAAAAATCATAGAAGCGTCATGTAAAATCGTAGAATCGTCCTGTCAAAATCGTAGAAGCGTCATGTAAAAAATCATAGAAGCGTCATGTAAAAATCATAGAAGCGTCCTGTAAAATCATAGAATCGTCCTGCCAAAATCGTAGAAGCGTCATGTAAAAAATCATCAAAGCGTCATGTAAAAAATCATAAAAGCGTCATGTAAAAATCATAGTAGCGTCATGTAAAAAATCATAGAAGCGTCATGTAAAAATCGTAGAAGCGTCATGTAAAAATCATAGAAGCGTTATGTAAAAATGATAGAAGCGTCATATAAAAAATCATAGAAGCGTCATGTAAAAAATCATAGAAGCGTCATGTAAAAAATCATAGAAGCGTCATGTAAACAATCATAGAAGCGTCATGTAATGAATTATAGAAGCGTCATGTAAAAAATCATAGAAGCGTCATGTAAACAATCATAGAAGCGTCATGTAAAAAATCATAGAAGCGTCATGTAATGAATCATAGAAGCGTCATTTAAAAAAGCATAGAAGCGTCATGTAAAAAATCATAGAAGCGTCATGTAAAAATCATAGAAGCGTCATGTAAAAAATCATAGAAGCGTCATGTAAACAATCATAGAAGCGTCATGTAAAAAATCGTAGAAGCATCATTTAAAAATCATAAAAAGCGTTATTTAAAAAAATCATAGAAGCGTCATGTAAACAATCAGAGAAGCGTCATGTAAACAATCATAGAAGCGTCATGTAAAAAATCATAGAAGCGTCATGTAAAAATTATAGAAGCGTCAAGAAAAAGTCATAGAAGCGTCATGTAAAAAATCATAGAAGCGTCATGTAAAAATTATAGAAGCGTCAAGAAAAAGTCATAGAAGCGTCATGTTAAAATCATAGAAGCGTCATGAAAAAATCATAGAAGCCTCATTTAAAAACTAAGGAAAGTGTCATTTAAAAAATTAAGAAGCATCATGGTAGAATAAAAGAAGCGTCATGTCATACATGAAGGGTGTCATGTAAAAATAAATGCAGCTATAATGCTGTGCTGGGGAGAAAAACTGAGACGTCAAGGCTCTCAGAGAATAACTGAGATTACGGGGGGGTTGCTGAGATGTCAAAGCAAAAGTCAGAAGCTACTTCAAAGTTCATGTACTTTACTCAATTTTTTTATTACATTCTTTGTTGGCTTGCCACGGGGGGGGGTCGCTGATAGTAGAAGAGTCATGTAAAAAATAAAAGTAGCACTATGTATACATAAAAGAAAAGTCATGTCGAAGTTAAAAGATTCATTTGGGAATTGCTATGATGTCAAAGCTTGGAGGGAATCGTTACAGTGCTGTGATTCTTAAAGAAAGAATCACTAAAATGTCAAGGCTTAGGGGAGAAGAATTGCTGAGATTCAAGGCTTTAGGTTGGGTTAAGTTAGGTTTAGGTCAGGTGTGGGTTGAGGGTTATATTTTATTGGGTTTCAAGGTTAATGGGGGATTTTTCAGATTTCAAGGTTTATGGAGGCCATCGCTGACATGTCAAGGCTTACGGGGGGAATAGCTGAGATGTCAAGGCTCACGGGGGTATAAATGAGATTTCAAAGCTAAAGTCAGAAGCTACATGTAAACAATCATGTAAAGTTTATTGAAAACTTTTTATTACATTATTTGATGCCTCCTCAGGGGAGGGATCGCTGATAAAAAAAGCGTAATGTAAAAAATAAAAGAAGCTTCATGTCGAAGTTAAGAGATTCATTTGGGAATCCCTACGATGTCGAGGCTTGCAGGAAATCGCTATAATGCTGTAGCAGTGCTTTAATGACTCTTAGAGAGAATTACTGAAATGTCAATGCTTTAGGGTTAGGTTAGGGTTAGGGTTAGGGTTAGGGTTAGGCTAGGGTTAGGGTTAGAAGGTTGACAGATTTTTTAGATTTCCAAGGCTTATTGGGGGCATTGCTGAGATGTCAAGGGGGGGAGTTGATATGTTAAAGCTTGTGGTGGGGAATTACTGACATGTCAAGGCTTACAAGGTTTGACAGGAGATTTTCTAAGATTTCAAGGATACATGTAGCTTATTAAAAAAACGTGTAGCTATTGCATTTCTTTGGCTCCCCAACGGGGGGCGTAGATTGCTAGTATTTAATCTCAATATTATCTCCAGCCAATCACTCAATATGAAAATCAGTCTATAGCCCATGCACCTCCCCAAATGCACAGGGAGAGTCTAGGCTTGTGCATTGCACAGTCAGAATTGAAATTAATGAAACCCCTCCTCAGCCACTTAACGTTTTCACAATTGAAATCAAGAAATTTTCTATGACAAATTGCTCTGATGCAGTTGAGATTTCGGAACAGAAAATTATACCATTCTGTTCAGTTTTTCAAACTCTTTCCAACGGTGTGATTCACTTTTCTGTAGCTTGAAAATTAAAAGCAGAAATTAAGGTGCAAGTTTTCCCGTTTCTTACTTGCAGAGCGCAATGTACACTCTGTGATGAGTTAAAAAATCAAGCCATCCATTCTCGCGCAGTGTGCACCTTCACCCCTTTTTAACACTGAGCAAGTAGGCCGCCAATTCTCAAGTGCCGGCGACCCTCCCCCAGCTGAAATGAAATACACTGCAGAGATAGGAGAAAAGTTGTGGCGCAACCATACAAAATAGCGTCAAGTGGGAAGTCCATGGAATGCGATATATAGACATCTGGTCTGGCTGTCTGGTTTGTGCTGTTTTCTGCTTTTTTGAAGCACTTAAAATTGAAATTTGAAAATGAATTTTAAATTGTAGCATCGTCGGGACATTTGACATGTTTTGGTACCGGTTTGAAAGTTGAGTTGCAAGAATCCTAGGAGGAGATCGTCGACAAACCCGGCCCACCGGCCCACCCTACCACCGGACCACGACGTCAGCTTTAGTATATAGATAAAGAGAGATATCAACGCCAGGCCAATATTTTCTAATGTATTCGCTGCATTCTAGTTTGCATCGGTACTTACTCTTGTAATTAGGCTCGTGCGCTTTGTAATAAGAACCTGGAGAGACAACTGGAAACATTTTTAGAGAAAATTTAATTTTTTTTCAAAGGGTAAGGACCCTGGGTTGATGATTTAAAGTCTTAGGGATCTGGTTTCAACGCTTCGCGTTGCGAATTGAATGTGGGGAGAAGAATGCAGATTTTTTTCTGATTGTTTCGAAGATGCTATGGGTGGATGTTAGTGGATGATGTAGGACACTTGTTATGCTCTGATTCTGTCGTGGAGGAAGGAGGATAGGTTAAGAGGATTATGGATGACGTTTTGTGAGCGAGTGCGACACCTGTTATGCTCTGATTCTGTCAGGGATAATATGGATGGATTTAATGGAATTACGGAGGACGTTTTTTGAGCGAGTGCGACCCCCCTTTTTTTCTGATTCTGTGGGGGATAATATGGATGGATTTAATGGGATTATGGAGGATGTGAAAAATTTTGTCCCAAAAGCCCCCTCATGCCTTCTACTGGTGTGCTTCAACTTGGCTCGCGAATCTTGCACTATGGCTCTCTAGTGGAAAGTACTCTTACTTGTGCTGGTTGCGGGTGATTGTAAGGCTTTCTGCTTGACTTCTTTAGTTTACTTGATGGATAAATGAGGAGTGGGAGCTGACGCACCTACCTCGGGGGGAGGAATGCAGCCCCGCGGTCTGATGCCGCGCTTTCTGTTACCCCTCTCAGTCCGCACTGTATTTGGTCTCCGCTAGGATCACCCCTTGGTGTTAAGAGTGGGCGGGCCCTTTGTACTCGACCCTGGGTTAAAAACTCGCATTTGGAGGCTCTGGGGAGAGTTGCAGTGGAGTTCAACAAATTTCTGATAAGATCTCTTGCGGGGGCGCGACACTCGTCTCGAAATAATAAAAACCTGAACAAGTGCTGGATGCCCTTACTAGTTGGCGGGTTGTTACCTCTACAATTGTGCACTATTTCTGTCAATATTTTCCCCCTGCATTATGTCAATATGTGCTACAGTGTGTCATAATATGATACTTTACGCACTAATATGTATCATAATAATTTTCCTGCATTATGCCTGCTTCTGCCTCTACGATGTGTGTATTTTAGCCTATGCATCTACATAATTCGAATCTTACAGTGTGTGCATAAGCACCTGCATTATACTTGTATCTACTGTGTGTATGTGTATTTCAACCTATGTTTTACAATATACTAGCATCTAAAAGCGCCTACTACACTAATGAGTAGGTGCTGTGTATTACACCTACTATTTTGTCTATTTCACCTACTTTTCTGCCAAAATATCGATAAAATGCACCTACATTGTGTGTTTTTTTGCTGCCCATATGCTTAATTCTATATGTCCGTACACCTATATGTTTCGTAATATGTATTATGCACCGACATTTACACCTACTGATGTGATTAATATGTGTTTTGCTTACTTTTTATGTAAATATACGCAATTTCGCCTACTATAAGTAGTTTTCACTAGCCTAATTTTGTGTTAATAGGTATTGTTGATTACAAATCGGTGTACACACATATCGGGAGAGTGTAAACTCATATCGGGAGAGTGTACACTCATATTGGGAGAGGGTACACTTGTATTGGAAGAGTGTACACTCATATTGGAAGAGTGTACCATCGGCTCGGGAGGGGGCGCCCGCGGCGTACATTTCGGGGGGCCCGGACGGCGCTTGGCACCTGTGGCTCGAGTGCCATATGGTAGGGTGTACATGTGGGAGACATGTCGGTGGGGTCGCCTGCGACATACATGTTGGGGTACATGTCATGAGGGTCGCCTGCGGCATACATGTCGGGAGGGTTGCCTGCATCATACATATCGGGGCGCCTGGACGGGGCTCGAGTGGTGTACTCTTTGTGTGAATGTATTCTTGGTGTGTAACTCCTGACCATCCCTTCCCTCCGGGAGCACTGCAAGTAGACTAGTATGGCTTGGTATTTGGAGTTGGCGTGTGTACGTAATATACTCTTTGTAATATTTACCGGACCTGGGTTGGTAAGGTCTAATAACATATAAATGACTACTGCTAACTAGTTGACGCATCTGGATGGTGTGATAAAAACTAGTAACGTACCGAGATTTCGAGAGAAATCCTAGCACAATACTGTTCTGTCTGGCATGTGGAAAAGTAATTGCCCCGCCTTCGCTTACTCATACTGCACACAAATAAAGCTTATCTCTACTAGCAATCTGTTCGTGGTGGTTTAGAAGGATACTGTCTTCCTGTATATAGCTCTCTATCCCTTCATCACTCGTAATAACTTCATAAATGCTCGCTTGACCAATGGCTGGTACTGAACTAATAATTCATACGATACATAGTTACTTTCTAACTCCGTACAGCTCACAAGTTTCTACTCTCTACCTTATCAGTAACATTAAAATAAAAAAGATAAAATTTGCTGGTTTTGTGCCTTGTTTGCTTACTTTTCTATTAAAATACTTGCGGTTTATAATGGAAAATGTCTGCTTTTTATTCAATTTTAAGTGGTTTGAAGGTTTATTTTTGCTAAAATGCCTGGTTTCTTATAAAAATTTCTACTCTCGACAATGATTGTGTCAGCTATTTCATTAAAATAACCTACTTTTTGAATAAAACGTTGTACTTAAGCCCCTAGTTTTTTTCAAAACATAATGGAAACCCTCTCAACGCCCTTGGAACCTCCTCAAGCAGCTTACATAGAGCATGCAGACCCCGAAACCCCCTCTAGTGTGCCCTGATTTCAGCGGTCTAACGGTTAACATCTGTATTTTTACACTATATTTTCCTTCATACAGCAATACAGGAGGGTTTGGAAGAGTGAGTCTGGCGGGAGAGGGGGCTTGTGGGGTGATGAGGATGCGTACACACAGTTTAGCCTGTTTTAGCTTACCTTTTGGGCTAATATACTTACTATTATTACTACTATTATACCTACTATGTACATACTACCCACTATTAAATATGTTGCACTAAACCAACTTTTGATAATACATAGCGTGTTTTGGTCGATTCTCCCTCACGTCTCTGTCCCTACACATGTGCTCTGCTCGCTTTGTTCTCTGTTTGTGTACCTCTCTGTAACGTCTCTGTACGCTCAGACTGGTTTCTCCGTCCCCGCACGCACCTCTACTAAAGTTTGCTGTTACCTACCCCTACACACTGCTCTCTGTCTCCCTCCGCGCACACCTCTCTGGCCTTGCATGCAACTTGCATGTCTACTCCCCTGTCCTGCCCTCGCGTGGGTCCCTGTCTATACATGGCTACCTGACCCTACCTCTCTGTGCCTTGCTCGGAACTCTGTCCCAGGCCCCCTTCACACTTCTCTGTCCCGGGCTGCAACTGGCTGACACGCACCTCTCTGTTCCCCAGCCTGCGTGGCTGCCTACCCCTGCACACTGCTCTCTGTCCCTCCTCTCCGCGCCTCTCTATCATCCTATTCCTGCAGCTGACCGTGCCGTTCAGCTCTGTCCACGCACGGCTCCACCCCTGCCCGTGTCTCACTGTACCGCCCTGTGTGGCTCCCTTACCCAGCGCGTTTGCTTCCTATCTCCCTCCTGCTCCATATGTTTCTGTTCCCTCACACTACGCACGCGTGGCCGGCTCTCTGTCCATACACATCTCTGCTCCTCCACTCTATCCTTGCGTGGCCCCTTGACTGTTCGCGTGCCCCTGCATACCCTGCCTGCCTCTCTGTCCCCTGCAACTGGGGAGGGAGCTCTCTATCCTCTGTACGGCTCTCTCTGTGGGGGTGTGTGACTCACACTGTCTCTCTGTCCTAGCATGCGCCTCTCTATCCGGCTCCTGCAGCAGGCTGTGTTATTCACATCTCTTTCCACCCACCCTCTGCCCGTACACGCTCACCGTACAGGGCTGCGTCAGCATCGGGGTTAAAACTTCTCGCTCCCTATGCTTCAACAGTATAACAACCTAGTGGCCGTCTCTCTGTCCACCCACCCCTCTCTGCCCGTACATGCCTCTCTGTACAGGGCTGCGTCAGCGTTAAGGTTGAAACTTCTCGCTCCCTATACCCCACAACCGTGTAGTGGCCTAGTATGGGCGCGACCTGGGTTCGATTTCGCTAGTTAAGATGTGGGTGAGAGAGGGGAAGAGGCACATATCGTTGACTACATATCGGTGTACACGCATATCGGGAGAGTGTACGCACGTATTGGGAGAGTGTACACTTATGTCGGGAGAGTGTACACACTTATCGGGAGAGTGTACCTCTGGCTCGGGAGGGTGTAAATATCGTGAGAGTGTACCTTTGGCTCGGGAGAGTGGGGTGCCTGCTGCATACATATCGGTGTACATATCGGGAGGGTGCGCCTGCTGCATACATATCGGGGTACATATCGGGAGGGTGCGCCTGCTGCATACATATCGGGAGGGAGAGTGCGCATACATATCGGGAGGGTGTACATATCGGGAGGGTGCGCCTGCTGCATACATATCGGGAGGGAGAGTGCGCATACATATCGGGAGGGTGTACATATCGGGAGGGTGCGCCTGCGGCATGGGCACCTGATTGGCGCCACGCGCCTGCGGCGCGCGCGCGCGCCAGCCAATGAGAGGCGAGGTGGGTTGACACCCACCCCACCTCCAAAACCGACGGAAAAATGCGTCCATAGTAGTAACCAGACTGTACATACCTCGGAACAGTCGGACGCGCGTTTCTATTGGCATGCGCATTTGCAGTTGCTAACTGGGCTGCATCAGTCAAACTGATGTTGTCGACGTCGTCGTCATACAAATTTGGCAATGAGCTACCAATAGACGAGGAGTCAATCGCCGCCGCCTGTGTCGCAGTCGCTGCAGTCGAAGTCGCCGCATTCGCCGACGCCGCATTTGCCGATACAACTAAATGCGTTGACCTCGATCTCATCACCGCCGCATTCACCGCTGCTGCCGCCGCAGTCGCTGTTTGTACCGCTGTTTTTTGCGAACTAACGGCGCTGCTAGAGGCACTGCCGCTGCTGCTGCTGCTGCTATGCAATCTAGTCCGACTTGGTACACCGCGGACGGACGATTTGGTCCGAATGGGCGCGCCTATTGTACTGGACGCGTCAGACTGCTGCTGTTGCTGCTGCGTATCGTCTGGCGACTGTCCAGTGTGCCGTTGCTGTGGCGGCGGAACTGCGATCGACAACTGGGACGATGAAGATGTATCCGAGACAACTTCGCAATCGGAGCGCCTCATCTGTTGACGTCGCCTTTTACGACACGGTTTGTTTGTCTGCGAAGCAAACGACGCGCCATCTTGAACACGCGGTCCTGGGATAGATAGTTATTTATAAAAAAGTGCACTAATTTATACATTTAAAGCATACAATAATTGTTTCATTAAACCAGTCAACCAGTCAATCAATCAATCAATCAATCAATCAATCAATCAATCAATCAATCAATCAATCAATCAATCAATCAATCAATAAATCAAACAATCAATCAATCAATCAATCAATAAATCAATCAATCAGTTGACTTCATTAAGCTTAGATATATCGACGATAAAATATAATCGCTTTCTACTTACTCTTACTGTCATTATTGTGGGCCGAGTCTATATCGCACATGACGTCATCGTTGAATAACAGCTGACTGTTGCTAATCGACGAGATAGACGCATTGATATAGTCACTCGCCGCGGCTGACGCTTGTTTTGGAGTCGATGGCAACAATTCCGGTCGCATGTTCGTCCTCGTCAGTGGTGCTGTCACGCAACATAAACGGTGTATGAGCGGACACATCTGGCGTAGGAGTGTGCGACTTTGGCACTTTAGACGGTTCAGCAGCAGCATCAGCATCAGCAGTATCAGCATCAGCAGTAGTAGAACTACCAGCAGCAGTAGAGCCATCACCATCAGCAGCAGACAGAGACTGGTTTAGCAAGACGATACGTTGATTGACATCGTCAGCGTTAACACAGTCTGTATTCGCAGCGTCGTTATTGGATGGACTGCTCGGCGCGGTCGTATACGAGTCCGGCGTCGACACGCGAGTATCAGCAGCAGTAGAAGCACCACCAGCAGCATCAACAGCAGCAGCAGCAGCAGTAAAAGCAGCAGCAACATCAGCAACAACAACAACATTGACAGCATCGGCATCTAGATCGCAATCGGCAGCCGTATTGCACAATTCAATAGCAACATCTTGTTGTACATTGTTGGCGGCCGACGTACATGTATCTGATGCATGCAATAGTTTTGCGTACAGGTCGTTTACGATGGTGTCTAGTCGATTCGCTGTAGCTCGCGTAGCACCATCTCCACAACCGGTAACGGCGGCGGCGGCGGCGGCGGCGGCGGCGGCGGCGGCGGCGGCGGCGGCGGCGGCGGCTGCGGTGCCACTCATACTAAGATCTAACGGTTGATCATAGAAGACGGCAGCATCAGCAGCAGTAGCAGCATCACCAACAGTGTCGTTGTCGCCACCGTTGTTGTTGTTGTTGTTGTTGTTGTTGTTGTTGTTGTTGTTGTTGTTGTTATTGTTGTTGATTCGTTGCATATTAAATGACTGATTAATTGACGATCGTCAATATCAAAAGTTTAGAAAATTAGAGCGATATAGCGAGCGAGAGAGAGAGAGAGAACGAGAGAGGGGGAGGATTCAGATTGATTAATCGAGCTTTAAGTAGAGGATTGATTTCAAAAACTAGTCAAAAATATGTTTATGTGTTAACATAGTCTGATAATAAACTGTCTATTTTGTACAGTGTGCACTTGATAAATCGAGCGCGCATGTAACAAGGAGTTTTATAGCTAATATACTGGATTGGAATCTGGCTGTACTTTAATATGCAATACTATTTGCAAATATAGAATGCAACTGACTAACAGACAATAGTCTATGGTTCAACCTGCGATAATTCCTCCCCAGAGTGTATATTATAGCATTCCATGAGTGTATGCGCACTGTATAGAAACTTGTGTCTTTGGGTGGAATGGAAATTTTTCAATTCTAAGCGTTCTAAGTACAGTTTAAATTTGAAGGTCAAGTGAAATAGTATAGCTGCACTTGTATACTGAATCGATTAATGGTGTCTATGCCTTGTACTGATTTACTACTGCCTACAAGATTGCATCAGACAGATTTCCAAGAAAGAAAGCAACCTGCTATTCCCCAGACAGATTAGCAGAGGGACACTTTGCGGTTTCCCCAGACAGATTTTCCAAGAAAGAAATTCCGAGATAAGTTACCTCCTGAGACATCAACAATCAGGCCCCTCTAACCCTCCCTCCAAGATAAATTATCCACAGGCAGCATCATGCAGTTTATGAAGACAGACAGACAGATAGACAGAGAGACAGACAGACAGACAGACAGACAGACAGACAGACAGACAGACAGACAGACAGACAGACAGACAGACAGACAGACAGACAGACAGACAGACATTAGAAATCAACATGCTATTCCTCGGACAGATTTTCCAAGAAAACTAAATGCGCTTTCCTTGGACAGAATGGCAGTGCGATGAGACAATTTTGAGACAGACAGACAGACAGACAGACAGACAGACAGACAGACAGACAGACAGACAGACTGACAGACATTAGAAATCAACAGGCCGTGAGACAGTTTGCGCAAACAGCAGCATACGTTTAATTAGACGAAATGGAAGAAAAAAATTTTTGTCAGCGAATTTTCTAAGTCAGAATTATTTTGTCATAGTTGTCATAGACAGTTGCAGCGGACGCGAAATGAAGTCAATCTTATAGAAGCGAAGGTCTTTTTGTCATAGACAGTTGCAGCGGACGCGAAATCTCATTCCAGGCCCACAGATCCTAAAAACACTGGATGTGCGAACTCAATATATAGATATACCATGGTATCTATGCTTCCTAGGGCCGAAACGGCACAAATACGAGGGCCGTCCCGGCCCGAGGAAGCATAGACATATTTCTATTGTGTCATACTTCGCGGGCCACATCACTTCATTTTGGCCCGCTCCTAGATGCAGGGCTAAGCAAAGTATGCAGTTTTCGATATTCCATCTTTACCATAGACTATAATCCCGGGCCAAATCGTTGTTTCTGCCCGCAGCGTGGCTGAGTGCAAAAACTGGGGTGGGGGGCTTCGCCCCCACATTTTAACCATAGATAAAATTAACCAGAGTCTGACTACAGTTAAGTACACCTTTTCACGTTCAATTTTGAACAAAGTCCAGTTCTAAAAAAACTAGCGGAAATTCAATTCAGACAATTCAGACTGGGGCAACAAACCCCAGTTCAAAACATTCTGCTACGGAAGCGAGGTTTAGCCATAGACAAAATTGTCCCCAGTCTGAATTGTCTGAATTGAATTTCCGCTAGTTTTTTTAGAACTGGACTTTGTTCAAAATTGAACGTGAAAAGGTGTAGTGGATATCAGAATTCTTTTCATTCTGAATTTAACTTCGTTTTTGTGAACCTACTGAGCTAGAGAAAATGATCAATTTGTCAAGAATTGCGACTGGAGATATCTCCGGACTTGAACAGCAAGAGTACGAGTTTATCTCACGACTGTCTATGAGCCCTGATGTGGCTGGATTGATTAACTAATACACCGGTGTGTCATTGGAGGACACTGAGGCCTTGGATAAATTCTTGTCTGAGGTTGATTCCGACGCGGATACCTGTGTGCAAACAACACTATTGGATCTGGATCAAGCTGATATGGACTTTACATAAAAAATTGAGGAGGAGTCCAAGTCTCCCGCAACCGTGGCCCAGACGAAAATGCACGTAGCTCGCTTGAAAGAATTTCTTCGTTTGAGAAAACTACCGGATTGCATCGAGACCATGCCGCTTAGGTATGTAGATAGTTACCTGAGACTCTGGTATGTGAATCTCAAGATTGTTGACGAAGAAGGAGAGCGCCACTATGCCCCCGACACTTTTCGCTGTTTTCGGGCAAGTATTCATCGTTACCTTGTGGAAGTTCGTGGATCAAAAGTGATTGGGGAAGACGCGTTTCGCCTTAGCAATCAAACGTAGAACGGCATGCTGCGTCTGTGCTGTAAGCATCGCAAGCGCACAATTGGCGAGAGCTCTGGATATGTGGTCATTACTGAAATCGACATGGAGAAGCTGAGCAAGTACTTTGACGAAAGTGATCCGCAAAGGCTTCAAGACGAAGTCTTCTTTTTGGTTATGTACCACTTCGGCTTCCGTGGTAGAGAGACAATCCGGGGGCTGAAGAAGTCTGACCTGATTGTCTCGTCGGTGAACGGCGTTAAGTGTGTTGACCTGATCAAGGATGGAGCAGAGAAAACCATCACAGAGAGGGACTGGACTGACGGCAAACAGATCCGTCTTTTCGCAACCGACGACAACAGATGCCCTGTCGCGTCCGTGGAGAAGTACCAGGTACCTGTCTAAGATTCCGGAGCAGGTCAGTGTGCTTTTTCCGAAACCTATGAAGATCAAGCCTGGGGCAGCTAATTGGTATTCTTCAACCTGTGTTCTTGGAAAAAACACGCTTAATGATATGATGAAAAGGTATCTGAACGTGCTGGACTCAGTCGTGTCTATACTAATCATTGCGTAAGAGCTACGACCGTGACGAACTTGGCTGACAGCGGACACTCTATGGATGAAATCAAGGCTGTAACGGGTCAGTGTTAGTTGTTTTTGTAGTGTGCTAAGTTATAGAGATTATAGCATCACTCTAAAGAAACCGATTTTTTGTAGGTTATCGCCGCGATGAATCCGTCAATCGATACACCAAGCGCATCTCTAAGAAGAGAAAGATCCAGGTTTCTCGCAGTCTCACGGAAGCATTGCACTCAGAGTCGAAGATGTCGAATGTGGTTTCAATTGAGCACCGCCAGACGGAGTACAATGAGCCTGGCCCGTCGCGCAACCCAATAGCTACTCTGGAGAAGGATGGAGCTAAAATTAGCTTCTTCTTGTAAGAGGCAAGCGGTGAATGGAAGCAAGATGTGAACCTGTAACGGACAATGAATTTTGCTAGCAATGTTTGTGACAATTACATTTAATGGTTATTTGTTGCAACTTTTAAGTATACGTTAATTACGATTAGCCTAAAGAAAGTGCATTTCTCGCCTCTTTCGCAGTCTCATCCTTTTCCCGAGGAACAACAACTTCTATGGTAATTTATCGGTTGTACGAGGACTGAGAACCATTTCTCAGTCCCCAAACGAGGCCTGAGAAATAGTTCTCAGTCCTGCTATAAACAGTTGTATTTAACAAATGTAAACCAACAACAGGAAGTTCAAATAGTAAGATTTAGAAGCGTCTTGTAAGCACTCACTCGAAAACGATTTCAACGGTGTTGGTGTTACCATTGATGTTAAGCCTCATTTTCTTTGCAGGATTAGCAGTCACTACGTTACTTTGTTCCATAGCTTCAACAGAGCGTTCAGGCTCGGTGTCAATAGACAGACTTGATGACTGACCACCAGATTGAAGAGCATGCGATACTTTAACATGGTCTTGTACGTCAAACTGAATATAGCGCTCAATAGCTGTCGAAGAGTGTCCTGTAACACGAGCGATGTCCTCTCTAGCAAAGCCAGCACGGTGTAGAGTACTTGCGCAAGTCTTGCGTAGAGACTGATTAGTGTACCTTTCAGTCACTCCAGTTAGGGGAGCCGTTAATTCACGAACAATACCGTCCAAGCTGTGCCGGCCGACGGGTGCGTTTTGGTACCACCTGCCTTGCTGGATGCTGGCATCGCTACGCATCCAAGCCAGGAACAAATTCTGAACCGTACAGTTTTCCGGTCTTTTGTCCACATACAGCTTGTAGATGCAGGGTAGACATCTATCATGATCAGCAGTATGAGATGCTTTAACGGTTTTCAATGGAACAAAACGTCGCTTTATGCCAGCGTTGTTGGTCTTCGTGGCTCTGTTCTCACAGTAAACTAGAAGTTCTTGACCGTCTTCATGCTGCAACTGGATCTCACAGCTATATCTCAGACCATGCAGCTCCGTGCCTCCACGCAAAGCGAACCAAGGTAGAACACAAGCGTAAACAGCAGTAATTTCGGCGACGTTGTTGCAAGACGTCCTTTCTGCCACAACTCCTCCTCCAGAGTTGCGGGAATTGGGCTAGACGCATTTGTCCTTGGAACTAGGCCCTCTCTAGTAGCTTCTTTCATGGCAGCATCCAATGCCATTCTTGCATCCCTGCACGCAGCGTCCTTCCAGAGATTCAGTTCTTTCTTGAGCGTGTACTGCAGATAGTGTTGCATCATGGAAAATATGTCCCTAAGGGTCGTAGCATTGTATTTAGTGCCATCGACTTTTCGCACCTCGAGAATGAACATCTTTAATAGATAGTTCCAATCGCAAGCGTTCCATTCATGACGCTCCTTCAACACGAGAAGGCCAGTTGTATCACCATGTAGAATTCGATTGTGTCGCTGCTCAAACCACTGGTCAAAAATTCTTACAGCCCATAGTTCCTTCCTTCGCGTATTTGGTGGGATAGCAGCGTCCAGCTTCCCTTGTATTTCGTCAGTCGAGAGCGTAGCGAATCGATCACTACCAGCAGCAGGATTCGTTGCAGCGGATTCTTTACTTTCAAAATATCGTAGCACTAGATCTAAGTCGTCTTCCATGGTTCTATTATATATGCAAATGGATGGACTGCTCAGTGCTCCATCTAGGTAGACGATTTATAACACTTTAGCCAGTCAGTCACATAGCTTGTGCCATAGACTAACTGTACTGGATATTGATGCGTATTTTGCTTTCAGTAGGTTAAATATTTTCTCCTCCTTTTTCCAAATGATATACATATGTTATACTCAATCGTTCTGGCAAAAGTTTGGCCATAGACTAGCCTCACATATCCTCATTTCGGCCCGCGATGTGGCCTGCGAAATCTAGACACAATATAAAACGTGGTCGCCTCAAGATTTCTGCACTAGGCTGATAAAATTTATGTCTGTTGCGCATTTGATCTGCTGACAATGCTATCTTCTTTATATTTCTAAGCTTATTCAATTAGTATATGGTTCCTAGGGACTCAATGCAACTGTATCTTTCTTTTGTGTTAAGATTCGATAGCTTCTTTTATTAAAAAAGGAATACAAGCGCTACGAGCCGCTGCAGAAAATAAAAAAACTACAATTCAAATCGGTCTAAATCTTCCTCTTCAAATTTTTCTACAAACGTAACAATGTCTATGTCTAAAATCGTTGCAGGATAAACTATTTTTAGGACCTCCGATCCGAGTGTTCGTTCCCGCTCTGTGGCTCTGTTATGCCATAAAAATCTTTCTGCCGAACTAAGCAGCTTATCCATATTGGTATACTCTTTCCCCATTCGTACAGCTTTGATGAAGCTAAAGAGCTTGGTTGCTTTCGACTACTACTTATACGACGTATTAGTCGAAAACTACTGTCGATTACAACTTATACAACTTTCTGATTCAAACTAAGATTCACTCTCTCAAGTAGCCCCCTCGCTACATGTAGTCTCAAAACCGGACTTAACGTTTCAAGGGAAATAAAAAATACAACACGCCATTTGAAATTACAATTTTTCTAAATTTCAAACGTGCTACTCGATTTTCTGATGTTTGTCTGTGTTAACGGGGAATTTTAAATTGGTGCTTGTAAAATTTAAAACGTCATGGCGTGCAATAACCGCGTATATTGGGGTGTCTGCCTTCTTGGAGTTTTTCGAGTCCTAAAACGCAAAAATCCGATTCGAATCCTAGCGATCTGATTTTGCGTGAAAAAAAAACTTTTTTCAATTTGAAAATGCCTGGTCTACGGACTTGACTGAGTCAATAGAACATTTCTGCGCACCTTCATGGCTCTGATTAAAAGAAGCTCGTGCGAACTCCTTAGCTGATCGAACCGTCTTATCAGTGTTCAGTTGCAGATTCTAGAATGATCTCAAATAGCAGTAGGGCGCGGTGGGAAGATAAGGAGACAGCAAAAAGCTGCCGAGATCGGCGGCGGATCGAGAAGAAAAGGAGACTTTCGAGCTGATAAGACGCGACTGCTGCCTGTAAATATAGGAATTGCCTTGGAGACGATTTCGAACTTTCGACTCGACTAAAAGCCGAAGAATGCGCATTTTCATTGATTAGACAAATTTAATGCTAGTATCAGTGAGTCGCAACGTATTCGCATCGTCGTTGGTCTTCGGTACTGCTTTATGCTTTAAAGTGCATGCAAATGTACACGCAATGTATATTAGGGTGGCTGGTAGGGGATTCCATAATTATACGAGTAGCTTTTGATGCTTATAGCAGCGATGGGTCGAACCGCCCCGAATTGAATCGTTCAGCTCCATGTACGGTTCTGGGCTCGCTTGCTTGTGTTGCTGTGCTTCACTTTGCTTCACCTGTCGCCCACCATTCTCGGTACATGTAAGAAAATCTTACCATAGCAACGGTAACAATTTGATGAAAGTGAAAGCCGTTTCTGCGATCTCTTTTTGTCTAAACAAGCTTCTAATCTTCAATTTGATTTTTAACTTTCGTGGCGAGGCAGGTGGGTGAAGTCGCTGGTTTCGCCCGCATGGTGATAAAAACCATAGCGCCACTTTTTCAAGCAATGCATTCAAGTTGCAGATAGCAAACTCGAAAGTGAAGATAAAAGATTCCAGTGGCATTATGTGGCTGGCGCTATCAGCTGAGCAGCAGGTGATCAGAGCTGCCCCGCTCGGGCAACCAGTCAAAAAGTTCAAGTGCCGGTGGCTGCGCCGCTCACCCCTCTCTGCAATGCGTTGACGCACGCTCAAAATAATTTTCAGACAGCCAAAACTCACCTGGCCTGGCCTCGACCAGTGCCAGCTGGCAGCGAGAGGCGTTCACCGCACGGCCTATTTGTTGTTCCGTCGTCATGGCAGCCGCGATAAAACCCCAACAGCAGCTGATAAATGTCGCCCAAGCCGCGAGTCCGAACTGCGAATCAGTTTTTTGGCGACCTCTAACCCACTGGGAAAATGAGGCCGCTCCAAGCAACGCTGGCTGCAGTCCTGCTGCTGGCCTTCTGCGCCGGCTTCAATGCCGAATCAATCATCGGAACCGTTCAAGTGATGTACTCCGGCTACAAGTTCAATGGCTTGAAGGTGAACGCCTCCGGAGTAAACGAGTCGAAAGAAATTCATCGATTCCTCAGCATTCCATACGCTCAGCCGCCCACCGGAAACCGGCGGTTCGCCAAGCCCGAAGCGCTGGACTTCAGCAGAGACGTCGAAATCGATGCCTCAGAGCAGCCTCCGCTGTGCCCACAGGACAACTCCACCAAGAGCCTGCCGTACAGCGAGGACTGCCTGTACATGAACATCTGGTCGCCTGACACCACCTCGGGTACCAAGTACCCCGTGCTGGTCTACATCCACGGTGGACGCTTCGAGACTGGCGGCATCGCTGAGCCGGAGTACCAGGGCGAGACCCTTGTGCGAAATCAGAATATCGTCTTCGTGACCATCAACTACCGACTGGGCGCCACTGGCTTTCTCTACCTGGATTCGACACTGATGCCAGGTAACTTTGGCCTGCTGGATCAGCGCCTGGCTCTGAAGACGATCACTGATATGATAAGTGCTTTCGGCGGAGACCCGAACAGAATCACCCTGGCCGGCCACGGAACCGGCTCCGCTTCTGTCGGGTTCCACATCGCCACTCAAGATGTCCCGGTCACCCGTGCGGTGATGATGGGCGGCTCGCACCTCATGCCCCTGGTCTGGTCGAACGACATCGATGCAGTGAGGGGCGTTAGTGAGCGCTTCGCGAACATTCAGCTGAACTGCGCTCGTGGGGAGGGCAAGCTTCAAGAGGTGATCGAATGCCTGCGAAATGACATCTCCATTGAGAGGCTGATCGAAGAGCAGAAGAACTACGAGAAGCTCTACATTTCGCTCGAGTTCATGCCCGTGCTGGACAAAGAGTTTTTTAACTTTATGGACCCGCTAATAACTTGGGGCGAGCGCCGTAAGAACGTCACTTTGCTGATGGGCGTCACCGCTGACTCCGGAATCGAGTTCGCCCTCAACTCGCTGCGCACTCGCAACCTCACCACCGACATCCTCAACCGCGATGTGTACTACGAGGTGAGTAGCTTTTCCTATGCTAGGCGAATGTCCCCGCGGATATTGTTCATCCGGCTATCCAAGACCACCTGCTCTGTTGCAACAGTTGTTGCGACATTGAGCAAACTCAGCAGTTTTAAATTATTGATCGTTGTAGGACTGACTTTAGGCTCAATATACTTAAATCCATGTACATTAAAAACCAGAAACCAAATCTGAACATTCAACTTTCTCACAGTGGTGCGGGCCATTTACTCAAGGTATTCTAAGTGAAGGCACAACCCGATCATTGTACTCGCAATCTCTGCTCACTTACTCTGAACATTCTGCCCCTGATATGCCCTTGGACTGTACAGTAAACATTTGTTCTCTATTTATCTCTTATAAAAGTTGTTGCGTGAGTGAAAATACATCAGAACCTGAAGATGGCCCTTGTTGGACCGAAACGCTTTGGAAGAATTTAATCTAACCTAATCTACGAGCTATGTTGATTTTCACATTTATTTTCAATTGTTCGTTTACTTGTAAATCAATAAGCCTCATCCTCACCCCGCCTTGCCCGTCCCGCCGCAGATCCTGCGCCAGCAGTTCGTGCACTACCCCCGCTTCCCCACCGAGCTGGACGACACCGGGCTGAAATTCCTCCAGCTGTCGCACACCGAGTGGAACGACGCCCAGAACAAAGAGCTGCTGCTGAAAAAATGGTCCGAGGCTCTGGGCGACTTCAGCTTTCTCTGCCCGACCCTCTACGCCCTGTTCGATGATGACAGGCCGCAGCCGGGAGAGGACATGAACGCCTACCTGTACTACTTCGGTGCTCCGGACCCGTTTAGGGACAACGAGGCGCCCGGACACGTCAACGATGTGCGCTACTTCCTTGGCGTCCCGGACGGCCCTGGCCTCCCGTACCCGAGCGAGCACAACGAGCTGGCCAAGCGCATGATGGAGGATCTGGCCAACTTTGTCACCACCGGAAGGCCGAGTGAGGAAATTGTTTAGAATATGAATTTCAAAGGAAACAGCCCATTCCAGTAAATGTCAAATCCTCTAAGAATGAACTGAATTTCCTGCCATTCCTACAGCAGTGGGTAATCCAACTCATACCCACTCTCATTGCCTCCTTTGCATTCTTATGATGAATTTTTCGCGGACTCTCAGCCCAGTCAAACCCAGCGCTAAATGGCTACCCCGGGATTTCACACACAGACAACAACTGGCGCAGCGTGATCGCCGGGGACTGGAACTACAACAGCTACCTGCCGGTGCAGGACCCCGGCCTCTACGACTTAACTGGCGGCTTCGCCATCCGCCGCTGCCGCTGGTGGTACGACACCCTCAGCTTCGTGAACCGCCTCGTGCCGGGCGACTCTGCGAAGCCGATGAGCCCGCTGCGGCAGGACCCGTTTCTGCTGGACGGCAGCACCATCGGTGCGGCGCCGGCCCGCTCGAAGCCGCAGCAAGAGGCTGCCGCCAACAATTTCCAGCCCACATCCGCGCAAATCATTGACAATGCCACTGTGGAGCTCACCGAGGTCGGCGCCACTGTCAGGGGGCACCGGCTCTCCGCGAACGCGAACGGGAAGGAGATTGAGCGATTCCTCGGCATTCCGTACGCGCAGCCGCCAACCGGCGATCTGCGATTCGCGAAGCCGGCTCTGAAGGACATTGCAAACGGTGAGTTACATTAAACATTGCAGCTGCAAGAAAAAGAGGCAGATCAAGGTTTTCGGTCCGAAAGTCAAACCCACAAGCAAAGATGAGAAAAAATATTCTGACAATTCAGCAGAATAAGCCAGCTCATTTTTTTATAAAACAGTTTGCAGACTACAAAATTGCGCTTAGCCAAATCCAACGAAATTTCGTTACATCCAACGAAAGCCTTCTACTGCCAAAATGCTATTAAATAATTGCTAGCAATTATTTCCTATCTTCCTATATCTCATATTTCCCATATCTTCCTATCTCGCCATATCTCGAAATTTGGAGGATTTTCATGTGTAGCGTCCCGCTGCTGCAGTTGTCCATGTACCTGTGCAATATGAACAGTTGTTCATGTACCTGTGCAATATTAACAGTTGTTCATGTACCTGTGCAATATTAACAGTTGTTCATGTACCTGTGCAATATGAACAGTTGTTCATGTACCTGTGCAATATGAACAGTTGTTCATGTACCTGTGCAATATTAACAGTTGTTCATGTACCTGTACAATATGAACAGTTGTTCATGTACCTGTGCAATATGAACAGTTGTTCATGTACCTGTGCAATATGAACAGTTGTTCATGTACCTGTGCAATATAAACAGTTGTTCATGTACCTGTGCAATATGAACAGTTGTTCATGTACCTGTGCAATATGAACAGTTGTTCATGTACCTGTGCAATATGAACAGTTGTTCATGTACCTGTGCAATATGAACAGTTGTTCATGTACCTGTGCAATATGAACAGTTTTTCATGTACCTGTGCAATATAAACAGTTGTTCATGTACCTGTGCAATATGAACAGTTGTTCATGTACCTGTGCAATATTAACAGTTGTTCATGTGCCTGTGCAATATTAACAGTTGTTCATGTACCTGTGCAATATGAACAGTTGTTCATGTACCTGTGCAATATTAACAGTTGTTCATGTACCTGTGCAATATGAACAGTTGTTCATGTACCTGTGCAATATGAACAGTTGTTCATGTACCTGTGCAATATGAACAGTTGTTCATGTACCTGTGCAATATTAACAGTTGTTCATGTACCTGTGCAATATTAACAGTTGTTCATGTACCTGTGCAATATTAACAGTTGTTCATGTACCTGTGCAATATTAACAGTTGTTCATGTACCTGTGCAATATTAACAGGTGTTCATGTACCTGTGCAATATGAACAGTAGTTCATGTACCTGTGCAATATTAACAGTAGTTCATGTACCTGTGCAATATTAACAGTTGTTCATGTACCTGTGCAATATTAACAGTTGTTCATGTACCTGTGCAATATGAACAGTTGTTCATGTACCTGTGCAATATTAATCAAGGACCACTAGCAGTATATATACTCAGCAACATCGAAAAGTCGCCATCACAGATCCGTCTGTGATCGCCGCTTTTGAGAGTGCAGGTAGTCTCTCAATCTTTGCGAGTGACGCAACTTAAATACGCCGCGGCAGACTTGAGTTGAGAAATGAAGTGGGGGAGCTGTGTGCGAGGGTTGGACGGATTAAAGCTACCCCGATGAGTTTTCTCGCATCTTTTATTTCAGAATGGTCCAAGAGAAATTGCTCACTGACGCATAGAGTGGCGACTTTTCAATGTTGCTGAGTCTTAGAACATGAAATGTAACATGAAATGTATAAAGAACATGAATGTTCTTAGAACATTTGAATTTTGCTCCAATGTTAGAAAAATTTCAAGCGCGCAGCGACACAAACTCAGCTGGCCCGCAGGCATAAAAACCCTTCGAGAGAGGGGGGTGGGCGCAAGCCGGGGGGTTGGCGGTGTACACAAAACCCGGTTAGTGCTGGCAGCACAAACCAGTTCAGAAGGTCTGTGCAGAGGACGGCGTGTGGCTGAGGCTGACTCAAGCCAGACAACTGTCTCAGTCTGCCTGCGCGAGGTTTGACCCCCACTTTTAGTGTGTCACAAGACACCTTCAAAACAGAAAAATTCGTCGAAATAAATTTCTTAGGAAAAATCACAAATAAAAATCACAATACCAACAACTTGTAAAGCCGCATTGGATAAAAGCATGCTGGCTTCAATTAATTTATCACCGGTAGTATGGAAGGTACGCTCGTAGTTTTGGGCTACAGGCTCTTAATGACTCCATCATTAGTTTGAAATGGCCCTGGGTCTTCAAGTAAATTTATTAAAGCCTTTCGATTTACGCTCAAAACAGAAAAATGCACTTTTAGATTTTATCAGCGACCTCAAATGTCAGAATCTTCCAGATAGTTCCGACTTCTGCCCCTTCTGCAAGCTGTAGAAGTCCTTTCCTCAATTCCAAAAGCACTCCTGTTGAGCATCGCATAATTCTTATTTCTTCAATTTACTTTGCAGCTACCATCGATGCGCAAACGATGCCTAAGGCGTGTCCGCAGGCGTGGAATACGACCTTGGAAGAGGACGAGGACTGCCTCTACCTCAACATCTGGACTCCGAGACCTAGCCTGACAGCCAATGAGTCTCAGCAGGTCCCCGTACTGGTGTACTTTCACGGTGGCTTCTTCGAAGTCGGAGGCATCAACGATCCGTACCGGAGTGGCGAGAAGATTGTCGAGCTGCAGGACGTCGTCGTGGTTACCATCGGCTACCGACTGGGAGTTCTAGGATTCCTGCCCTTCTCGGCCGAGGGCAGCCGCGGAAACTTTGGCCTCTTCGATCAGGAGATGGCGCTCAAATGGGTGGAGGCGAATATTCACCACTTCGGTGGCAACGCCAGTCTCATCACCGCCGTGGGCGACGACGCCGGAGCCGTGTCCATTGGCTACCACCTGATCCGCAACGAGACCCGGATCTCCAGGGTGATTCTCCAGACGGGCAGTCCGTCTATGGCCTATCCCCTGAACAACGACACCGATGGCACCCGCATGCGCATCGAACAATACCTGCAGCTAATGGGATGCAACAACAGCACCACGGACGCCCAGTTGGCTTGCATGCGGGCCAAGTCCGTGTCGGATATCAACAGTGTCTACACTAACGAGTTCGCCAACAAGTTCGGTCCGGAGGCCCTGGTCACAGTCGACGGAGACTTTCTCAAGGAGGACCCGTGGCATTCGGTGCAGCAGGGCGACATGTCCCAGGTGCCCATGATCGTCGGATTTGTCGACAGGCCGGGAAATGAGATCATCAACCGCAGGATTCGCTTCGGCGAGCTGGACTTGGCAAACATTTCTTATGACGAAGTGCTGCAGGTAAGCCTCTAAAATATGTGGGTGAGTTTTATAAGTACTCGTAGATGAATAATTCACTATGCAACCATAAACACTTGCAGAACATCGTTAACGCATCATACTACAACCCGAGGCTACCTAAGGAGCTGAAGCAGCCCGGAGCCACGCTGATCGGGATGCAATACCGACCGCCGCTTCTGCATAGGCAGGTGCTGATTGACAGCCTTAGTGAGGCCTATAGTGACCGTTTCTACACCTGCGGAAACAACGAATACCTGCAGCAAGTGATCTCTAAGCGGCATCCGCTTGATGCATTCCTGTATCACTATGTGTTCTCCGAGAAGTCCAATGTTGAAAATATTACATCCGATGGAGCAAGCTTGTGTAGGTGCCATTTTATTGCATTTTTATTAGTAGCCGATAAAAAATCAATCCAAAAAAGCCAAATAAATCAATATATATACACAAATCTACTCTACAGCCGAGGACACCTTCTATCTCTTCGGAAATCCTTTGCAAGGACCTGAGTGGAACGATGAACAGAAGAGTCTGTCTGAAAAGATGATCGAATTATTCACGCACTTCGCCGAGACAGGAAATCCCAATCCTGAAAACAGTCTCGACCTGTGGTGGGAGTACACAGCAAATCTAAAGCCCTACCTTGTGCTCGATGCGCAGGTGCACAATGTGTCGGTAAATTGGGGCTTCCGGATTAACGACTGCGGATTCTGGCAGGAGGTTCTTCCCTACGTCAATGAGCTGAAGGAGCCGCCGGAACCAACCAGGCCTCCGATCGGACCAGAGGGAGAAATTATCGATGAAATCATCATTGAAATCGACCTCGGAAGAACGCAAAACAGGATCAGCATCGCCGGAGACTTGGTGCGACTGCCAAACGGAAAGATCATCAAGCGATTCCTGGGTCTGCCCTACGCGGAAATGCCACTCACTCGGTGGAGCCAGGCTTCATTTCCGAAGGGTGGCAACTACACAGCGAAGTCTATGCCACCAGCCTGTCCGCAAACCATCAATCCAGTTCCGGGAGGAAGCATGTCAGAGGATTGTCTGTACATAAACGTATTTTTTCCTAACGATACTTCAAATACGTACCCGACAGTAGTGTTCCTGCATGGCGGCAACTACACGAGTGGAGCTAACAGTCTGCCAGAGTATCGAGGTGAGCAGCTTCTCGAGAACGAGGACGTTATTCTCATCACGGTCAACTACCGACTGGGCGCGCTCGGCTTCCTGTTCCTGGACGATGAGAAGCTGCCCGGAAACTTCGGTCTGATGGACCAACGGCTCGCTCTCGACTTCATCCAAAGAGCGATCCCCTTTTTTGGAGGCAGCAGGACGCAGATCACTCTGATGGGTCACGGGACGGACGCCGCGTCGGCCGGCTTCCATGCTGTCACGGATTCGAAGGACTTCTTCGACCGGATGATCTTGATGGGCGGATCTCCGTCGATGCCGCTGGCTTGGTCGAGCTCGACTCAGAATGTTCTTGAAGATAGCGAGCATTTCGTCAATGTTCAACTCGAATGCGCAAGAGGCCCACTTGATTCGGTTTTGGAATGTCTGAGAAACCTTACATTGGATAAGATCATGACGGAACAGCTGAACATGCAGCACTCGAGAGATCACTTGGTATTCCTGCCCGTGTTCAACCAGTCGTTTTTTAACTACACGCACCCGTACGACGCTTGGTCCAAGGGTGAGATGGACAAGCCATACATGACAGGCGTGGGCTCAGACTCTGGTCGCTACTACATCGAGCAGTCGCTGGCTCGACGGAACATCTCCTGGGAGTCGCTGAACCGAACTATTTTCGAAAGGGTAAGAAAAACTAACTGTTTTGAGCTATTTAAAATAACGGAAAACATAATAACTCATTGAGAATATGATTGAAATGCAAATGGCAAACGTTCCAGATCGTGGAGCTGCAGTTTAACTACTTCCCCCGCTTCCCGGAGAGGAACACGGCTACCGGAATTCAATTCCTCAAGCTGGCCCTCACTGAGTGGAACTACTACGACTACAACAAGCGGATCAAGGCTATCTGGTCCAGGGCGATGGGTGACTTTAACTTCCTGTGCCCCATCTGGGAGGCCACGAGCGACCTACTGAGGGCCAAGCAGCACGACATTCACATGTACTACATAGATGTGGAGGACCCGTTGCGGGTACAGGAGGATCTGATCGGCGCTGACCACTGGGGCGACATCCGCTACCTGTTTGGCGAGCCGCTCAGGAAGGATTTGTACCCGGAGGTTCACAAGAACCTTTCCCGACTGATGATGCACGACTTTGTCCAGTACATTGGGGGATCAGGTGAGAGCCAAAAAACGTTAGGGAAGCGTAGTACGATTTTATTTTCAATTATTTCCTATTTTTTCCTATTTCAAAGAAAGACTTTCGTCAGCAGAATTTCTGCATAAGAAGAAAAACAGAAGATAGGAGTAAAGAAAACCTGGACCACTGACTTTTAAACCGAAATGCATATTTTGTCCATCTTAAATGATTGGTTGGCCATAAATTCAATTTAAGCATCGTACTCGTAGCGTAGTTTTAAACAGTGTTTTAATCAAAGTTTGAAAAAATCTTTTTGTACGAGCTAGCTATTGACTACCAATATGCAAGAAAAGTTAAAAAAATCAGACATATCGATCATGCTGTTCTGTAGAGTTTGTTTAAATGACCACTTGATAGTGCTCATATTAAGTGCTGTTTTCATGTACAGAGCAAGCTGTCTTCCCAATTTGCAGCACCATCTCACTGGAATGCAACAAGCCAGGAGACGTCAGACTTTCTACTGTACGACATCCTGCAAACGGACTCCGGCGGTCCGGGAAACCTGGTCTCTGTCATGGTGCCGGACGGTTTCGGCCTGAACACTGGCCGGTGCCCGCTCTGGAAAAACGAGCTGCCCTACGTCAAATCGTTTGTCAGCGCCCCCTTCCAGGAAGAAGAGACTTCGAAAATAATCGCCAGTGCAAGCAGAAAGCGACCAGCAATCGGAAAGACCAGCAGCGTAAAAGACGAATCGGAGTTTAATCTCTACGAAGTCGTGTCGAACTATACTGTGGACGTTCCCGGCTTCGGCAAGGTGACGGGGCAGACCATCATGACTCTGTCGAACAATATCACCATGTCCCAGTTTCTCGGAGTTCGGTATGCGCAGCCGCCTGTCGGAAATCGTCGATTGGCAAAGCCAGTGAAGCCACATACAACATCAGGTGCACATTTTCATTAATTTTGAGCCAAATTTATAATAGTTACTCCATATAAAACAATGCATTTAACCTAAACATTTTTATATCTCAATTCCAGACTCAAAGCATTTGGCACTGACAATGCCGCCAATGTGCATCCAGAGAGAGCATCACAACCGGAACATGTCTGAGGATTGTCTCTACCTCAATATTTGGACTCCAAGACGCGCTGGCAGGAACGTGAATGACATCCCCGTGCTTGTTTTTATTCATGGAGGCTTTTTTGAAGTCGGAGGTATTAGCGAGGATCGCTGGCAGGGAAGCATGATCTTGGATCACTACGATGCAGTCGTGGTTACCATGAACTACCGACTTGGAGCTTTCGGCTTCCTGTCACTCGACAACAAGGAAGTGATCGGAAACTACGGTCTGTGGGATCAGGAGATGGCTTTGCAGTGGGTGGCCGATAACATTGAGAGCTTCGGCGGCAACAAGAACCGCATCACCCTGATGGGCGTGGAGGCTGGCGCCGTGTCGATCGGTTACCACATGGCCAGGCCAAAGCAAAACCGGTTTCACCAGGTCGTCCTCATGACCGGCTCTCCGTACATGTCCTACCCGCTGTCGGATGACATTGAGGAAGTGCGTGACCTGCAATACAGCTTTTTGCGAAGACTGCGATGCCCAGTCGACCCAGCTGAAGCTCTAGAGTGCATTCGTAGTCAACCGGCTGATTCAATTAATGAGCAGCAGGACGTGTTCCAGCAACTGTTCCAGCGGCTTGAATTCCCACCCATTATTGATGGCGACTTCATCAGGTTGGATCCTTGGACGATGGACCCGAGCACACTGATGCAGGTGCCCATGATATTCGGAGGAGTGGACCGACCTGGAAACACGTTTATCGAAAGACTGGTGGACACTGAGATCCTTGTGCCAGAGAACTTTAGTCATAACGCGTACTTAACGGTGAGTAATTATCTTTAAAGTTTTATGCAATCTGAAAATTCAATTGTGTCAGGAATTTCACTCACGTATTTTTTACCTATAAAGACAACATTTATCAAAGTTTTCTTACGTACGAGCTATCATTAAATAAAAAGTAATGGATGCCCTTAAATAGCTCGTACTCATAATGTTAATATTTTTTGCTCAGGACGTCTCAAAAACCGCACACTTTAATTCAATCCAAAAGAACAAGTCGGTACTCTGAACTTTTAGATTCTGCAAAGCATGAACGAATTCTTCCCGAGATACCCCAAGAGCATGACTGTGTCCGGGCGGACGGGCCTGCGCAACCACTTCATGCAGTACAACGGACAGGGCAATTTTGAGCGGGATCTCAGAGACCTAGGACTAGCGCTCAGCGATCGCTACTTCACCTGCGCGAATAACAAGTTCCTTGATGCGTACTCCAAAGCCTCGAGCAAGCCTGTTTACAATTATCTGTTCACTGAGGGCAAGGAATACAAGGGAGACACAGAGCTTCCCCTGCAGCATGCAAGTCTTTGTGAGTCGAAAGCTGCAGTATTGATTTTCGTTTTCTCTCACAGCATTTTAAAGTCAAACTGCTTAAGCTCGTAAACTTAAAAGCTTAAGAATCTGCAACACTTATTAATTTTTCCCTTTCAGTCGAGGACGCATTCTATGTGTTCGGCAATCCCTCCAGCCCCGGTCCAATTGTGCCAGACCAACAGCGGCGGCTGTCCGACGCCATCATGCACGCCATCGTTCAGTTTGCTCGAACCGGCCGTCCATCTGACCTTTTGAAATGGGACCCGTACGACTCTGAGAAGAAGTCACATCTGCTGCTCGACGCCGACCATCTCCCTCCGACGATGTATCCTGATGGGTACAGGAGACAGGAGTGCGGCTTCTGGGACCACACTTTACCGTTCGTCGACAGCCTGAACGACACTGCGCCGCCGCCGACCAGACCTCCGATCGGTCCCGATGGCGGCATTATTGAGGAAATCATCATTGAAATCGACCTCGGAAGAACGCAAAACAGGATCAGCATCGCCGGAGACTTGGTGCGACTGCCAAACGGAAAGATCATCAAGCGATTCCTGGGTCTGCCCTACGCGGAAATGCCACTCACTCGGTGGAGCCAGGCTTCATTACCAAAGGGTGGCAACTACACAGCAAAGACAATGCCACCGGCCTGTCCACAAACCATCAATCCAGTTCCGGGAGGAAGCATGTCTGAGGATTGTCTGTACCTGAACATTTGGGCACCGCGCGACACGTCCAGAAGTTATCCAACAGCAGTGTTCCTGCATGGCGGCAACTACACGAGTGGAGCTAACAGTCTGCCAGAGTATCGAGGTGAGCAGCTTCTCGAGAACGAGGACGTTATTCTCATCACGGTCAACTACCGACTGGGCGCGCTCGGCTTCCTGTTCCTGGACGACGAGAAGCTGCCCGGAAACTTCGGTCTGATGGACCAACGGCTCGCTCTCGACTTCATCCAAAGAGTGATTCCCTTTTTTGGAGGCAGCAGGACGCAGATCACTCTGATGGGTCACGGGACGGACGCCGCGTCGGCCGGCTTCCATGCTGTCACGGATTCGAAGGACTTCTTCGACCGGATGATCTTGATGGGCGGATCTCCGTCGATGCCGCTGGCTTGGTCGAGCTCGACCCAAGAGGTTCTCGAAGATAGCGAGCATTTTGTCAATGTTCAACTAGACTGTGCAAGAGGCCCACTTGATTCGGTTTTGGAATGTCTGAGAAACCTTACATTGGATAAGATCATGACGGAACAGCTGAACATGCAGCACTCGAGAGATCACTTGGTATTCCTGCCCGTGTTCAACCAGTCGTTTTTTAACCACACCCATCCATATGATCGCTGGTGGAATGGCGAGATGAACAAGCCGTACATGACAGGCGTGGGCTCAGACTCTGGTCGCTACTACATCGAGCAGTCGCTGGCTCGACGGAACATCTCCTGGGAGTCGCTGAACCGAACTATTTTCGAAAGGGTAAGCAACTGACCATACTTCTGTTTCACTATAAAAAGTGAAACAGCTTGCACTATAAAATCCAAAAATCCTTTATTAAACGAAAGAAGCATCGATGCCATGCCTTTTCTTGAATACCTTTCAGATCGTGGAGCTGCAGTTTAACTACTTCCCCCGCTTCCCGGAGAGGAACACGGCTACCGGAATTCAATTCCTCAAGCTGGCCCTCACTGAGTGGAACTACTACGACTACAACGAGCGTATCAAAGCCATCTGGTCCAGGGCGATGGGTGACTTTAACTTTCTGTGCCCCATCTGGGAGGCCACGAGCGACCTACTGAGGGCCAAGCAGCACGATATTCACATGTACTACATAGATGTGGAGGACCCGTTCAGGGCGCAAGAGGGTTTGATCGGCGCTGACCACTGGGGCGACATCCGCTACCTGTTTGGCGAGCCTATGAGGCGAGACGGATATCCGGAGGTTCATAAGGATCTGTCCCGACTGATGATGGACGACTTTGTTCAGTATATTGGTGGATCAGGTGAGCTTTCCTAGGATCAATAAATGGTTTTTTTACTGTTTTTTGGTGCTTCATTTTTTTCTTGCTCTAAAACTCTGTTTTTTCTTTAGCTCCTGCCCGCTGGAACCGAACGAGCTTCCAAAACTCAGACTTCCTGCTGTACGACGTTGTTCTGCCAGACTCAGGCGGTGCTGGAAACGTGATCTCAGTCATGGTTGGCGACGGCTTCGGTCTAAACAGTGGCCGCTGCCCAGTCTGGAAGAATGAGCTGCCCTACGTGAACACGCTAGTCCCGACTACGACAGCAAGCGAGGAAGAAAACTTTGTCAAACTGCTCTCTAGCAGTGGCGAGCGGCCGGCCAGGACACCCAACTTGCAGCCTCAACGCGCCACACCGTTCAATGTGCACGAAGTCATTGCGAATTACACTATTCAGGTTCCTGACTTCGGGCACGTTCGTGGACACACCATAAGAACAATCTCAAATGTCACAATGTCTCACTTCCTTGGAATTCCGTTCGCACAGCCGCCCGTAGGAAATCTTCGGTTGGCTAAGCCGGATAAGCCCTCCACTACATCAGGTGGGATTTCAAGCCTTTATTATGGTTTATAAATAATCAAGCGTGTAGGTTTACAGACTGTCTAATTCTAAAATTATTTTTCAGATACACAGCACATTGCACAACAGATGCCGCCAGCTTGTATGCAGATGCAGAATTACAATTTCACAATGTCCGAAGACTGCCTCTATCTCAACGTCTGGACTCCAAAACGAGAGGGTAGAGATGTCACCAATCTGCCTGTGCTAGTTTTCCTTCACGGAGGTTTCTTTGAAGTTGGAAGCGTTGGCGAAGATCGCTGGCAGGGAAGCATGATCTTGGATCACCAGGACGCAGTCGTGGTTACCATCAACTATCGTTTAGGTGTGTTTGGCTTCCTGTCACTCGACAACAAGGAGGTGATCGGAAACTACGGTCTGTGGGATCAGGAGATGGCTTTGCAGTGGGTGGCCGATAACATTGAGAGCTTCGGCGGCAACAAGAACCGCATCACCCTGATGGGCGTGGAGGCTGGCGCCGTGTCGATCGGTTACCACATGGCCAGGCCAGGGCAGAACCGGTTTCACCAGGTCGTCCTCATGACCGGCTCTCCGTACATGTCCTACCCGCTGACGAACGATACTGAGGAGGCGCGAGAGTTGCAAGTGACCTTTGTTCGAACCAGGCTCCGCTGCCAGGGGGCTGAGCTGCTGTCTTGCATTCGCGGCCTGTCCGCCAATGAGATTAATGAGCAGCAGGGAGTGTTCCAACAGTTGTTCCAACGAATTGAGTTTCCACCAGTGGTCGATGGTGATTTCATTACAAGTGATCCTTGGACTGTAAACCCGAGCTCACTGATGCAGGTGCCCATGATCTTTGGTGGAGTAGACCGACCCGGAAATTTCCTTCTGGAGAGAGCCACTGACGGTCTTCTTTTGACACCGAGGAACTTCACTCATAATGTTTATCTCCAGGTTTGTACTTGACTTGAGCTTAACCATATTAATTATCATTATTTTGTGATCTGTAACTTTCGAATTTTCTTTCTGTTTTTCAGACTCTACAGCGCATGACCGAGTATTTTCCGCGGTTTCCGAAGTCAATGACGACTGCCGGCAGAAATGGCCTGCGCAACCACTTCAGGCAGTACAACGGACAGGACAATTTCGAGCGTGATATCAGAGACCTGGGCCTCGCCATCAGTGACCGCTACTATACATGCGCTAACAACAAGTTCCTTGACGCCTACTCCAAGGCTTCCAGCCAGCCAGTCTACAACTATCTGTTCACAGAAGGGAAGGAATATGAGGAGTCAGAACTTCCACTGCTGCACGCTAGCCTTTGTGAGTTGAACCTTCGGATTATAAAGCGTATGAATGCATTTTAGATATTTACTATTGTGGTATCTTCAAGAGTGTTAATTTCCCAAAACCAAAATAAAAAATGTAATCGTACATTAGAAAAATCTACAAGAAAGTACTTTTATTATAGAATACTAAAAAATACATATAAACTCTGCTAATTTCAAATTTTCGATGTTTAATTATTTCTATTAAAACTGATACCGGGTAAAGAAGTTTAAATTTTCGAGCTCAAATTCTCTTGCACGTCCATAAATTAATTTTAGTCGAGGACGCGTTCTACGTGTTTGGCAATCCGTCAAGCCCTGGCCCTGCACGACCTGATGAGCAGCGCGAGCTGTCTGACGAAATTATGCGGTCGATCGTCAATTTTGCTAGAAACGGCGAGCCTGGCGGCGGGATCCCTTGGGAACGGTACGACGCGTCCAACAAATCGCATCTGCTCCTGGATGCTGACAACCTACCACCAAGGATGTACAAGGACGGCTACAGGCGACAGCAGTGCGGATTCTGGGACGAGATACTGCCGTATGTGAACAGCTTGAATGACACGGGCACCACGCCGCCACCAACTGCACCACCAACGCGGCCTCCAATCGGACCAGACGGCACAGTTGTCGGAAATGCCACGGCTTCCATCACTCCTGACCTTTCCATCGTCGGACATCGCGTTCTCACACCAAACGGAATGAAGAACATCTCTCGATTTCTGGGCGTGCCGTATGCGGAACCTCCTGTCGGAGACCTCCGATTTGCTCCGCCGAGAGCTATTCCCAATAGTCCGGGCAAATTCATTGCGCAAACGCTGCCTCACGCCTGCCCACAAGACAATCGCACTCTTGGTGTAGCATACTCTGAAGACTGTCTGTACCTAAACATCTGGACGCCCGATGCAGTTCAAGGACGCAACTACCCAGTGATCGTTTACCTTCACGGCGGGAACTTTGAATCCGGCTCCATCAGTCAGCGCGAACTGTTCGGTGAGAATCTTCTCTCGTACGAGGATGTTGTTCTAGTCACTGTGGCCTACCGGCTGGGCGCATTCGGCTTCCTATATCTTAGCGATAGCGAGCTTCCTGGAAACATGGGTTTGTTGGATCAGCGTCTGGCGTTGAACGAGGTGAAGAGGTACATCAGCATGTTCGGTGGAGACCCCGAGAACATTGCACTAGCTGGCCACGGCATCGGAGCAGCAGCCGTTGGATTCCACAGCATCACCGCATCGAAGCAGAATTTCAAGCGAGCGATCATGATGGGTGGCTCGCCAACAATACCAATGGCCTGGTACGACAGCAACGGAGGCAAGGAAAACACCCGAGAGCTGAACCTTGCATTCGTGTCCCTCGCGCTTGGCTGCCCAAGTACTACTATCTCCGAGGCCATCACCTGCCTTAAAACCCTGGATACTAAAAATATTGTGGACGCGCAAACTCCATTCTTGCAGCTACTTCTCACTCTAGAGTTTAGACCTGTGCTGGATAGTGCCTTCTTCAACAACCGCGACCCACTTGAGGCTTGGAGGCACCAGGAGCAAGGCTCGTCAAACACTGAAATGCTAATGGGATTCACAACTGACACCGGTGGAAGCTATGTGGAACAAGCCCTGGTGAACCAGAATCTAACCCTCGCTGACATTGATACAGAAACCTACAAGGAGGTAGAGTAATTTTGACCAAATTTTTGTGCGTTTTCTACAAATACCAAACGTTTAAAATTAATGATTGGAATCGTACTTCATTTTCAGCTTCTCAACCGAACTTTCCCTTACCACCCGCGATTCCCTCGCAAACTGAGCGAAACTGGCACGGACTTTATCAATCTGTACTTCGACGACTACATCGGCAGTCCCGACAAGCAGACTCTGCTTAACACCTGGGGCCAGGCAGTCGGAGATCGCTATTTCCTTTGCCCTGTGTGGGAGACAATCGTGCAGAAGGGCCGGAACCAGACTAGCACTGAGACCTACCTGTACGTGTTTACTGCTCGAGACCCATGGGATACTGACCGAATGCAACTGGGCTCAGACCATCAGGCCGATCTGCGCTACTTCTTTGGCATTCCGGCGGGCACTGGCATCGCCTACCCAGAATCGCACAGAAACCTTTCCGTTCGCATGATGCGCGACATTGTCAAGTTCGTAAAGGACGGCAAGCCAAGTGAGTAAAAAGGACAAACTTTCTTAAAAAGTAATTTTCATGGATAGGTAAATAAGGCAAACTACGCACCAAACATTTTAGACCCATCCTGGCAGACAACAAAACTCGGAGTATGGGACTACGCCGACTACAACAACCTCTATAGTGATCGCTACAATGCCACCGAAGGAGCCAGCACTATTCAACGCTGCGGAGTCTGGTACTATGATCTGCCGTATGTCGATGGCCTGGTGAAAAGTGCAAAGAAGTCGCCCGAACCACTGCGACGAAAGTCCGCGCTGTCTCTGCCTGACGTGACCACCAATGAGGCTCCCAAATCTGACAGCATCATCCCGAGAAGAACGAGGACTGCAATTCGGAACTATAATGTCTCAGTAAGCGGCTATGGCACAGTTGTTGGAAGCACAGTGCTGACCACGGACAATAACACAATATCGGAGTTTTTGGGTGTGCGATACGCCCAGCCACCGTTGGGAGATCTGCGTTTTAAGAAGCCCGAGCCGTTGAGGGACGCTGGTGATGGTAAGTCAGTTTTGCGTTACTACGAGCTAATGGAGTATTTGCTTAGACAATTAACTAATCAATCTTGTACTGATGCTTAGGTGTGACTCATCTGGCACTGGAAATGGGACTTCCATGCTATCAAAGGAATTACTACAATTTCGCGAACATGAGCGAAGATTGCCTCACTCTAAATATCTGGACACCAAGAACCGAAAGCAACCCTAGCGGCACGTACCCGGTGATTGTGTTCATTCACGGTGGCTTCTTTGAAGTTGGATCCTCGGCGGAATCACGCTGGAACGGAGAGAATATCCTGGACCACGAGCAAGCTGTGATCGTTACAATCAACTATCGACTCGGCGCCTTTGGCTTCTTGGCTCTGAATAGCTCGATGGCCAGCGGCATTACCGGAAATATGGGCTTGTTCGACCAGGAGGCTGCCATCAGCTGGGTGGCGAAGAACATTGAAGCATTCGGTGGCGACAAGAATGCCATCACACTGGCGGGAGCTGAGGCCGGCTCCATCTCTGTTGGATACCACCTCCTCAGAGAACCGACTGCAAACAAGCCGTTCCACCGAGTCATCATGATGACTGGCAGCCCGATCCAAAGCTACCCGCTCAGCGACAAGCCAGACTTTGTGAAGCAGTACCATGCCGAGTTCGTCAGGACTTTGAACTGCAGCTCTGATGTGGTCAACTGCCTGCAGTCTCTCTCAGCCGACGTTATTAACGAGAAGCAGGAAGATTTCAACCAGATTTTCACGGGCATTGAGTTCCAGCCCATCATTGACAATGACTTCTTTACCGCTGACCCATGGGTTCTCGTCCGGGATGGCAAATTTGCGAAGATGCCGATGATCATCGGCCAGACCAGCAGCCCAGGAAACTTCCTGCTGGAGCGCATTGTAGGCAACATTATTTTGAACAAGGAGAACTTTACTCTGGAAACGTACCGACAGGTAACTGTCACTTTGATACTGACTACTTGGCTTCGAAAATTTGCTTTGTTGCTACCAAAATAATAAATAAAATATTCCCGATTTCCGCATAACCTCAGGCCCTGGTCGAGTCCAACACTTTCTTCCCAAGGTTCCCGACTCAAATGACAACCAGCGGACAGGAGGCTCTCAAACTATTCAAATCCCCATGGGCAAACCTGGAAAGCTTCGAGCTCAAGATTCGCGAGTGGGCGGAGGCGCTGAGCGACCGCTATTTCACTTGCGACATCACCGAGTTTACCGAGAAGTTTGTCGAGAAAAACCCTACCAACTCCACTTATTACTATCTGTTTGACGAGAAGGCTCTGTTCCAAGGGGAAAGCCTGCCCCTGTTGGGCGCGACGCTGTGTAAGTTACAATGAGTTTTTTCCCATTGCGAATCGCCAGGTCTTTGCACTACTAGACCAAGCTAGCACAACCCGTCTGATATTTCCAGTCGAAGACGCCTTCTTCTTCTTCGGAAATCCAACAAGCCCGGGCCCTGCCGAAACCGTTGAGAGAGCCAACCTCTCTGAATCCATCATGAGGCGCTTCGTCAAGTTTGCCAGGGACGGAAACCCGAATGCCAATCCCAGCTCCCCTACCTGGAGGCCATACGAGCTGGGCTTCAAGAAGACCAAGTACTTCCGGGCTCTCGGCATTGACAGGTTCCCAGAGCTGAACTTTGGCTTCCGCAGGCAGGACTGCGGCTGGTGGGAGAAAGTCCTGCCCTATGTTGACGATCTGGTCTACCCTGCGACTACAACTGCTACGAGTCCGACGGCCACACCGACGACGACCTCGACAACTGCACCGCCGACTACGACCATCTCAGCCACTAGTCCGACTACGATCACCTCGACCAGTACTTCGGCTACGACCACCACAATGACTCCAGAGCCGACAACGATGACCACTCAGGCGCCGAGCAGCAGCACGAGGCCACCGATCGGTCCCCAGGACAGCCCAGACTCTGGCTTCTACGCTCTTGTTACCGTGATCCCGATCCTTGGCGTTGCCCTGATCGGTCTCGCCATCTTTGTGGTCGTTAAGGTGGTGATGGGCGCTAGCTCTGTGGTGGCTCCCACCGCCGCTGCAGCCGGAGGCGGCGCAGCAGCCTTTGGAGCGGCCGAGGCCGGCACTGCAGCTGCCCCCGCCTCCGCTGCTCCAGCCTCCGCCGAGAACCCAACCAGCGCAGAGGTGGTCAACGAGGCCTACGAGGCAGACGGGGCCGATGGAGAGGAAGGCTCAACGGACCTGTAGCCGAGAGTGACCGGGGACTCGAAATTCTGAACTAGCTCTGCCAATTTTGTGTAGACTTTGAGCAACAATTTTCTAGCAACTTGAACTCTTGACCCGATACCTGTAGAAATATTCGCACTCTGCACTCTTCGAAAAGCTCTTCGATCTTGGCAGGGGATTATTTTCTCCTTGCCTGTTTTGATAAGCCCGGCCAGCCGGAAGCCGCAACAAAAATCTGCCTGTCGCGAAAGATATGCTGAAAGAAAATTAAAAATAAAAATAAAAAATACGAAATATTATGCCCCGAGAAATGAAGCCTCTAGTATTGCGATCTGCAGGCCGCCGTCCTGGCTGGGCTCCAAGCTTCTTCTACCCCACATCTGATGTGTTTCTGCCTTCTATCCGACACACTTTGTAACACAGGACTCAGCAACTCTTCCCTGTCTCTACTCTACAAATTACTCTTATCAATTTCACGGCTTTCAGAGTGCCACCGTTGATTAATCAATGATGCTTTACTTTTCTAATTATAAATATACTTTTTGAAACTATATCGCTACGACTTAAAGTTTACTGTAACATCTGAAATAGCTCCCTGAGTTGTGCTTTGTCTCGGTTATTGGCGTGGAGCTGAAGCTTCAATCAGAGCTGGAGTGATTAAAAACACCCGAATTGAATCTCTATGACTGAGCAGGAATTACAAAAAACAGTTAGTCACTAAAATAAATTTTAAGCCAACAATTAAATACTCAAAATGAGGCTTATTACGCTCGTAATAAGTTTTTATTGCAGCTCCAAGCGACAGTGAACTCTGGATCCACACTTATTTACTCTGAATTCTGAATTCTGAAATATTCTGGATTCACTACGCATGCATAGCAACTGCTGGACACTGGACACAAAAAGTTGTGTGAAAAATAGCTCGTAGTGGCTTGACATCTGTAGCAGCAGTCAGCAGTCAGCAGCACGCAGTCAGCAGCACTTAGTCAGCAGCAGTCGGTCAGCAGTCAGCAGTCAGCAGCACTCAGTCAGCAGTCAGCAGTCAGCAGTCAGCAGTCAGCAGTCAGCAGCAGGTAGCAGCAGTCAGCAGTCAGCAGTCAGCAGCACTTAGTCAGCAGCAGTCGGTCAGCAGTCGTTGTCATTTGGCATTTGTCGAATCAGAAGCAGCAGAACGCTCAGCTGAGCGGCTGCCAGCAGTAGCAGCAGGCGGAGGAGTATCCGCTGATCTTGCAGGCTGGCGCCGCCAATCGGCAGGGCCTGACGAACCTCCAGCTCGACGGCGATGGCCAACCCGCCAGCCAGCCGGCTGAAGGCGTAAACGGACCGCGCCGGGACGCCAGTAGCAGCCTCTCCGGCGGCATAGGCGCAGCTGCCGATGCCGCCGATGCCGAAGCCACCTGCCCAGGCCAGCAGCAGCTCGGCGTTGCGGAGCCGGCTCGAGCCGAGGACGGCTGACCAGCCGAGGAGGGAGCAGCCGGTCAGCAGCGCTGAGGCCGCGTGGCCAATCAGAAGCCGCCGGCCAGGCAGCAGGCAGCCGATCACCGCGCCGCTCAGGTAGGAGGCCGTGGAGCCCGCCGAAAACAGCAACGCCGGCAAGGCGCCGTCGGCCGACAGCAGCTGCTGCGGAGGGGCGGGCCTCGAGCCTGCGAACTCGGCGGAGTGGCGAGCAGCGCCAGAACGGACGAGCAGGAACTGGAAGACGCCATCGGAGACCAGAGAGGCCAGCAGCCGTTCGAGCAGCCACAGCAACACGGTGCGGCTCGAGCTGAGTTCGAACTGATTGTGGACGATGAGGGAGGAGCCTACAGACACGCAGTGCAGCCGAGGACAAAATATGTTTATCTATTTAGAGGAGTTCAGAAAAGCTGGATTGCTGGAGTCGCGAATGATCTCAGCACTATCGAATCCTTAAACGGCAAACACCCAGAACCAACGTGAGCACATGGAGTACTTAAATATTTTCATTTTATACTTTAGTCAGACATAATTATAGTCACAGAGCGCTGCAATTAATCACCTGAGAGAGGCTCAGAAGCCGTCTGTTCCACTCGCCAGGACTACACAGGGAGTCAATAGGGCTGCCGCTGGTTTCCATGGAAACTGAGGGTCGCACGGGACGTCGGTCGGGAAAGACGGCCGCGCCAAGCAGACCGAGGCCGGCCGCGCAGCCGCCATGTAGGAGGAGGGCCGCCCGCCAGCCGAGACGCAGGGCGAGGGCCGTCTGGGCCTCCACAAGGAAGAAACCGGCAAAAGCGACGCCCTGTGGAAAATGTGGACGGCTTTCTGAGCTCAGGGAACTCTGAGTTTGCAGAGCTTCTGCAACTGACAGGTGATGCCGAACAGAGCAACAGCAGAGACAGCAGGCTGAGTACCACATGTAATCCCAAGTGAAAGCGTCACTAGCTACCTGCACCAGGGTGGTGGCCAGAGTTCGAATCCCGGAGTCAGCCGGGAAGCAGTCGTCGGTGGCCAGCAGGACAACGGACAGCACGAGGCTGGCGCTCAGACCGCCGACTGCGGCATCGGCGGGCAGCAGCAGTTCGATGACGGAGGCGCGCCGCGGCGTGAAAAACAGCAGCAGAGCGCTCAGAAAGGCGGCGGCTCCCGCTGCGAGCAGGCATTGCCGGTAGCTCAGCCTGAAATTGTTCACCAGGCCTGCAAATAAGTGTACAGGTGTTCAATGAGCCTCATGGATCTACAAGTACAGTCGTCTTGGTTCTTAGTTGCAAATTCTAAGGCCGGCTCAGTTTAAGTAGTCCCTGGGCTGGCTCACATTACCGCCTGTAGCTCCACGGACTAAAAATGCTCAAGTCAATGGGTTTTATGGGTTTAAACCAACTGTACATTGATTTTAACGATCTTTATTGACCTGGGAATGGAAAATTTTCACATTACAGCCCTCGTTTAGAGCCGAAACTGACTCTCTCCAAGTTGCTCAGGCGTACAGAATAGTACAGATTGTACATTGCTGAGAATGAGGTGCGTTGCAGCTCCTATACACCGCAAATGAAATGCTGCTACCCAATCACAGCAGGACGAACTGGGACCCAGAGCTGCTACCCAATCACAGCAGGACGAACTGGGGCTCAGAGCTGCTACCCAATCACAGCAGGACGAACTGGGGCTCAGAGCTGCTACCCAATCACAGCAGGACGAACTGGGGCTCAGAGCTGCTACCCAATCACAGCAGGACAAACTGGGGCTCAGAGCTGCTACCCAATCACAGCAGGACGAACTGGGGCTCAGAGCTGCTACCCAATCACAGCAGGACGAACTGGGGCTCAGAGCTGCTACCCAATCACAGCAGGACGAACTGGGGCTCAGCTTTATTGGCCACTTCTTCGCGTTGGCTGGTCACACGGATGATACATGTTAATGCATGTTAAGCACTGCTTAGTCTGCAGGTCTTGGCGGTGAAGGCACTGACCCCCTGGGGTAGCGAGAACCCTCATCTCGCCGGTATTTCCAAATCGACTAGAAGCATCATCAAGGATTTTGTGCCAAGTAAGCGACTTTTAGCGTTCATCTATTTGCCAGCTCCATCGATTATATTTAATATCGACCAAAGATCTGCCGTCTTCTTCAAATCTATACGAGCTTATGGGCATATAAAATCAACAAAGTTGTTTTCTATTTATCATTCAACTTCCGCCAGATATACGAGAGGTAGATGAAAAACATGGGGGAGGCACGTTGCATTTCCCTTGGGATCTCACTCAGATCATCAAAATTCGAAGTATTTTATGAACTAACTCAGACTTCAAGAGTTTCGGCTCTGTTTAATAACTTTTTCCTTAGAAAAGCCAATAACTTTACCGGTGAACAGGGGCACGAACAGGTAGGTGAAGATGCCAGGCGCCGCGGCCAGCCAAGGCGCGGCGAACTCGGGCACGGACGCCGGCGACTCCCCGGCCACGATGGAAAGCACGAGGCCGCGGCAGCGTATGTTGGTGACGATGAGCAGGGAGCTGGCGCAGCCGATGCCGAGGACCAGGATCGGCCTGAGCTGCTCGCACAGTCGGTCCAGCTTGCCTGCAGGTGCCATTATGGGACTCCGCGGTGTGCTAATTTTGCCTTGAAACAGGCTCTGTGCAGAAGATCGCACAGAAGTCAGGCCCACCTGGGTAAATTCGATCTGTGTCACTTATAACACGGTTCCTTGTTGCAGTGTTTCCATTGCGTACATTGCAGTGTACATACGATGCTCCGCTCGGTGTGAGGTCACGTGACGTAGCAAAATGCCGTCTGGGGTTTCTCATGGAAAATTTAGTTTCATTATTCTTGTCTGAGTTAAGCAACACATTCATACGTAACTTTTTAAAATATTAATAATGGTATATTCTTCTGCAGTCGTGCAGAATATCATGCATTCAATACAATATCATGCATCCCGACTGCAGAAAAGTGCATTTGACTATAGTGTTTCCACTTAGGCGGTTTCCATATTTATAATTGTAAATTAAAAATCAATCATTTAATAATTAATATTTGGATCATCTAATAAACTCGTTAAACTAATGTTTTTGTCTATGGACTATAACACGCATCCCGCGTGCGTGTTCATGGGTAGCGAAATGCTTGTCAATGGATAAATAATCAGCGGTCCCAGTGCGTGACAACGATTGTCACGTGCTGCGTACCGCTGATTCTTTGCATTGTTTTTCTGTTTGACGATCCTACAGACAATGCATTGTTTGTAGTATCGCTTTTAACGCTCTAGATAAGACTTTAGACATTCAAAATAAGACTGCATAGGATCGCAAGCAAGGCCAGGCTAGCCACGGCCAGAGCATGCCCAGTCTTGGCTGCAGGAATGGCTTGGCCATAGACTAAAAAATGAAATATCAAAATGAGAATAAGACGCTCAATATGAGACTGAGTGTGAAAGCCTTCAGATATCGCTCTAACCCTCTGACCCTCAGCCAGCTCTCCTTCTTCACCCCTTGGGTTGCATCTGACCCCTTGGATTTCACTGTGATGGCACCATCGATTCCTGCAGCAGACCGTCAGCGTCTGATCGACGCAGTAAACAATGGATCAACCATCCTAGCTGCCGCTCAAATTCTCAAGATCAAGAGAGCGTCCGCCTTTAGGATCGCTGCGGAGTTCCGCCTCCATGGCAGAGTTGAATCCCTACCTCGTGGCGGTCGGAGAGAAGAAAATTGCAAGGCTGACAACGAGATGAGAGACTTCCTGACTGAGACGCTGGAGGAAAATCCCTTCCTCACACTCAAGGAAATGTCCTCACGTCTGGCTACGCAGTTTTCGGAAAAGCCGCAAGTCAGCTACAAGTGCGTGGGCCGAATGCTACACGGTCTGCTATACACCGTGAAGCTGGCTGTCAAAGGCACTGACGTAAGGATGAGGACAAATTCTGAGGCAAATATCGAAGCCAGGCACGAATACGCCATGTTCATGCTGAATTTGGCTCAAGAGACTCGCACTGTCTTCTTGGACGAGACCGGGTTCAATCTCTGGACCAGGCGCTCTCAGGGTCGTGCGCTGAAAGGCCGTCCTATTCGGCGAACTGTGACAACGCAACGCGGGCCAAATGTCTCGGTGTGCATGGTGATTGCGACTGAGTTTGGTCTCCTGCACTCGAATGTCTACCGCGGTGGACAAACCGTTGCTCGCTTCCAAGAGTTTGTGGACGCCCTGTGCGAGCGATGCAACCAATTGGACCAGGGAGCCCAATGGGTCATCCTGATGGATGGGCCAAATTTTCATCGTGCGGCGAGGGTCCCTCAGCAGCTCCAGAACCAGATCTCCATCAGGATTCTGCCACCATACTCGCCTTTCCTCAATCCTGTGGAGCTCGCGAACTCAGCACTCAAGGCGCGCATTCGCCAGATGCTGGCGAACCCTGAGCTAGTCGAGGAAGAGGCTGCTCCACCTGCAGATTTCACACAAGAGGAGTGGCGCTTCATGCTGCTGGAGCGGATTGCACGGGAGGCAGTCGGCCTCGTCATCACAGCTGAGAAGGCGGCCAGATGGGAACTCCGCTGTCAGAGGCACTTTGGCAGGTGCTTAAATCGAATGGCCTTCTAACGCAGTCCGCCAGACTGACTTCAGTGATGGACTAAACATTTCGAAATGCTATTCTGCTTCTTGTTTATTGCCTAATTTCTCCTTAGCTGTTTGTATGGTGACTGCCAAAAAGCAAATAAATTACGTTCACTCCCGGTCTCATATTGAGCGTCTTATTCTCATTTTGATATTCCATTTTTTAGTCTATGGCCAAGCCATCCCTGCAGCCAAGACTGGGCTTGCTCTGGCCGTGGCTAGCCTGGCCTTGCTTGCGATCCTATGCAGTCTTATTTTGAATGTCTAAAGTCTTATCTAGAGCGTCAAAAGCGATAATGGATTGTTCTGCATTAAAAATGTGAATAATGATCGTCAAATTGCTAAACAATGCAATTAGAAACAATGCAATTATTTTCACGACAGGCTAGTGTAAATGTTTTTACGATTTAGAGACTAGCTGTTTTTTACAGTTTTTAGGTAATCTAGCTAGCTTTTTTATAAACGATGACATTTCTGAAAATTTTAAAGAATCCCTGTTCTATTCAACTGCTGGTATCAAAAAGAGTTAGCACCTGTCGGTCCTTACATGTATTTATGTACATGCATATGTACACGCTTGTAGCCTGCCTGCTTCGTGCTGCTGTCGTGTGCCTGCTGCGATTCTGCGACCTTTAATTGACTTAACAGTAGAACTACTATATCAAGGTGGGGGATTTCTGCGGAGCAACGCAAGCACACGAAGTTCAAAAACACGGGCCGGGCTAACTTTTTGTTGCGTTAACCTTCTGAAACAATTAGATTCATTTCGCTGCAGCCGTCGAGATATTCGAAGATTCTGCCAGAAGGTCGGATTTTCCCATAAGCGCTAGCTAGTGTGCTCAGTACTGTCCTGTACGCCAATCAGGCGGAGCTTCTGGACCCTTTAACAAGTGGCGCCAGGTGACTATGGACACGCTGTTGCAAATTTCTTGATTTTCACTGATCAAGCCTCGACAGTGGGCAAGCCTCAACTGCTGGACATCCTCAGCTAGTCTTTTAAGCATTCACTCACTGCAATACCCCCGACGCCGTCGGCACCTTTTAAAAAGGTGACACCACATAGAGACTCTGTACGTTCTAAAGACAAAGACATTCTGAATTTAAGAATTTGTACGTCGCATGTACAGTAAGTATATTCTGAAATAGAACAATAGTTTCAATAAATATTGGATGTTTTCTAACCGTAATTTTATATGCAGTACATGTACATCAAATAACCTAGCCAGCACAGGAAGTTTTCGGAGCTCACCATGAATTTTATTTAGCATTCAATCGCTATCGCAGTTCGTATTCCCTAAACCCTTTTCATCGTTAACTCATAAAGCAAATACAAATTTTGACTCAAGAATCTAGAAACTTGCAGTTTCGCTACAAGATAAGGTCACGGACGGAGCTGTGGTTTTCAATCTGTTATACGGGTGAATCTGCCTATAAACTTTTGGCTTAAACGCGAAATTCTTTACGTATCCGGTGTATTTAAAAAACAAAAACTATACCTACAGTTTTCAAAATAAAAAAACAAAAAAACTTACAGTAAAATTTCTGAAATATAAAACTAATTTTACGTTGGTGCTTTAAAAATACTCAAAGTATTATAAAATTTTAAAACCGGAAATAATACTGGTATTTCCAAGATATCGATCCACCGCACAACGCTTTAGATTTTAATTTTCTCTTTCAGTGCTAACTGTTATTCCTATCGGCTATCTATTGTCCTTTATCCTAACAAATTATTCTTATATCCTAATAAAAATCAAAGTAGATTCCTACAGGAGATTCACAGCTTTTTATTTCATTTAGATCGTATGTTGCAATCAATAAAAAACCGTGATGTCATAATAAAATAGTTTAAAAAACTACAAATACAATTTGCTAGCCTAATTATTAACGATGGCAGACTCCCTTCCTCTTTTGCTGTGGCTGGACTTGTCTTGCATATAAGGGGGAGGGCATAGGCCTAATCCTAGTTTGCTGCATTAAATTTTTTAAAACTTAATGTTAAAAGTAAGGACACAGTGGTGTCATTGGGGTCCACAAAGTGCAAGTGATTATTTACCAATACATGATTCTGCAGATCATTGTAAGCCTTCCATACCATCTATATGTGAAAGAAAGTAAGGAAAAGTATTAAAATAATTTAAATTCAATTAATGCAGAATTATTGCAATTTTGGAGTATTGCAATTTTGGGATTATTTGGGGCTTATTTTCAAGATTAATCTACCTCCTACTTTAAAAATCTTTGATCCACTACTTACCACTATAGAATAAGCCTATTTAGCCTAAGCCAAGGCCTACACCTACCTACTAGATTATTTGCTAAAAACCTTTTGCCAAATACATTTTTGCCAAAAGTCGGCAATTGTCAAGTTTCATTTGTTAATACTATCATTTTGACTCCAGAAAAGTATCTACAAATTATTTTAAGTACAAATAAATACTTTTAAGAGACTTAAGCCTGATTAAGCATTAATTTGATGCTTCAAAACTTGTTATAATTTATCTGACCCCAGAAAGCTGCAATAGCCAATAAGCCTAGTCTATGGCCAGAATGTTTAAACATTTTTCAACCTGAAAAAAGGTCTATGGTCAATTCTAAACATCAATGATCTTTAACAAGTTGACAAATAACAAATGACTAATAAAGTCCTAAATTTAAAAAGGCTCTGCTGTGCACCATGCATGGGACTTCACAAGCCCTATTTGAAACATATTTAGACTAGAGGAATGGTGGCATCAACTGAACTAAACCCAGTGAAGCCATTTAGGAATATCCAATTATAGATTTCCTACTACTATAGCATATAAAGCTTTTGCTATTTGTTGGCAGTTTGACCATAGACAATAATACTTTTATTTCTTTCTGTTAAGACTCATTCATTTGTTAACATTTTGATCATCAACTGTCAAATTGACCATCTAGAGTCAAAATAATTTAAAGTCTTAAAGGCCCAAAAGTCAATTTGCTAAAAACCTACCAATTCAAATAGTAATAAGCCTAGCAATAATGCTAACAAGTTTTTTGGCATTTTTTGGCCATATATTTTTTGACGTATGATATTTGGGATCATATGTAAGGTTATGAGTTTGATTTTTTTAGTTGGTATTGCTGAGAATTTTTTATTGATTATCAATTGCAGAACACTTCTTCCAGCTAAGGCAATTTTTTAATTTTATAAAAAATATGGGGAGAATAATTTTTTGTGCAACAACTAACTGCCATAATAATAGGGCCTATGCTATATAACAATTAAGCTAATATATATTAAAAGACAATTGCTTTTTGAAAAAGACATTTTTCATATAGATAAGCAACATAATAATACAAAGTATTAATAATTTCTCTTTTACTTAACAAATTGATATAAATTAAAATTGGCTTTCAATGCAACAAAATCCTTATAATTTATAGGCTACTATTTTGTAAGCTACGATGGGCCTATTTTTTATTAATTTATTTATAAAACATAGCTGGTTTTGCATTTAACATTTAATATTCTACATTTTGACCTTATTTGTTCATGGATAGGATCATTGGTTGATTTTAATGTTTTAAATTTAGCACTTATTAACAAATAATTAACAAATTGTTTGCATTAAAATATTAAGCCTATAATAATTTTATAAGAAATACTTAGTCAAAAGTTCTATTCTCCCAAACAAAGCTCTTCAAAATAGCTTATATATATTTTATAGTTATGTTTAAAAGTATCATGGTCCAGATTATGTTAGGTACATGCCCAAACAAATCAAATGTATACCAAAAAATGGAGTACAATATGCTTGCCTACACTCTCAAATCTAGGCTGGTGTTGCAACAATAAATGACCTTAAAATTGTATTGCATAAAAGACCCTTCTGGGCAAATAATTTGGTTTAATTTTTTCTTTCTTGCCTTTAATATTTATAGCCAAAAATCAGTATGCATTTGTTTAAATGTTTTTTTCTGAGCTTAAAAACCAGAAAACTTGGAATTTATGCTTAAAGATTATCTTTTTAATCTTTTTTTCACTTAACATTAACTCTTCTATATGATTCTATAAAGTGCATGCTAGGTATGCATGCATATTATATTCTTAGGAGTTATGTATATCAATTGTACACACCTAACTTTTGGTATACAAAGCCAATGCGTGCCCAAATTTTGGGCATATACTACATGATCTGGAGTGAGATAAAGGCATTTTTGTGGCCAATTATTAAGCATTATAATAATTTCCTATGTAGATAGTTAAAAATGCAAATGGAATTTTTTTGTTTCAGTGTATGATTACCTATTTGCATGCCTGAGAAAAACTAAGATAAGAATAATGAATTATTTGTAAATTTTTAAATGTATATGTAACATATTTCAATAATATATATAAAATTCTATTAGGTCAATATGCCTAGCAGTTTTGCATAAAGCAATAATATTGTTAGGTCTAGCCTTATCTTAATACTAATAGGAATGCAATCACTAGTCTAAAGTTTTATATATAAAAATAGTGTTTCAAAGCACAAAAACATGTTATATATACATTTCACAATAGTCCAGCATGTGCATATGTCATCTCTTAGTTTTAAATAATAATCACTAATGTTTCTTTAGTTAAGGTAATCATCTTAAAAAATAAGAAACACATATCATTGTATATCAAAATGGATTATACTATAAATGACTAATACTCCAAAGAAATGCTAGTGAGGCCACATTATTTCCATCATTACAAGTTATAACTTTTAGGTTGAATTGTAAACAAACTTTATTCATTGAATTGTTGGCAATAATGCCTCTGGTTATGTGACAGTTTCTTGAAGTATGCCACAGTGCACATAGCCCCTCTGCTTTAAAGAAATATAATAGGTATAAGATATCTACATCTAATATATACTGATTTTTTATGTATTTTGTATTTATTTTAGAAAATAAAAGAATAGAATCATAAATAAATAATGCCTTAAATAAATATAAAAAACTTGTCATTTTAAAGTAAAATTGAGAGCACTTATATCCTTATCAGTTTAATTTCCTAAAAAACCAGTAGGAATTAAAAGAATAGCAAGATAATAGAAGCAAAATATTCATCAAGGATGCAAAAATAAGTATATTATATAGTCTAGGTGAGACTGGTATGTGTATGTCATGCCTGCTGAAATAGGATTTGAATAGTGTGTACTATCTAGCTATCAGTATTCAGTACAAATTTCCTGTATATAGGCAATGTATGTAAGTGCATCTCAGACCAACTCGTGGAACTCTGCACATGAGCTCTGTGTATCACAGGTCATTCAACTGATGCAGCTGGGCCATGGGTCCAGATGCTACACTCAAAAGTCCTGGCGGGGTTCAGTCTTATCGCGCCCCCTGTTCGCTGTTCCAGACTCGCCACCCTCGCAGTGCCGCCAGAGCCGTCGCCGCGGCCGCCAAGGCTGGCAGGACGGCGGCCAGCAGCGGCAGCAAGCGGAACAGCGCAGCCGCCGCTCCCGTCTACTGCGTCTGCCGCACCAGCGACACTCGCCGGTTCATGATCGCCTGCGACGCCTGCCAGGAGTGGTTCCACGGCGACTGCGTCGGCTTCTCGCCCGGCGACGCTGGCAGAATCAACGGCGAGGCCTTTCGCTGCCCAGCCTGCTCGGGCAGGCGGCGCTCCCAGCGACAGCCGAAGCGGCGGCGAGCCTTCGGTGACGATGGTGAGCCTGCGCTGCGGAGCGGCTTGGGCATCCCAGAGCGCAGATGCGCTTTCGACACAGCTTAGTGACTATAGCGATTCTAGCGCGCCTCAGATACGGCTGTACGACCCCAGAGTCTGAGGTCACAAACGCCTAAAATAGCCTGTTTGGTGACTCTCTGACGACTTTTGGCTATCATAGATTCTTCTACCGTGCCATGTTTTGGTTCTATAGTCGTCTAGAGTCACTTCATTCCTATTATACCTGTGTTACCTGCAACAACTTTGTGGCGATGCAGGTGACTCTGGGATGCTTCTTGGCCTCCGTACCGTTTTCACCGGAGAGATTTAGGTGTTTATATGACAAAAAGCCCTGATATCGAACCTTCTAGGCTAAGATAACAGCATCCCCGTATTAGGATTGGCATCCCAGTAATGGCCTAACCAAGGACCACTCTGTCCTTTGGCCAATCTAATTGAAGCAGGCTTTGATGGTGGGAATCTTGCCAGAGTCGGGCGCAGGGCTGGCACTGAAGCCGCCACCTCAACTCCTTGCAGACCCCCCTCCGGCCAAGCTGGCCTCCGCGCACCAGCAGCCGCCACTGCGCCCGGCTGAAGCCGAGCCGGTGATTGTCGCGGACGCCAGCGGAGACGAGGGCATCAGCGAGGACGAGGCGGCGGAGCCAGCGGAGGACGACTCCGCGCACATGATGCTGCTGCCCGCGGAGGACGAGTCCGCCACCGACGACGAGATGGAGACCGCGGGTGGCTACCGGCCGCCAACGGCCGAGGAGGACTCCGACGCGGAGGCCGCGGCCGACCGGGACAGGGCCGCCAACTCGCTGCTTGACGAGGACGACTTCGCCTCCACCAGCGTCTTCCGCTTCCCCAAGCGCTGCGGCTACTGCGACTCCTGCCGGCTGCGGGTCGACTGCGGCCGCTGCGAGGTTTGCCAGGCCAAGAAGCGCTACCCCAACCTGCGCCTGGACAAGGCCGTCTGCCTCGCCCGCCTGTGCCGCACCATGGCCCGGCTGGGCGGGAGCGCCGCCGCTGCCGCCTTTGGCGTGGCGCCGTTCATCATTCAGAAGCGCGGCCGCGGTCGGCCCTCCAAGGCGTCGCTGAATAACCCGAACCTCATCTTCCTGTCTGCCAGCGGTTCCGCGGCGGCCAGGCAGCGGCGGCGGGAGGCGGAGGCTGCGGCCACTGCGGCAGCTGCAGCCGCCGTTGCCGCGGCTACCAGCAAGCGGCAACAGAATCAGCAGCAATACCAGCAGCATCAGCTGGATGGCCTCAGTGTTCACACGGCTGCCCAGCCCCAGTTTTGCACACCGTGAGTGGCCGGTGGCCCAGATTTTCAGATTTATCTGTGCTTCAAAATCTTCAATGCCAATCGCGAATCGTCAATCCGCTATCCAACCCCCTCAATCCGCTGTCCAGCCCCTCAATCCGCTGTTCAACCCCTCAATCTGCTATCCAACTCCTCAATCCGCTATCCAACTTCTCAATCCGCTATCCAACTCCTCAATCCGCTATCCAACCCCCTCAATCCGCTATCCAACTCCTCAATCCGCTGTCCAACTCCTCAATCCGCTATCCAACTCCTCAATCCGCTATCCAACCCCTCAATCCGCTATCCAACCCCTCAATCCGCTATCCAACCCCTCAATCCGCTATCCAACCCCTCAATCCGCTATCCAACCCCCTCAATCCGCTATCCAACCCCCTCAATCCGCTATCCAACCCCTCAATCCGCTATCCAACCCCTCAATCCGCTGTCCAACCCCTCAATCCGCTGTCCAACCCCTCAATCCGCTATCCAACTCCTCAATCCGCTGTCCAACCCCTCAATCCGCTGTCCAACCCCTCAATCCGCTATCCAACTCCTCAATCCGCTGTCCAACTCCTCAATCCGCTATCCAACCCCCTCAATCCGCTATCCAGCCCCTTAATCCGCTGTCCAACCCCTCAATCCGCTGTCCAACTCCTCAATCCAACCCGCGCAACCCTTTGCAGCTACGCCCTGCCGTACTCGGACCACTCCTACTGCAGGCACCACTGCGGCAGCAGCTGGCAGAGCAGCGAGTCGCCGCTGCCCGTCAGCCGCCTGACCGCCTCGCCGAGCTCAGTTGGGCACCTGCAGCAGCAGCACCAGGCCTACTACACTCTGAATGAGGACACAGACAACCTGCGAGTCACGTGGCCAGAGGAATCGGCCTGACCTGTGCTCCCGGCCCCAGCTAGTAACTCAATGCCCCTTTCCTCTGTACATTTCCTCTCGAAACCGTAGATCTCCGTGTTGTGCCCGCCTGTTTAATCGCCAACTTTTTTATGTCACAACTTGACTCTGACTGACCTTGACTGACGCGTGAACCTCTGACTTTTAATGCTACACACCATTTGGCCTTAGTTGGCTGCTGTTTATCACTTAGCTGATGTAATACAACTCTGTCCAACTGACTGTCTAGCTGTGACTAAAGCACTGTGCTACTGTGTCGAGTAGGCATGTTGACATTTGCTGTTCCCTATGTTCTCCTCCTCATACATTGAGGTATTCCGCTTTGAAGCCGTCCATGAATACTAACCAATTCTCAATTGCTCTGCCGTGCATGCTTTCTTATGCTGTTCTCTGTACAAAGATGCTGCTTTTCAGTCCGAAATGGCGGGTGTCAGTGCTGCTGGTAGGGCCATTATTAAAACCTCGTGTGTCCTCTTACTACAGCAGTGTGCAAGCCCATTGAGCCTATTAGCGATAAAATCCTAGTGGCCTAGTGTCCTACGATCCAAAGAAGGCTCTATGGACGAACGGATTTGAGACTTTAGGGTAGCATCTAATCGGCTGCACTCTATCGCCTGTCATTTGCTTTCACAGCACTTGCATAATTAGATGGCAGGCACGCCTCTTCATCACGGTTGGTCTAATGCAACCAGTTGTTGCTGTTTGTTGATGGTGTAATCATGGTGTAAGCTCGCACTACTACGGATTCCAAAGCTGGTTGCTCTATAGACCATAGGCTATGAAGTGCAAGTCTCAACCGTTAAAGAAAGACTTTATTGGGACAAAATCCAGGGATTCAACTTGATTCTTGAGCGACTCTGGATGGCAGTTTTACCGTGACATCTCGTTTAAGAGTCGTCTGGAGTCACTTCTCTCCTGCAACCTGCAACGGCTCTGGGGCGATGCAAGTGAATCTGGAACGCTTCTTGGCCTCGATACCGTTTTCTTCGGGTCAGCTTGATTTTCCCGCTAAAGGTTTAATTGCTTGCAAATGCTGTATTACTATCAGTAGTTTAGCCTGTTCCCTAGTAGTCCCATACTGCATCTTTTCGGCACCCGCACTCGCTATACTGCCCTTTTGTCGCACCCACTGCCATCGGCATCGATATTTTACTACCGCCGCTGCCGACTGCTGGCGCCGTGACGCCCAAATTAACAACCGTAAGGTGAACAATCTACAGAAAGTTTAAATACATAACTGCTAAATTATTTACTGTGCTGTTTGTGCAAACGGCCCACAGTAGCAAAATGATCAGCATTGAGTAGCCTGTCTTGTATTTTGGATTGTCTTGCATGCTGAATGGCACATGGCAAAGTGGATCAACTGCTTCTGCCTCCAGATTTAAAACCTGAAAATTCCTGCGGATTGGGCGCGAAAACCGCCACTGAATCAGCAAAAATCGGAATAAAACAAATGTGAAACTACCTGGTTTTTTCACTTTAACTAGGAACAACTTGTTTCTGTATATTTTGTCAGCATGAGTTTATTGCTCAGTAAATATGAGCACTTACTCGAATGTCTAATAGTATACCACACGAGCCTAGAGTGAAAAGGCACGAACGAGTGCAGCTGCACTGCTACCGACTTTCGATTCGAACAACAGCAACGAGTCCAAAGTGTAATGATTACAGGCATAAAACACATTGATTCACGTGTCTTCGATTCTTTCTGCTGCACGTGCTTTCAGAGGGAGGTCTTCAAATACAGTACATTTTTCGCCAAGGCTGTGCTGCAGTTGCTCTTCAAAATCGTAGTAGCGGGGAAAATAATAAATATTAGCTTAAGCAGCCTCCAATTGTAGCTTCACACTACAGCTCACAGAATGTTTGCTAGTTTCCAATAATCCCTTCTGACCCAGATCACATCCCGTGGCCAGCTGCTGTGGGCGCTCGGATTCAACAGAGCGGGCGGCTGGCCGAGGCTGATGGCGGAAAAAAATTCCGGGCCTTGAAAAACTCCAGTAGAACGGCGGCCTTCTTGGGGTGAAAAATCTGCGTGCCACGCCACTCCATCAGCACGGCGGCCACTTTAAACCGCCTGAACGCCTGCTCCGCCGTTGTCATGGCAACCCATTCGTAACCCTCAATATCGATTTTGATGACCAGTTCATCCGTGTCCTTGAGCACTTGGCTGCCCAACAGAATGCTGTCGAGACCGACTGTGCGCACCTCGATGGGGTCCTTCAGCCACTCCGACTGCTGCTGGTCGCGCATCGGCATGCCTCCACCGACATTGCAGTCACCCGGAAGGCGCATCTTCAGCGTGCCTGGCTCGGTGGACAACGCGTTCCAATAGATTTCCGACTGTCGGTGCAGGCCGTTGGCCAGAATTGACTTGCGGAGCCGGATCACATTCTGCAAGATTGAGGGGCCGGGTCACATTCTGCAAGATTGAGGGGCCGGATCAACATTCTGCAAGATTGAGGGGCCGGATCACATTCTGCAAGATTGAGGGGCCGGATCACATTCTGCAAGATTGAGGGGCCGGATCACATTCTGCAAGATTGAGGGGCCGGATCACATTCTGCAAGATTGAGGAGCCGGATCACATTCTGTAAGATTGAGGGGCCGGGTCACATTCTGCAAGATTGAGGGGCCGGGTCACATTCTGCAAGATTGAGGGGCCGGATCATATTCTGCAAGATTGAGGGGCCGCGGATCACATTCTGCGAGATTGAGGGGCCGGATCACATTCTGCGAGATTGAGGGGCCGGGTCACATTCTGCAAGATTGGGGGGCCGGATCACATTCTGCAAGATTGAGGGGCCGGATCACATTCTGCAAGTTAAGATTGAGGAGCCGGATCACATTCTGCAAGATTGAGGGGCCGGATCACATTATGCAAGATTGAGGGGCCGGATCACATTGCAAGATTGAGGGGCCGGATCACATTCTGCAAGATTGAGGGGCCGGATCACATTCTGTAAGATTGAGGGGCCGGATCACATTCTGCAAGTTAAGATTGAGGAGCCGGATTATATTCTGCAAGATTGAGGAGCCGGATCACATTTTGCAAGATTGAGGGGCCGGGTCACATTCTGCAAGATTGAGGGGCCGGATCACATTCTGCAAGATTGAGGGGCCGGGTCACATTCTGCAAGATTGAGGGGCCGGATCATATTCTGCAAGATTGAGGGGCCGCGGATCACATTCTGCGAGATTGAGGGGCCGGATCACATTCTGCGAGATTGAGGGGCCGGGTCACATTCTGCAAGATTGAGGGGCCGGATCACATTTTGCAAGATTGAGGGGCCGGGTCACATTTTGCAAGATTGAGGGGCCGGGTCACATTCTGCGAGATTGAGGGGCCGGATCACATTTTGCAAGATTGAGGGGCCGGATCACATTCTGCGAGATTGAGGGGCCGGATCACATTCTGCGAGATTGAGGGGCCGGGTCACATTTTGCAAGATTGAGGGGCCGGATCACATTCTGCGAGATTGAGGGGCCGGGTCACATTCTGCAAGATTGAGGGGCCGGATCACATTCTGCGGGAATAAAGGACCGAATCACATTGTGTTTCATGAATGTGTTATTGTGACTTGAGTGCACTATTCTACGCCGGGCCAGTCTGGCCATCCTCCCCCCTCCCTCCTCAGATATTTTCTGACTCACCCACCTTAACTTCTGTGCGTGCGTACCCACTCCCCCCCCAAACCCCCTCTCTGCCTAGAGCCTTTGTCTGTTTATTCAACCCCCCATTCTTTGGGTGCGACCCCAGCCCATTCTTTTGTAAACCTAGCTGCCCCGCCCCTGTAGTTTGTGATTGGCTGCCAGTCCCAGTCTGCCGTGCTGCGCCCGGCAATTGGCTGGTACTACGTCTCATGTTTGTCCCATGCTGGTGTCTAAGCCCCCCTGTGGCCGCCTTGATCCCGCGCCCTCAACCCCCAGTTTGCTGCCTATTTATTCAGACCCCGTGAGACCCCATTTCCGTCGTCTTCGTGGCTTCCCGGTGATTCGCGCCAGCGTTGGTTGCTATTACAACTAATTGTCCTAAATAAATAGAAATACAAATAAAGAAACCAAGAAGACTCCCACTGCTCTGTCGGCGCTGTTTCCGGGTCGAACGACCGAAATCGCAGCTGGTAAGCCTTCAACTCTGCTAGTCATTTGGGTCTGTATCTGTACTAGGCACCTTAGAGGGATTAAGTGCGTCGTACGCCGGTCTCACCCCAAGCAGCTCTGCGTCGTACGCTCAAGCAGCCTGGTCTCGACGGACACCGCGTCGTATACGCGTGTCAGTGGAGGACCGCAGCCGGGGTCAGTACGCGAACCCGGGTCTGGAAAGGGGCACGAAGGGACCGAGTCCTTGAGCCCATCACATGTGTGCGGGATTGACAGGCCGATCATATTTTCTGGGATAAGAGATACCGAGAAGATGGTCATAGGATAGCTCCTGATTTTTTATTACGTGCAACAATATTTATTTATACTCATTTTAATGGCGGTTGTGAAGGTACAGTGCGCTAATACAGCACATTCATTTTGTCTATTTTTATCCTTTAGCTTACAGGCCCCAAATCTCTTATTTCTATGCTTAATTATCCAGTTTTCGTCCGCGAAATCTCTCTGCTCGCCCACCCCACTGAGGCTACTGCCAAATTACTTCACCAAACCATGGTGCAGGACCATTGTATAATACGCAGACATGCCTGGTTTGATGCCTTGATAGAAAAACCACTATGTTGAGGTGCCAGCTCGTCAGGGCCGCGTGGTGGCACTCCGTTGGAGGTCCCGAAGGTCGCCTGTACGAGCTATGTCTCACAGGTCAGCCTAGAAGGTCGCCATCGTCCATTTCATTCACCGATTATGTCTACTGACTGAATGCTGCATGCAGAATAGGGTTCTTCCATTTCAGTTTTGGGAACGCAGCCGTCTCTGAGATGCCGATCAGGTGCTTTTGTTGAATGTCCCGACGGTCGCCGCCGATGCTTCAGACGGTGATGAAGGGGACCCTGGTGCCTGGGATGCTGAGAACAAAGGTCTCTACGACAGATGGACCCAGATTATTGAGCCAATATGGATTCACCATAAAGCTTTATACAGTGTAGTGTTGGTTGTCCTTGCCACCAATGTCTTCGACAAGAATCGTTGAATATCTCTACGATGCTGACGTCGGATGACTTTGAAAGTTAGTTCGTCGGAAAGGGCGGAAAATTTTAATCCATATGGTGGGCTTTTACGAAAATCGGTAATTCGGTTTGCGAGCTGTCGTGAAATGGGTCGTGCGTGTTTGTAATACACTCCCGTGGGGAAAAATAGCGTGGTCTTTCTACTGTTAGGGCTATTAGGAAGAGTGGAGTAGATAGGCTAATATGAAGAGTGGGAATAGAGTGGCTAATAGAAAGAGTGGGAATACGAGCGTAGGGGGCTAGTGCGAAAAGCTGAAAAGAGTTATGGGAAGAGAGGAAAGAAGGGGAAGAGAGGAAAGAAGGGGAGAGAGGAAAGAAGGGGAAGAGAGGAAAGAAGGGGAGAGAGGAAAGAAGGGGAAGAGAGGAAAGAGGGGGAAGAGAGGAAAGAAGGGGAGAAAGGAAAGATGGGAAGAGAGGAAAGAAGGGGAGAGAGGAAAGATGGGAAGAGGAAAGAAGGGGAGAGAGGAAAGATGGGAAGAGAGGAAAGAAGGGGAGAGAGGAAAGAAGGGGAGAGAGGAAAGAAGGGGAGAGAGGAAAGAAGGGGAGAGAGGAAAGAAGGGGAGAGAGGAAAGAAGGGGAAGAGAGGAAAGAAGGGGAGAGAGGAAAGAAGGGGAGAGAGGAAAGAAGGGGAGAGAGGAAAGAAGCGGAAGAGAGGAAAGAAGGGGAGAGAGGAAAGATGGGAAGAGAGGAAAGAAGGGGAAGAGAGGAAAGAAGGGGAGAAAGGAAAGATGGGAAGAGAGGAAAGAAGGGGAGAGAGGAAAGATGGGAAGAGGAAAGAAGGGGAGAGAGGAAAGATGGGAAGAGAGGAAAGAAGGGGAGAGAGGAAAGAAGGGGAGAGAGGAAAGATGGGAAGAGAGGAAAGAAGGGGAAGAGAGGAAAGAAGGGGAGAGAGGAAAGAAGGGGAGAGAGGAAAGAAGGGGAGAGAGGAAAGATGGGAGAGAGGAAAGAAGGGGAAGAGAGGAAAGAAGGGGAGAGAGGAAAGAAGGGGAGAGAGGAAAGAAGGGGAGAGAGGAAAGAAGGGGAGAGAGGAAAGAAGGGGAGAGAGGAAAGAAGGGGAGAGAGGAAAGAAGGGGAAGAGAGGAAAGAAGGGGGGAGAGGAAAGAAGGGGAGAGAGGAAAGAAGCGGAAGAGAGGAAAGAAGGGGAGAGAGGAAAGAAGGGGAAGAGAGGAAAGAAGGGGAAGAGAGGAAAGAAGGGGAGAGAGGAAAGAAGCGGAAGAGAGGAAAGAAGGGGAGAGAGGAAAGAAGGGGAGAGAGGAAAGAAGGGGAGAGAGGAAAGATGGGAAGAGAGGAAAGAAGGGAGAGAGGAAAGAAGGGAAGAGAGGAAAGAAGGGGAAGAGAGGAAAGAAGGGGAGAGAGGAAAGAAGGGGAGAGAGGAAAGAAGGGGAAGAGAGGAAAGAAGGGAAGAGAGGAAAGAAGGGGAAGAGAGGAAAGAAGGGGAGAGAGGAAAGAAGGGGAGAGAGGAAAGAAGGGGAAGAGAGGAAAGAAGGGGAAGAGAGGAAAGAAGGGGAAGAGAGGAAAGAAGGGGAAGAGAGGAAAGAAGGGGAAGAGAGGAAAGAAGGGAAGAGAGGAAAGAAGGGAAGAGAGGAAAGAAGGGGAGAGAGGAAAGAAGGGGAGAGAGGAAAGAAGGGGAAGAGAGGAAAGAAGGGAAGAGAGGAAAGAAGGGGAAGAGAGGAAAGAAGGGGAGAGAGGAAAGAAGGGGAGAGAGGAAAGAAGGGAGAGAGGAAAGAAGGGGAGAGAGAGGAAGAAGGGGAAGAGAGGAAAGAAGGGGAAGAGAGGAAAGAAGGGAAGAGAGGAAAGAAGGGGAAGAGAGGAAAGAAGGGGAGAGAGGAAAGAAGGGGAAGAGAGGAAAGAAGGGAAGAGAGGAAAGAAGGGGAGAGAGGAAAGAAGGGGAGAGAGGAAAGATGGGAAGAGAGGAAAGAAGGGGAAGAGAGGAAGAAGGGGAGAGGGAAAGAAGGGGAGAGAGGAAAGAAGGGGAAGAGAGGAAAGAAGGGAAGAGAGGAAAGAAGGGGAAGAGAGGAAAGAAGGGGAGAGAGGAAAGAAGGGGAAGAGAGGAAAGAAGGGAAGAGAGGAAAGAAGGGGAAGAGAGGAAAGAAGGGAATAGAGGAAAGAAGGGAAGAGAGGAAAGAAGGGAAGAGAGGAAAGAAGGGAGAGAGGAAAGAAGGGGAGAGAGGAAAGAAGGGAAGAGAGGAAAGAAGGGGAAGAGAGGAAAGAAGGGGAGAGAGGAAAGAAGGGGAAGAGAGGAAAGAAGGGGAGAGAGGAAAGAAGGGAGAGAGGAAAGAAGGGAAGAGAGGAAAGAAGGGGAAGAGAGGAAAGAAGGGGAGAGAGGAAAGAAGGGGAGAGAGGAAAGAAGGGAAGAGAGGAAAGAAGGGGAAGAGAGGAAAGAAGGGGAGAGAGGAAAGAAGGGGAGAGAGGAAAGAAGGGGAAGAGAGGAAAGAGGAAGAGGAAGAGAGGAAAGAAGGGGAGAGAGGAAAGAAGGGAAGAGAGGAAAGAAGGGGAAGAGAGGAAAGAAGGGGAGAGAGGAAAGAAGGGGAGAGAGGAAAGAAGGGAAGAGAGGAAAGAAGGGGAAGAGAGGAAAGAAGGGGAGAGAGGAAAGAAGGGGAGAGAGGAAAGAAGGGGAAGAGAGGAAAGAAGGGGAGAGAGGAAAGAAGGGGAGAGAGGAAAGAAGGGAGAGAGGAAAGAAGGGGAGAGAGGAAAGAAGGGGAAGAGAGGAAAGAAGGGAAGAGAGGAAAGAAGGGAAGAGAGGAAAGAAGGGGAAGAGAGGAAAGAAGGGGAAGAGAGGAAAGAAGGGGAGAGAGGAAAGAAGGGGAGAGAGGAAAGAAGGGAAGAGAGGAAAGAAGGGGAAGAGAGGAAAGAAGGGGAGAGAGGAAAGAAGGGGAAGAGAGGAAAGAAGGGAGAGAGGAAAGAAGGGGAGAGAGGAAAGAAGGGAAGAGAGGAAAGAAGGGGAAGAGAGGAAAGAAGGGGAGAGAGGAAAGAAGGGGGAGAGAGGAAAGAAGGGAAGAGAGGAAAGAAGGGGAAGAGAGGAAAGAAGGGGAGAGAGGAAAGAAGGGGAGAGAGGAAAGAAGGGGAAGAGAGGAAAGAAGGGGAAGAGAGGAAAGAAGGGGAGAGAGGAAAGAAGGGAAGAGAGGAAAGAAGGGGAAGAGAGGAAAGAAGGGGAGAGAGGAAAGAAGGGGAGAGAGGAAAGAAGGGAAGAGAGGAAAGAAGGGGAAGAGAGGAAAGAAGGGGGAGAGAGGAAAGAAGGGAGAGAGGAAAGAAGGGAAGAGAGGAAAGAAGGGGAGAGAGGAAAGAAGGGAGAGAGGAAAGAAGGGAGAGAGGAAAGAAGGGGAGAGAGGAAAGAAGGGGAAGAGAGGAAAGAAAGGGGAAGAGAGGAAAGAAGGGGAAGAGAGGAAAGAAGGGGAAGAGAGGAAAGAAGGGGAGAGAGGAAAGAAGGGGAGAGAGGAAGAAGGGGAGAGAGGAAAGAAGGGAGAGAGGAAAGAAGGGAAGAGAGGAAAGAAGGGGAGAGAGGAAAGAAGGGGAAGAGAGGAAAGAAGGGGAGAGAGGAAAGAAGGGGAAGAGAGGAAAGAAGGGGAGAGAGGAAAGAAGGGGAGAGAGGAAAGAAGGGGAGAAGGAAAGAAGGGGAGAGGAAAGAAGGGGAGAGAGGAAAGAAGGGGAAGAGAGGAAAGAAGGGGAGAGAGGAAAGAAGGGGAAGAGAGGAAAGAAGGGGAAGAGAGGAAAGAAGGGGGAGAGAGGAAGAAGGGAGAGAGGAAAGAAGGGGAAGAGAGGAAAGAAGGGAGAGAGGAAAGAAGGGGGAGAGAGGAAAGAAGGGAAGAGAGGAAAGAAGGGGAAGAGAGGAAAGAAGGGGAGAGAGGAAAGAAGGGAGAGAGGAAAGAAGGGGAAGAGAGGAAAGAAGGGGAGAGAGGAAAGAAGGGGAGAGAGGAAAGAAGGGGAGAGAGGAAAGAAGGGGAGAAGGAAAGAAGGGGAAGAGAGGAAAGAAGGGGAAGAGAGGAAAGAAGGGGAAGAGAGGAAAGAAGGGAGAGAGGAAAGAAGGGGAGAGAGGAAGAAGGGGAGAGAGGAAAGAAGGGGAGAGAGGAAGAAGGGGAAGAGAGGAAAGAAGGGGAGAGAGGAAAGAAGGGGAAGAGAGGAAAGAAGGGAGAGAGGAAAGAAGGGGAAGAGAGGAAAGAAGGGGAGAGAGGAAAGAAGGGGAGAGAGGAAAGAAGGGGAAGAGAGGAAAGAAGGGGAGAGAGGGAAAGAAGGGGAGAGAGGAAAGAAGGGAAGAGAGGAAAGAAGGGAGAGAGGAAAGAAGGGGAAGAGAGGAAAGAAGGGGAGAGAGGAAAGAAGGGAAAGAGAGGAAAGAAGGGGAGAGAGGAAAGAAGGGGAAGAGAGCTGCCCCCGATAATTTTCATCCGGACTTTCTTTTTCCTGACTGTATTAATAATGGCCAAAGCATGCCTTTATTAGAAATCGAACTCGCTTCAAATTTAATTCTAGGTAGAATTCAGAAAAAGAAGCTGAGCAAAGCTAGCGGCTCCATTTTGTTTCACCGGCCCTGTGCGGAGCAAGCTGTGGCGTCGCGTGGTGTATGCGAGACTGCAACAATGAGTCAGCCCCCACCACCCCCATACTTAGCGCGTCTTTTTCTTCTCCTTTCTCTTTATACATGGTGCTCTCAATATGTTTAGGGTTCAGAATTTAAGGTGAATGCACAATATTAAGCAAAGGCTAAGTGAATTACAAGCCCCCATCTAAGTTTAACATCTTGCGTTCGATCTCAAAAGCCTTACTCGACCAAGGAGAACCAGGAGTTTTCAGACAACTTCAGACTGACTACAGTTGTTTAGTTTGCGCACATATAGGATAGTTTTCGTGTCATATTTTACTAAATTAATTTTAACTTCTGCTTGGTTAAACTGGTTATTACAGACTTTGGCCTCATTTATAACTGAATAAATTATTCTTATTTAAGTCCTTCTGAGCCAGCTATAAGCTATGAGCCAGCTATAAGCTATGAGCCAGCTATAAGCTATGAGCCAGCTATAAGCTATGAGCCAGCTATAAGCTATGAGCCAGCTATAAGCTATGAGCCAGCTATAAGCTATGAGCCAGCTATAAGCTATGAGCCAGCTATAAGCTATGAGCCAGCTATAAGCTATGAGCCAGCTATAAGCTATGAGCCAGCTATAAGCTATGAGCCAGCTATAAGCTATGAGCCAGCTATAAGCTATGAGCCAGCTATAAGCTATGAGCCAGCTATAAGCTATGAGCCAGCTATAAGCTATGAGCCAGCTATAAGCTATGAGCCAGCTATAAGCTATGAGCCAGCTATAAGCTATGAGCCAGCTATAAGCTATGAGCCAGCTATAAGCTATGAGCCAGCTATAAGCTATGAGCCAGCTATAAGCTATGAGCCAGCGTCGACAGAAGTTTTGAAGCACCAAAATTCAAGCGCTGTCGGGCAAGACAAATAAGTTTGTGATGTAGAAAATATTTTCATTTCTTGACTGACTTTTCTTTTTCAATGTAAAATTTGACACAGCTGGTTTTGGACATAGGAGAGCTATTGAAACGATTTTCAGACAAACTTTTTTGGGATTTGGGCAAGACCTGATCATTGCCACCATAAGAATATCCATAATTGAGGAGCGCTACTGCCACAGGCTACGGATCTTATTTCTTATTTATAGTAGATTTTTAGCCATATTTAATTAAGAAATCCACTGTGCTGACTTGTCCCGAACAGACGGGATTTCGGTGTCAGGATTCACGACAGAATCCCGTTCGAGCGCTGAGGTGAAGAAATAAAAAAACTTGGACTGCATCTCGTCTAACGTAAAAGAGAAATAGGATAAAGGAGAGGTGAGGTAATAAAGGAGGAGAGAGGAGACGAGGGGAGAGGAGAGATGAAATAGGAGAGAGAGAGGAAACGAGGGGAGAGGAGAGATGAAATAGGAGAGAGAGAGGAGACGAGGGGAGAGGAGAGATGAAATAGGAGAGAGAGAGGAGACGAGGGGAGAGGAGAGATGAAATAGGAGAGAGAGAGGAGACGAGGGGAGAGAAGAGATGAAATAGGAGAGAGAGAGGAGACGAGGGGAGAGGAGAGATGAAATAGGAGAGAGAGAGGAGACGAGGGGAGAGGAGAGATGAAATAGGAGAGAGAGAGAGGAGACGAGGGGAGAGGAGAGATGAAATAGGAGAGAGAGGAGACGAGGGGAGAGGAGAGATGAAATAGGAGAGAGAGAGGAGACGAGGGGAGAGGAGAGATGAAATAGGAAAGAGAGAGGAAACGAGGGGAGAGGAGAGATGAAATAGGAGAGAGAGAGGAGACGAGGGGAGAGGAGAGATGAAATAGGAGAGAGAGAGGAGACGAGGGGAGAGGAGAGATGAAATAGGAGAGAGAGAGGAGACGAGGGGAGAGGAGAGATGAAATAGGAAAGAGAGAGGAAACGAGGGGAGAGGAGAGATGAAATAGGAAAGAGAGAGGAAACGAGGGGAGAGGAGAGATGAAATAGGAGAGAGAGAGGAGACGAGGGGAGAGGAGAGATGAAATAGGAGAGAGAGAGGAGACGAAGGGAGAGGAGAGATGAAATAGGAAAGAGAGAGGAAACGAGGGGAGAGGAGAGATGAAATAGGAGAGAGAGAGGAGAGGGGGGAGGGGAGGGGGAGAGAAGAAGAAGAGAGAAAAGGAGGAAAGAACAAGAGAAGAGAGAGGAGATTATAGAGAAGGGAGCTGAGAAGAGACACAAACCCTGAGCGGGCCGGGTTGCTATTGTGAAGTTTACAAGGACCCCAGGGCCGGGCGCAGAGGCTCTGCGGGCTGGAGTTTGCCGAGCCTGCTGTAAACTGAAAACCTGCAGTCAGCCGGCAGCTGTAACTGTCTGGAAATGGGGGTCTGAGCAAGATTTGTTTCTGAGACTCCTTCACCCTACCTGCCTAAGAATCAAATGCTCTGCGTCCAGCTCCAGCTCGCCAGTCACAGCCCCTCCCCGCCTCTTCATCCAGCGCGGGCTGCAGCTTGTGCGGGCACGCTTTGTGAGCTCTGCTCAATCATTAGCGCCCACCTCAGCCTTTTTTGTCAATGCAGAACAGCAGCTGAGGTGCGGAGAATCGCATATAAGCAGAAGAATTTCTTTCTAGCCACGTTCCGAGAGTTCTGTTTTTCAACGCTTTCTTGCCCACTGGAAAGCTCTGAGCTTGCTTGAACGTCCACATTTTCCGGCCTATCTCGATACGCATCCAGTAAGTCTAAATTTTATTTCAGCAAAAAAGGCATTAACGTAAGTTTTGCATCCAAAGCTATTTTTATCTGTTCAATGATTGTTTGACTTTGGCTCGCTTTCGAGCGAGTATAAGTTTCGAGTCGTAACAAAAATGTTTTTGTTATTATTTAGCTAGCTATATTGCCATTTGTCAACCAAAAATATGCCAATCGTATTAACTTGATACAAGACAGACATATTCTATAAAATTATCTAGGTAAATTACGTAGCGCGTATAATAACTATGCTAGGTGGCTTGTCTTAGTATTACCAGTACTACCAGTAATACCAGTAACTACAGTAGTTATTGTGCTATGCCTATAGCGTCTATATCCAACTAGCCGTTAGCATAAGTAGTAGTAGTAGTAGTAGTAGTAGTAGTAGTAGTAGTAGTAGTAGTAGTAGTAGTAGTAGTAGTAGTAGTAGTAGTAGTAGTAGTAGTAGTAGTAGTAGTAGTAGTAGTAGTAGTAGTAGTAGTAGTAGTAGTAGTAGTAGTAGTAGTAGTAGTAGTAGTAGTAGTAGTAGTAGTAGTAGTAGTAGTAGTAGTAGTAGTAGTAGTAGTAGTAGTAGTAGTAGTAGTAGTGTATTTGATTTTTCTCTTTTAATGCAGAGATATACATAGTAATAGTTATTTATAATTAAAATTAATTACTTATTGAAGTAGGCCTATCTAATCATCAAGTCATGGTCTAGGTAGGCCTGATTAGTGTAACAGGTCGTTTATCGGTAGTCTCTGAAAGGCCTCTCACGCCAACTACCTTACACGCCTGCATGCTACCCCTCTGCCACGACAGGCAGAAACTTCGAAGAACTGAGACAAGTCCTTTTCTTAGGTTTGAGCTCAAACTTTACTCAACTCGGCAGTGGAGAGCCTCGGCTCTTTCAATTGCATTGTATTTATAACACTCGGCATTGTGCTCGGGGGCAGCGTTGGGGTGGTGGCGTGATATTTTTCCGCCCCACCCATCTTATTTGCTTTTTTTGGATAGTTAGCTAGTTAGATGAATTAACACAGAGAGGGCTCGCATGGTCTGCGTGGCTGTTTTAGTGCAGGCAAATGGGTGGGTCTAACATTAAATATCCATGATAAGTTTGTAATAGCATATCAGCGATTTGAACGCTGATAATTAGGCATATTATTCAAGCTATATCGAAATGCTAAGCAAATAGGAATATATTATATATAGTATATAACTTAGATTGAGGCTAGTTTTTTATTTATTTGAATTGAAATAGAAATGAAAATATTTTTTCATAGATAAGATAGTCATCCTACAATTAATTTTAAATTTTGTTTTCTCAACCTCCATGCTGCCTGCCATCCTTGCTATTCTACCCTCTATATTGTTATACTTTTCTTGCTATCTCACCTTATTGCCCTACTTTTTCTTTTCTATTTTGCTATCTTGTCTTTCTTGCTATCCCATTTTCTTTCTTACTACTTCATATTCTGCTATTTCCCCTTGCTATGGCTACTTATCTTTCTTGCTATCTTACCTTAATGTTCTATATTTCTTGCTGTTTTACCCTGCTATCCTATCTTTCCTACTATTGCACTATCTTTATAGAGCCATTGCCAACTTTCGACATTGAAGCTCTTCATCAGTCGGTCGAAAAGGAAGAGCATTTTCCAATTCCTATACTGACTCGAAGGAGAGTCGGAGATAATAGTTACACGGTGCAACTCCTAAAAGCAGTCAGAACCCACTGAAGCACCATGCACCTGCTTAAAATGCTTCAGAACTGGTTTCAGATGGGCAGCGATGGCTTTGGCCGTCTTACGCTTCTGCTTCTGAAGAGCAACTGCTTCTGCCTTCAGATGCAGATTTAAAACCTGAAAAATCATGCAGTTTGGGTGCAAAAACCGCCACTGAATCAATGAAAAATCAGAATAAAAAATGTGAACTTCTTGGTTTTTCACTTTAACTGGGAACAGCTTGTTAATCCTTTGTATTTTTTTCAGCAAGAGTTTATTACTTAATAAATATGAGCACTTACTCAAATGTCTAATAATAAACAAACCACACGAGCCTAGAGTGATATGGCACGAGTGCAGCTGCACTGCTATACCAACTTTCGATTCGAACCAAAGTGTAGTAATGACATGTCTTTATGTCATTCACGTGTCTTCGATTATTTTTGCTGCACGTGCTTTTAGAGCATGGGTCCCCAACCTGCGGCCCGCGGGCCGCATGCGGCCCGCGAGCCCTTTTTGTGCGGCTAAAATTTAGAGGGAGGTCTTCAAATACAGTACATGTATCGCCAAGGCTGTTCTGCAGTTGCTCTTCAAAATCCTAGTAGCTGGCGAAATTAATAAGTTGAGCAGCCTTCAGTTCATGTAGCTTCACACTACAGCTCACAGAATGTTCGCTAGTTTCCAATAATCCCTTCTGACCCAGATCACATCCCGTGGCCAGCTGCTGTGGGCGCTCGGATTCAACAGAACGGGCGGCTGGCCGAGGCTGATGGCGGAAAAATTCCGGGCCTTGAAAAACTCCAGTAGAACGGCGGCCTTCTTTGGGTGAAAAATCTGCGTGTTACGCCACTCCATCAGTACGGCGGCCACTTTAAACCGCCTGAACGCCTGCTCCGCCGTTGTCATGGCAACCCATTCGTAACCCTCAATATCGATTTTGATGACCAGTTCATCCGTATCCTTGAGCACTTGGCTGCCCAACAGAATGCTGTCGAGACCGACTGTGCGCACCTCGATGGGGTCTTTCAGCCTGTACATGTAAGCTCTTATTTGGATCTCTGATTGCCTGTCTTGCCTCTTTCTTCGGCATTATCTCTTAGAGCTTAAAAAGGAAATCACTCCAGTACGGCTACAATGAATAACTCAGAAAGTCTTCAGGTAATGTGACGGAATACAATTAGGTCCTTCTTCTCACTCCGAGTTAATTTCGCTCGGGGCCGAGGCAAGCTTATATTAATATTGTTGAAGCTGTTTTTCCGCCTGCCGTTGTAGGGGAGGGTTACGCGTGGTTAGCAACGGCAGGGGTTTACATTAGCACGTTTTTCCGGCCTTCAACACTAGACATGCGAGTTGCTATGTGGGCGAGGTTAGTTTTCCTAGGCCTGATTGTTTGGCCTAGGTTGCGTTAGAGCGAGCTGGGGGCCGGTCTAAGCTACAGTCTCAGCTGCGCGTTTCTCCTTTGTCGGGCCGCACTTCCAACGCTTCTCCCCTCCGGCGGTATTCGGCTCAGGCACGCGTTGTGCTTGATAACCTTTTCGGTCAGGGTGCCTTTGGCCTGTCAGCCAACTCGCTATTGTCTGAAATGGAACTGGGGCTCTTCTTTCGTTTAGTTTTTGCTCTTTGATTAATTAACTCTATTGTTTTTCCCCAGCCCTTCTATTGATGCTTCGGCCTCTTTTTGTTTTGCGTCTGGCATTCTTTTAGATTTGGATGAGGTCTTTTTGCCCCTGATGACAGTTTTGAATTTGGCTTTGCCTCGCCCATCTAACCACTACCTATCAACTTTTCTATTGCCAATTTTCCGAACCCTATACAGCCACTCCGACTGCTGCTGGTCGCGCATCGGCATCCCTCCACCGACATTGCAGTCACCCGGAAGGCGCATCTTCAGCGTGCCTGGCTCGGTGGACAACGCCTCCAGTAGATTTCCGACTGTCGGTGCAGGCCGTTGGCCAGAATTGACTTGCGGAGCCGGATCACATTGTGCAGGATTGAGAGGTGTGATTACATTGTGCGGGGTTTACAGGCCTGATTATACTATGTGGGATTGAGAGGTATTGCGAAAATTGTCAAAGTCTAGCTCTGGATCTTTCTAGTACATGCGAACCACAGAACCGAGCTTGAAAGTCTGCGGCAACTCGCCTCTCGGTGCCAATAGGATTGCTATACAGTTTAGTTAAAGCCTTCTATCAAATTTTAAAGGATTTTTTATTCCATGCAGCAACAAAGCTCTTTCAAACAGAACTGAGATCAATTTGTTAATCCTTTGTATATTTTTCAGTACGAGTTGTTTAATAAATATCATGAGCACTACTCGTATGTCAAATAATCGTAAACCACACAAGCCTAGAGCGATACGGCACGAGTGCAGCAGCTGCACCGCTAGCAACTTTCGATTCGAACAGCAGCAACGATTCTAAAGTGTAGTGATCACAGGCATAAAAATTCACGTGTAGGTGGGTGTCTTCGATTATTTTTGCTTCAGGTGCTTTCAGACGGAAGTTCTCAAATATCGGCATATCGGAGAAGCTGCAGTTGCTCTTCAAAATCGTAGTAGCGGGGAAAATAATAAATATTAGCTTAAGCAGCCTCCAATTGTAGCTTCACACTACAGTTCATAAAACGTTTGCTAGTTTCCAATAATCCCTTCTGACCCAGATCACATCCCGTGGCCAGCTGGTCTGGGCGCTCGGATTCAACAGAACGGGCGGCTGGCCGAGGCTGATGGCGGAAAAATTCCGGGCCTTGAAAAACTCCAGCAGAACGGCGGCCTTCTTTGGGTGAAAAATCTGCGTGCCACGCCACTCCATCAGTACGGCGGCCACTTTAAACCGCCTGAACGCCTGCTCCGCCGTTGTCATGGCAACCCATTCGTAACCCTCAATATCGATTTTGATGACCAGTTCATCCGTATCCTTGAGCACTTGGCTGCCCAACAGAATGCTGTCGAGACCGACTGTGCGCACCTCGATGGGGTCCTTCAGCCACTCCGACTGCTGCTGGTCGCGCATCGGCATCCCTCCACCGACATTGCAGTCACCCGGAAGGCGCATCTTCAGCGTGCCTGGCTCGGTGGACAACGCGTTCCAATAGATTTCCGACTGTCGGTGCAGGACGTTGGCCAGAACTGACTTCCGGAGCCGGATCACATTCTGCAAGATTGAGGGGCCGGATCACATTCTGCAAGATTGAGGGGCCAGATCACATTCTGCAAGATTGAGGGGCCGGATCACATTCTGCACTATTGAGGGGCCGGATCACATTCTGCAAGATTGAAGGGCCGGATCACATTTTGCACATTGTGTGGGATTGCATTACATTGTACACGCCGATCATTTGTGGGATTAAGAGGTACTGAGAAGATGGTCAAAGGTTAGCTCCTAATTTTTCTATTACATGCGAACCACACATCTAGCGGGCTTGAAATTCTGCGGCAACTCGCCTCTCGACAGCTTGACAGCTGATATTCTCGCACCTCTCTCATTTCTTCTCTCTCCCTCACCTCATCTCTCCCTCTCACCTCTCATCTCTCCTCTCTCATCTCCCCTTCTCACCTTTCATCTCTTCCTCTCATCTCTCCCTCTCACTTCTCATCTCTCTCATCTCCTATCTCTACCTCTCTCCTCTCTCCCCTCTCTCATCTCTCATCTCGCGCTCTCACCTCTCATCTCTCCGTCTCATCTCCATCTGTCCCTTTCTCCCCTACCATCTCCCCCCCCTCTCTCCTCTCTCCCCTCTCCTCTCTCCCCTCTCCTCTCTCCCCTCTCCTCTCTCCCCTCTCCTCTCTCCCCTCTCCTCTCTCACCTCTCTCTCATCTCCTCTCCCATTTCTTCTTTCTTTCTCATCTCCCCTCTCATTCTCATGCCCATGGGATTTCCACAGTTAAGTAAAAGCGCTCTCCTATCAAATTTGTAAGTTTTTTTTCAAATCCCTTTCAGCAACAAAGCTGTTTTAAACAAGGCTAAAAAATTCCTTCCTGAACAATTCCTACAATAAAAGCGACGTGCAGGTGCTTGAGCCAGAAATAATCGACTTTTACTTCTTTCGGCCAGATTCCGAACCCGTTAGAAACCAATTTATACTCTCAAGGTTCCCGTGTTTTTGGTTTGCACAAGGAGAACTGCTTGGAGAGCTGTTAAAAAGCCCATACTTCGTAATTAGCATCGATGGACACCACCGGCCGTCCGAGATGCGCTGCCCGTAGGCTGAAGACGCCCAGATTGCAGCCGATGTCAACAAAAGCAGCGCTGGGCAGCGCGGCCAGAGCCCGCATGATTTTGTTCACCCCGCGGGGGTCCCAGCCACCGGAGTTCACGATGGAGTTCGAGATCACATCCTTGCTGGGGTGGACGAAGATCCGCAGCTTGGAGCCGGACGGCAGGGCCAAAGCGGCCTGGCGAAAGTCGCGCTGGTCCAAGTGCTCGACTCTGATGGCTAAGCAGACTGGCAGCTGCGGTGCGGTGTCTGCTGGGGCTGGCAGATTCTTTGCACCTGGAGTAGAATTGGTTGTGAATTAAAATATTTATAATCGTCTTTGTGCTCGTAGAGCTGGGGCTGAAAGAGTTGAAAGCTTCACTTTAAGAGCGATTTTGAAGGCTTTTCCTGTAACTGATCAGCGTAAACTTTTGGTAAACTTTCGTAAACTGATTAGCATTGCGAGATCTTTCTCTTTTACTTCTCCTCCATGATCTGTTCAGCTTACATTATGTTCCTTACATGAATCTCTGCTTCCTCTCATATGTCCCATGTCTCCCATCTCCCCTCGCTCAGTCTGTAAATGAAGCTCCATTTAGTGTTCACATTCAGCTTGAAAACATGAGTCGTGATTCAACAGGCTTTTTTTACTTGTCCTGGCGCATGTGTACTGATTTTCGACATAGCAGTGCACATTCAGATACACAGGCAGTTGTCGGCATAGCAGTGCACATTCAGATACACAGGCAGTTGTCGGCATAGCAGTGCACATTCAGATACACAGGCAGTTGTCGGCATAGCAGTGCACATTCAGATACACAGGCAGTTGTCGGCATAGCAGTGCACATTCAGATACACAGGCAGTTGTCGGCATAGCAGTGCACATTCAGATACACAGGCAGTTGTCGGCATAGCAGTGCACATTCAGATACACAGGCAGTTGTCGGCATAGCAGTGCACATTCAGATACACAGGCAGTTGTCGGCATAGCAGTGCACATTCAGATACACAGGCAGTTGTCGGCATAGCAGTGCACATTCAGATACACAGGCAGTTGTCGGCATAGCAGCGCACATTCAGATACACAGGCAGTTGTCGGCATAGCAGTGCACATTCAGATACACAGGCAGTTGTCGACATAGCAGTGCACATTCAGATACACAGGCAGTTGTCGGCATAGCAGTGCACATTCAGATACACAGGCAGTTGTCGGCATAGCAGTGCACATTCAGATACACAGGCAGTTGTCGGCATAGCAGTGCACATTCAGATACACAGGCAGTTGTCGGCATAGCAGTGCACATTCAGATACACAGGCAGTTGTCGGCATAGCAGTGCACATTCAGATACACAGGCAGTTGTCGGCATAGCAGTGCACATTCAGATACACAGGCAGTTGTCGGCATAGCAGTGCACATTCAGATACACAGGCAGTTGTCGACATAGCAGTGCACATTCAGATACACAGGCAGTTGTCCATAATGTCGAGATAAAGGGTCTTTGACAATGGGATTTGCAGGCAAATTGTCTGTGGCGTGGCCAGGGTCGTAATCCCGAGTGAACATTAGTATTTTCAACTTAAAGCGAGATAAAACTCTGCTAAAAAATAACTCAATCAATGGGATTTAATTGTTACCTTCGCGGCAATGTTTTTCACTGTTTATCGGTATCCGAATCGGGGTATCAAGCCTCTGAGTAGTAACCCATTTTGGAGGAGTAATACCCCATGGAATTTCTAATACTTGAACTCATTAAATTGTGATTCAGGCCAAGTCCAAGAATTTAATCAAAATGAATCAAGGTTTAAATTTACCTGCTAATGCTTGCTTATTCTGCCATCGCTGAACAAGTTAGATTATGAAATGTCAAGCTAGTCAAATCGCGTTGCAGTAACGCATTGACAAACGCCCTGTTATTTATTATACCGCTGAACAATGAGTAGAGTCAGGGAATCCTATTGGCTTGCTGCGCTCCCCTGAGTGCGCAGACTGCGCACAGGGGAGAGAAGGGTGTGTGAGTTTTAGTGTACGCTCGTAGAAACAATGGTCCCTCGCGAAACCCCCCCCCCCGCGATCGATAATGGAAATAAAGTTGAGGATTTCCCCACTGGCGCTGCCCTTATGCAAGCATTTAGCACCCTATACTGCCTGGCTAATTTTATTCATGTGCACTCTATAGGATTTATATGATGCTTGTTCTCAAGAAATTAGCATATATAGGGTTTTCAAGCGGATGTTTGCTTCAATAATGAAAAAATTGACAACAAAAGAGAAATTATTGACGAAAACAGCGACAATAAAAAAGATAGCTTGTAATTAAGCCAGCATTAAGCATGCAAAAGTTCAATTAGATAATCTTATCCAAAATAAGATTAGAAAAGTCCAACAGCAAGGAAATTTCAGCACGCAATATAGGTTAAGAAAGATAGCTGTTCTCAGCAGTTTCTGCCTCCTTCCAGGCTTGGCAGTGGAGAGATCCTTGGCTACCTTCTTCATGCGCACGGTGGTGAAAAACTGGCTGAGAACTCGAATGAGGTGCAGCTTGTGGGATCCAATGCCGATGCTTGAGACAATTAAATGAGAATCCAGATCACCGAAATAGATTGGCTTACAGCCGCAGAATCTCCTGGATGGCGAGTGCGCCCCGAAAGCTGCAGTCATAGGAGGATCGCAGACGGCGAATGCTTCTATATTTTCTCTCCAGTTGCTCACGCGCAAGTTGCAAAGAACGGGTCATTACTTTTGAATCGTCACTTGCCTGTGTAAGCCTCCTGTACCGGCGCCGAAGATTTCTCAAAGCCTTCACTTTCTTGTTAAACAGCTCCTTACTGGCACAGTTTTGGTTGGCAGTCATCAGCGGTAGCGGCCTCAGATTTAGCCGTCACACTTTCCTCTTCAGCCAGCTGTGAGGGCGCATTTTCCTCGGCATCCTTGATGAAGCTTGAGAAGTCGATTTGGCCAGCAGCAGCCGAAGTCATTTTCTTTCTCGTCTTCGCAGGAGTGCTACTCAAATGACTCGGAAAGCCGGGAAAATGGAGGACACTGCTTCCGAATAGAGTCGCTTCCGGAACGATGGAACAATGGCCGAAATCCTTCTACAGGTTGCACAAACACTCTGGAGTAAAGTGCTCAGAGCACACCTTGGAATGCTTTGAAGGTTTGAAATCTCTGCGGCGGAGAGTAGCTATCATTGCCCTTCAAGAAGGAGTGAAATGAGATTGCTGACGAACTTGAGGCCCTGTTGATGCAACCAAATGCTGTGCAGAAGTGACTGTTTCCTGGCTTATTAGCTTCCTGCATGGTATGCTGATTGAATTATTTTTCGCTACGCATTCATCAGTTTTCTTAATTCATCAAATACATATATATTTCATTTGTACTTAGCAGTCAGTACAACCAAATGTGCGCTTGATGAGATTTTAGACAGAACTGCGTGGGACCAGGGCACCCCAGTTTCCCACTGTTCCGTTATCGATCGGGGGAAGGAAAACTGAGGGTGCCATTTCCTCTATGACAAACAAGACGCGCACCCCTTAGTGTGGGGTACTAGCAGAGACTTCTAAATATAACAGCTGTACCGGCAAGGGTTTTGTCCCCCTTGCAAGATGAGGCCTGTTTTTCTAGCCAATAGCTCAGGGCCTAAAGCAGTTTTGAATTGAAACTGAACAAAAAACACAGCATAAACTGGGAAGCATCTATAGTTTTTGATATCGCAAACAATTTAAAGCTTTTTAATAAAAATTTATTTTTGAAAGTTTCCTTTTACTAACTTCATAAACGAATATAGTAATTAATTCAATGTATTGAAACGCGTTCATATTCATTTGTATTGAATTGTAAGCACAACAAAAACGGATGCTGTTCCGTACGCTCAAGTTGGTATATTATAGGTATCTAGTCAATTGAATATTGAACTATTATAGAATGCAAAAATACAGAAATGATTGCCAGATTAGGTGCTAGTTAGCTTTACAGGTGAAAATTTTTAGTCTGGACGGGCTAGTAGAAATCGAAGGCAAATAATTGCTTTAATAAAAGCAAATGATAAATAATTGGTGAACGGGATTCAAATTTCGCAGGAAAATGGAGTGCTTGCTGAAGACTATCTAGCATTATTTAGTAAGTTTCAGCGCCTTTTTACTCATCAAAATATTTAAAATTGTTGTTTAGCTTAGAACTTTCATTTAGACTAGCTATTTATCTTTTTGAAAGAACTATCTTAGTAGATTCAATTGGTTCACTTGCTCTGCGTTATACGAGCGTATTCCTTGATTTACTACATTGGCACGTCACAAACAGAAAATAATTTTTACACGTAGCACAAATAAATTAAAGTAAAATAAGACTGTCACAAAACAGTAAGGCCATCTCACTTAGCTATCGGTGCTGAGGCCAGAAAGCTTCGCTACCATTAGGTTTAAAATACCACTGATGGAAGTAGCCTTGCCTTGCTTGTCACCCAACAAAATCAATTACCTTTTTCTTGGACAGTGCTGAGCCCTTCATACCAATTGAAACTACGCTATCCGGCTCAATACAGATGGAGCACGAGATCTGGCAGATGGGCATCACATCCAGCATGTAGATGCACAATTGGTTGTCGCAAATACTAGTGTGAAAACCAGAAGGTCGATCTTTCTCTTCGTCAAGTAATTGCTGAATTTGAGTGGGTGAGATGTCGCTGATTGAGTCGCGGGCGAAGAAATCATCAATCTCTTCCTGACGACGGATATTGTCCAAGTCAAGCCGAGCTGCAGATAGTGCCGAAGAGGTGCTTCGAGCTGGACGTTGAGGCTTAGACAAGTAGGCTGGTGCGTTCGCAAAAATGGATGGCACAGCATCAGGCTTCAAATAGCGTTTCTGTAGCGGCTCGCCGTACGTCTTGCGCCAAGTGTCACGAGAGGTTTGCACGAAATCTTGATCAGTGAAATGCTCCGAGCATATTCGCGAATTCTTCGTGGGCACAAAATCTTTTCGTGGATTCGCCTTCATCCACTCTTCCAAAAGACGCGGATTTTTTAGTGGGAAAGAATGAAAACTTACATTCTTGGGTGTGTCAAAGCTGTCATAACCATTTTGCAGCCCATTGCCGAACACCCGTTTACCATGCTTAACGCTTCAATAAATTCACTACTTGAAGATAAATCAAAATGAAATTTTAATAAAAATCTATTCAAAATAAAAATTTATGCTCTTCGATCTTTCTTCTTTCTCACAAAGGAAAATTTAACAGAGAGGAAAAATCTAGAGATACGAGCGTACTTGGGAGTGGAAATGCAGAGGAACACTGCCTTTTGTAGGTTAGGGAATGAGTAATGCTAGTCTGGCTTCAGTATTTTTCCCCCATTTCCCGTGCAAAAAGCTGGCCTCATCTTGCAAAGAAAACTATGATTCATATTTTTCCTTCCGCTCCAGCTGTTATCTTCAGAGCTCTCTGGGTACTAATTGGGGTAAAAAACCCTGCTTCGCAGCTGGAACAGCCCGCACAGATCGTCTCACCTGCTCCTGGCGGTGAACTGCAGCATAGCCGCATTTCCGATAAAACGACGCCACGACATTTTTTTCGGTTGGCTTCGGCTTCAACTGTTGCTGTTGTTGACTCGGTACTTTGTTGGCTCGGTTTTTTGTTGGCTTCAACTGTTGCTGTTGACTCGGTGCCGTCGGTGCCATGAAGCGGATGCTTACTGCATAAATCAGTGCGGTCAAAAGGAGCAGCAAAACCAAATTAACAAGCGATCTGCGTTGCATGACGGGGCGTGCAGTAAAGATGAAAATTAATGTTGGTCGCAGAAGCAGTTCTGTGGAAGCAGCAGAAATAGAGCAGACGAAGTTGAGCTCAGTTGGCACAGACTCAGATTTGGGCCAGAGAAGACGTGAATACGCTGTAGGTTTGCTACTACTTTCCTCAGGTACGAGCGTATAGTTATTACGCAGCGCGGAGCTCTGTGCAGTGAGCACAATGGCCATTCGCTTTGCTCGTAATTTGCGAAGCTTTAGATGGATGGAAAAAATTGCTTTTCTTTTTCTCAAAGCCACCAAAGCCCCATGCCCCCAAGTTGGATATAAAATTACCCTTTTCCATATGGCGCTGCCATGAGCGGCTGAAAAGCAGCCTGAAGCTGGGGCTACACTCGCTGTACTCGATCTTGCCTGAATTTGTGCCCCACAATTGAACCGAACTGAGTCTCACTCTATTGTTCCCTGTTCTTATCTGCGCCGTACGCTGTACTGGAAATGAGCCAAGATTCCCGAAACGCTACAGATATTTTATTCAGCTACTTCGCACAGTGCGGAATGCAGTAGGAGCGGAAGGGCCTCGATTGCAGCGCCTATTCGAAGAGTAGCAATCAACAAAAAAGTAAACATTTTCGAATAAAAGCAGCTTTTCACCCTGCACAGTCACTATTTTTCAATGACATCTCAACTAATAATCCCTTAGAAGCTCTACAATAGGCTCATAGCAGATTTGCTATAATCTCGTATGTTTACCATAATTCCTGGGACTACTGGTCAGGAAGTGTGAAAGATTCATTTTAGACTACTGAGACAAGTAGACGAATGTGATTTAAATCGTAAAATCTCTATAAAAGTTCAAATCTGCTCTGTTGTAAAGTTGAGCGTACGCTCGTACTTGCTAGCTGGTACTGCTAGTCAGTAATTGGGGGAAAGGAAATGCGATGTGCGAGTGCATGCGCCATCCTTTGTGTGAGGGTTTGAGCGTTTTTCTTAGACTGAAATTGTCTCTCGCTTACTACATTTTGCGCAGCAAGCACGCGAGGAAAAATCCATTGTTTGGGCCAGTGTGACTCAGCACAAGCGCGAACTCTAAAATTTGCCAAGTCACGAGCAGCACAGAAGACGCTAAGGCAGGTCCGATTGGCTCAGTAATCACTCAGAAAGTGCTCAGCCACCACATCCGGTGGCGACTGCTTATGGAGTCGGAGCTGACCTTGGCGACAGCTGGCCGTTGGCGGAGCGACTGGAAACTGGGCCACGCAGAACCAAACAACTCATTCGCGGTCCAGCAGAACAGCAAGGCCGAGAACAGCGGAGCGGTGGCAAAGTTGCGTGAGGCACCGAAGCCAGCAGCTGACGGCCGGAGCTGCGGCAACTGCGGCTCAGCGGCGCATTCGGTGGACAAACTGCCCAGCAAAAAAGGGCAGAAGTGCAAGTCCTGCGGCCTGACCTCGGTGCAGCTCAAAGACAAGGTAGTGCATTGTGTCAACATCAGCGGGGTCAAGACCTGATCTGACATTCTGGGATGTGACCTCATGGATCAGCTGGGACTCCGGATCGTCACTGCAGACGGCGAGCGAGTGCAGACAGTCGGCACGAGAGCCCTGCCTGACTGGATTCCATGCCGGTTCGACCAACTGACTCAGCTCAGGGACTCGGACACATCAAAAGATTCCAGCACAGGCCGCGAGTCAACCCCGCGGTGCAACCGACAGCTCAGCAGTTGCGCAGCGTACCGCTCAGCGTAAGGGAATCGGTTCAAAAGGAGATCGACCAGGCATCATCGAGGAGGTCGACGCCTCGAACTGTGGGTCAAACCTAGCCGTTGGTGCCAAATGGCTGGATTCGAATCTGCAACAACATGAGAGGCCCAAACTAAAACATCATGCCGGACAAATACCCACTACCGACCTTTGAGGAGCTCTCCACCGAGTTCGCAGGGTCGCGATGCTTCTCCAAGTTGAACCTGAACTCGTGCCTTCAACTGGAGCTGGCCGAGGACTGCAGAAATCTGACGACGTTCGTGATGGAGCGAGGCCTATACGCTCGTATCAATATCGGAGGGTGTCTTTCGGCCTGAGTAGTGCACCATCCACGTTCCAGAAACGATGGCCAAGATCTTCAGTGGCATCAAGAGCGCAGTGCACTTTATTGATGACATCGTGGTGCACGCGGCATCAAGGGCACACGAAAGCGCCTGTTCAAGGCGCTGCAAGCTTTGATGACGCACAACGTGGCCATCAACACGGCCAAGTGTGCCTGGCGCCAGGACAAGGTCAACTTGCAAGGCTATGAGCTGAGCGCCTCCAGAGTCCACCCGTCGCACGTCCAAGCTATCAAGAAGGTGCAGCCGCCAACGAGCGCCAAGGAAGTGGCTGCTGTGTGTGGCCAGTGTTAGTTGTTTAGTCGGAAAACTAAACCAAAAACAGCTCAATCAAAGGGTTTCTTGTTATTTACTTTAGCAGCTGGAACAGCACGTACAGATCGTCTCACCTGCTCCTGGCGGTGAACTGCAGCATAGCCGCATTTCCGATAAAACGACGCCACGACAGTTTTTTCGGTTGGCTTTGCCTTCAACTGTTGCTGCTGTTGACTCGGTACTTTGTTGGCTCGGTTTTTTGTTGGCTTCAACTGTTGCTGTTGACTCAGTGCCGTCGGTGCCATGAAGCGGGTGCTTATTGCATATATCAGTGCGGCCAAAAGGAGCAGCAAAACCAAATTAACAAGCGATCTGCGCTGCATGACGGGCCGTGCAGTAAAGATGAAAATTAATGTTGGTCGCAGAAGCAGTTCTGTGGAAGCAGCAGAAATAGAGCAGACGAAGTTGAGCTCAGTTGGCACAGACTCAGATTTGGGCCAGAGAAGACGTGAATACGCTATAGGTTTGCTACTACTTTGCTCAGGTACGAGCATAGTTATTACGCAGTTCGGAGCTCTGTGCCCACTTCGCACAGTGCCGACTGCAGTAGGAGCGGGAGGGCTCGCGGCCTGCACCTCAATCGCAGCGCCTATTGGAAGATTCCAGAACCGCTTTCGGCCAGGAAGAATTAGACTAGATTAAATTAGCCGGAAATTCGCGGGGCTAAAAGCTAGAGTTCAAGAGACACACGGGATTGAGGCGATAGCGCACGGATTGCTCGTGCATCGATAACGTTATCAAATCGTCTGGTCAACAGTGGAGAAATAATGAAAATTGTACGTCTCTGTTTTTTAAAATAGGCGAACTCCAAGTCGTGGTTTCACAGTGGCTTACAACTGAAGACCGCCTATGGCTAACTTTATTACTTACTGACTTAAAGAACTTGAGAGATTCTTGAGAGCGGGCTCTTAAGCAAAAGCAGGAATGCGCTCAGGGCTTACATTCAGTATATTTTTAGTTTTCCTACAATTTGTCTGCCGCCGCTGAGGTGGGGAACCGCTTACCTAACGACGGCAAGGTTTACACAATTAGCGCATGCAATTAAAGCAGCACTAGACATGCCCGTTACTTCGAGGGCGAGGGCTAGAGGGCTTAGCGGATTTGCTCTGATTGAGTTAGAGCATATGGGGGGAGCTCAGTTCTTTTACTGTTCCCTGTGCGGGCCGGACCACGCATCCACCCCTCGGTTGCCACGCCATGTCGGGGTTGGGCGTCGGTACCGAGCCTTCCCGCGGCTCCTACACAGGAGCGGCCTCCGCACCGGGCTCATTTGGAATTCTCCGACCAGCCGTCTCCGCCTGTCAACCGTCTGGGTCAAATTGCTGCCTCGCCTTTGATGTCTGACTGAAATGGATGGGACGCACTGGGACCGCTGATCATTATCTATTGTCTCATGAATGCATTTTTACTCTTAGTAGCCTACAAAATATTATCATTACAAAGCGTTAAACAATGAGCGTACAGCATGGGACAGGTTCTGCTTAACTGCTTGTGATGCTCAGGGGACTTGAAAAATGCGCAAAATGTGCCCTAGTCAGACCCAGCAGCTGCTAGAGAATTGTCTGCACTGGCATCGAGTCGCACAAGCCAAATCGGTGAGCGTATTCTGCATAATAATTGCAGAGAAAACTACAGAGCACTGTTCAGCCTCATTCTGACTGAGATGATCTGCGAACTGCCTGCATGGGATAAGGGACTGAGTGAAACATTGGATTACTTCTGTTTTATGAAAATTTTGCACTTTTATAATCATTTCTCATTTAACAGACAGACTTAATTTGAATTAGTCAAAAATTCATAGCAGATTTGAGACTCAAGCGAGACGATCCTAAGCGAGCTTTACAAAATTGACGTCACCCGACAGGAAGAAGCCGACTTGCATAAATCAGATTTAGTGTGCTTTTTGTACTTTTAACTTTTGTCTGCGATTTACAGCGCACAATTGTACTTTAAGAACTAAGACACTGATAGCTGGACCACAAGAATTTCCGGACTTCATTGATACCAGGCTGAGTCTTCGACAAGCTCTGATAAAGCTGATTGAACAGAGTACATCCGAGTGTGAGAATTGGATTAGAGAAGAATGATAGGCATATTTAGTTTCTAATGTCCCCATAGCAACTAGAGCATTAGGCATATTGCATTTATATTTTTCATTGTTGATGCTGGCTGCAATTTATTTAGGAATATTTGGCAACAGTTTTCATTTTGAGGATCTGGGTGGTGATCAATTTCAGTGAATCGGCAGTGAATTTAAGTGGGATCGCGAGGTTCTTTGAGTAAAAACAAGCGATGATGGCGAGTAGCAGGTTGAGTCCGGGTGTCAGGTGAACAATTTAGAGGATCCGGCAGCGGGTTGTAGCCGGCTGAAATAAAAATGGATCGGGACTGGACCTGCCCTGTTGTCAGCAGTTCCCCTCCAGCAGAAGTGCACCAGCTGGCGGTCGCAGCTGCGGTGCATCATCAAGACGGAGCAGAAGCAGCCGGGTCCACCATGCCGCCGCAGCCGCAGCCGCCACAAGAGCAGCGCTGCCCCCCAGCCGCCCTGCGTGGTCGTCGTCGCTGCGGCCGCGCCCCTTGTTGCTGTTGCCATCGGGAGGGACGAGGCTCTGGCCGACGCGCCAGCTGATTGGCCCGCCGCCCGCCTTCTCCTCGTGCTGGTGGAACTTGAAGTTGCCGCGACCCTTGTACCAGCCCGTCGCTTTGTCAAAGTTCTTCTTGTCAGGAATTGATACTGCGGATGGTTTGACAGTTTAGGAGTGGCCTGCATGGTCTTTCAGATGTTGTGAGGGCTTTAAATAGTACAGTACTGGCTTCAGCAGCCAAGGACACAAAGATTTGCAATTCGCGCAAAAGTTAATAAGATAGGCTGCGCCGGAATCCCTCCGCACAAAATCCAGACAGAAATCCCCGCGTTTAAGAAGGAAATTCGTCAGGCAAAACTTCAGTACTGGCATCGTGACAGACACAGTGGCCACAAGCATGCATGATAGACACTCGGACAGACACAGTGGCCACAAGCATGCATGACAGACACTCGGACAGACACAGTGGCCACAAGCATGCATGACAGACACTCGGACAGACACAGTGGCCACAAGCATGCATGATAGACACTCGGACAGACACAGTGGCCACAAGCATGCATGATAGACACTCGGACAGACGCAGTGGCCACAAGCATGCATGACAGACACTCGGACAGACACAGTGGCCACAAGCATGCATGACAGACACTCGGACAGACGCAGTGGCCACAAGCATGCATGATAGACACTCGGACAGACACAGTGGCCACAAGCATGCATGACAGACACTCGGACAGACACAGTGGCCACAAGCATGCATGATAGACACTCGGGCGGACGCAGTGGCAAAGTGGCCGACAGGCGGCAGATGTCCAGCCACTCACAATGGCAACTGAAGCCGGTAGGCAGTTCAAAGCGCAGCTCTTTGCCTTTTCTTTCGCACTTGGTGTTGCCAAGTGATCCGTGGCTGTAACCTCTGGGGCATTTCGCTTCCAGCTCTTCGCCACTCCCGACTCCCGCTCCTGGAGTGGTGCCCAAAAGCACGGCGGAAATTTTCGGCGGGCTCCGGCAGTAAGCAAATGAATCTGTGGGAGGGGGCAGTCGCCACAGGTGAGTCGGTGCAGCTGCGGCTGGTGAGGTGCCAAAGGCTGAATACAGTTGGCAGATTTGAACACCTGCAGACTATGTCTAAATCTACCAGATAAATCCCAGATAAATCAAGATTTTATATAACAAGCACCTTTGCGCACCTTTCTTAGGGTCGCTCTTTATGTGGCTTTTTTCAGATTTTAGCATGAATTTCAGTCCCTCGTCGGTTGCTGTGCAGTAAGCAGTATGCTTGGTCGCCAAGCAGGCCACGGATTCTGAAAAAGACAACAGCTAGGCGTGTCTGCAAGAATGACATGACAGACACACGACAGACACATGACAGACGCTTGACAGACACACGACAGACACCAGAGTGAGCGGCTCAAGAAGCCCTCGGCTGCCTTACTCGCATCGGACAGCTTCTTCCCGCTGATTCTCAGCTCCTTCGAGGTTGCGACGCCCTTCGCCGGAGCTGTCGGTGCGGCGGTTATCGTCGAGGCGGCGGTGTCGATGATTTTCTTCTCGTCGAACGGCACAAACAAGCTGTCGGTGTCCGGTACGCGGAACTTCTCGCACTTGGCACCCAGGTAAGCCAGGACGGAGCTGCTGCCTGCCACTTCGCCGAGCAGCCCGCCAGACACATTGGCGCCCGCGCTGGCGCTGAACATGGCACTGATGAACTCCCTGCCGATCTGCGGCAGCATCACGGTGATGCCCAGCTCATCCTTTTTGTACGTCAGGTGGAAGCTCTCGACAACCAGCATGCCAGGATAATCCGCATCACTGATTGAGACGTAGCCGAAGTTCCTTCTCCGGCTATTCATTGCAATTTTTTCTGTAATTTTTCGGCTGGTGTCGCTGACGAGCACGTGGTAATCGAACTCGAGCTCGGACACCACAACCTGAAAGCGAAGATTCGGCAGCCCTTTAGTCTCAAAGGCGAGTCCCGCGATGAAAGCACTCGAGATTCTGGCAGCGCTTGAAGACTTTTTGCCAACTTTTTTGTTGGAAGACGCGATCGGGAATCCCGTCCGAGCCTGGACTTTAAAGCTGGAAGTCTTGATCAGCCAGAAGGTGCCGTGCTTATTGCACATGAATGCATTGGGAGCCACCTTGCCGGATGGGAACGGCCTGGCGATGAAGTTGCCAAGGAGGAAGGCGGAGCTCAGCGCGTTTCTTGGCGGCTGCAGCTTGGGCGAGGGCCGCGCCTTGTGGTAGAAAGCGCTGCAGCCGCCGCCCTTCCACCACAGACAGCAGTAGCGGTAGGGCAGCAGGTCCCAGTACCAGTGCGACAGGTGCGGCACCTGGCCAACCAGGTAATAGTCGGTCCAGCGAGTGTTCACACCGGATGGATGCGAGCGGTAGGCTGTGCTGCCGTGCAACATGAATACGTCAGGGTCTTCAAATTCCTTAAACAGGAACACATTTTTGGCCTTTATGCCGTAGCAGCATTCCGCGGTCGGGGCGGCGTGCAAATCTCTGCGGGAATGCCGCACTGGCTGCATGAGAAACGCAGATTCAGTTCACAAGAGGCATGAGAAACGCAGATTCAGTTCACGAGAGGCATGAGAAACGCAGATTCAGTTCACGAGAGGCATGAGAAACTTGCTTGCCATGATTTTTAATATGCGGAGAAAGTTTCATAAACACTACTATGTTATAAGACAAAAATATTTAAACCATAATTCCTAAAATAATATGGGAACACGCCCGCAGCCAATGCTGGCACCCATTCTACAGCTGAGTGAACTGAAGCAATGAAGTTTATGTGACTGATGTCGAATTAAAAAACCGGTTTACAGATTCACTCGAATAAAATTTTGAACTTTTAGCACGGCGACAGCGAGAAAAAAGCAAAGACGAGAGACAACGGCAAGATCCACAATCCTAGAGAGCCGGGGTTTAAAGGCAGGCTGGTGTGATCCACAATCCTAGAGAGCCGGGGTTTAAAGGCAGGCTGGTGTGATCCACAAACCCAGAGAGCCGGGTTAACGGCAGGCTGGTGTGACCCACAACCTCAGAGAGCCGGGGTTTAAAGGCAGGCCAGTGTGACCCACAAACCCAGAGAGCCGGGGTTTAAAGGCAGGCTGGTGTGATCCACAATCCTAGAGAGCCGGGGTTTAAATGCAGGCTGGTGTGATCCACAAACCCAGAGAGCCGGGGTTTAAAGGCAGGCTGGTGTGATCCACAATCCTAGAGAGCCGGGGTTAAAGGCAGGCTGGTGTGACCCACAAACCCAGAGAGCCGGGGTTTAAAGGCAGGCTGGTGTGATCCACAAACCCAGAGAGCCGGGGTTTAAAGGCAGGCTGTTGTGACCCACAAACCCAGAGAGCCGGGTTAACGGCAGGCTGGTGTGACCCACAATCCTAGAGAGCCGGGGTTTAAAGGCAGGCTGGTGTGATCCACAAACCCAGAGAGCCGGGGTTTAAAGGCAGGCTGTTGTGACCCACAAACCCAGAGAGCCAGGTTAACGGCAGGCTGGTGTGACCCACAACCTCAGAGAGCCGGGGTTTAAAGGCAGGCTGGCGTGACCCAGAATCCCAGAGAGCCGGGGTTTAAAGGCAGGCCAGTGTGACCCACAAACCCAGAGAGCCGGGGTTAAAGGCAGGCCAGTGTGACCCACAAACCCAGAGAGCCGGGGTTTAAAGGCAGGCCAGTGTGACCCAGAATCCCAGAGAGCCGGGTTAACGGCAGGCTGGTGTGACCCACAATCCCAGAGAGCCGGGGTTAAAGGCAGGCTGTTGTGACCCACAAACCCAGAGAGCCGGGGTTAAAGGCAGGCTGGTGTGACCCACAAACCCAGAGAGCCGGGGTTAAAGGCAGGCTGTTGTGACCCACAAACCCAGAGAGCCGGGGTTAAAGGCAGGCTGGTGTGACCCACAAACCCAGAGAGCCGGGGTTAAAGGCAGGCTGGTGTGACCCACAAACCCAGAGAGCCGGGGTTAAAGGCAGGCCAGTGTGACCCACAATCCCAGAGAGCCGGGGTTTAAAGGCAGGCCAGTGTGACCCACAATCCCAGAGAGCCGGGGTTAAAGGCAGGCCAGTGTGACCCAGAATCCCAGAGAGCCGGGGTTAAAGGCAGGCTGGTGTGACCCACAAACCCAGAGAGCCGGGGTTTAAAGGCAGGCTGGTGTGATCCACAAACCCAGAGAGCCGGGGTTTAAAGGCAGGCTGTTGTGACCCACAAACCCAGAGAGCCGGGTTAACGGCAGGCTGGTGTGACCCACAACCTCAGAGAGCCGGGGTTTAAAGGCAGGCTGGTGTGATCCACAAACCCAGAGAGCCGGGGTTTAAAGGCAGGCTGTTGTGACCCACAAACCCAGAGAGCCAGGTTAACGGCAGGCTGGTGTGACCCACAACCTCAGAGAGCCGGGGTTTAAAGGCAGGCTGGCGTGACCCAGAATCCCAGAGAGCCGGGGTTTAAAGGCAGGCCAGTGTGACCCACAAACCCAGAGAGCCGGGGTTAAAGGCAGGCTGGTGTGACCCACAAACCCAGAGAGCCGGGGTTAAAGGCAGGCCAGTGTGACCCAGAATCCCAGAGAGCCGGGTTAACGGCAGGCTGGTGTGACCCACAATCCCAGAGAGCCGGGGTTAAAGGCAGGCTGTTGTGACCCACAAACCCAGAGAGCCGGGGTTAAAGGCAGGCTGGTGTGACCCACAAACCCAGAGAGCCGGGGTTAAAGGCAGGCTGGTGTGACCCACAAACCCAGAGAGCCGGGGTTAAAGGCAGGCCAGTGTGACCCAGAATCCCAGAGAGCCGGGGTTAAAGGCAGGCTGGTGTGACCCACAAACCCAGAGAGCCGGAGTTTAAAGGCAGGCCAGTGTGACCCACAATCCCAGAGAGCCGGGGTTAAAGGCAGGCTGGTGTGACCCACAAACCCAGAGAGCCGGGGTTAAAGGCAGGCTGGTGTGACCCACAAACCCAGAGAGCCGGTGTTAAAGGCAGGCCAGTGTGACCCAGAATCCCAGTGAGCCGGGGTTAAAGGCAGGCCAGTGTGACCCACAATCCCAGAGAGCCGGGGTTAAAGGCAGGCCAGTGTGACTCAAAATCCCAGAGAGCCGGGGTTAAAGGCAGGCTGTTGTGACCCACAACCTCAGAGAGCCGGGGTTCTGCGGTATCATTTCATTGCAACATCTGGATCTCACTGTAAACACTACGCGTTCGAGCATTGTTTGAGCATCAGCCTCGATTCATGACAGACGTTGCTCACAATGGGCCCTGGCAGTGGGGCAGCTGTATTTCTACATCATATTTATTTTAGCGCCACAGCAAAACCATCTGTGCTCACCCGTCAATGTGGCTGGCCACCGGCGTGCTCAGGTAGCATTCTTGACTGGGTTGGACGGTTTGGGCGCCGCCGACGGTATCGAATTTTATGATATTCTCCTGCACCTGATAGCTGAAGTCCACAGCGCTGGCTTCAGCGTATTCGATCAGCGGGTGGCAGGCCAGGGAGAGAACGGCCTGCCGGACCTTCTTGTCCTCATTGTGGAACCAGTTCTGGCAGTGGGCCTGCGCCCAGGTATCGATTTTATTGTCTTTGTAGTATTGATTCACGAACCAGCCCAGCGGGATGATGGGTGAGTAGCTCCTGCCAAGGGCGGCGGGGGTCTCAGCGATTGGAGCGCTTGCTAGGAAATGATGCGATTTTGTTTGATCGTTATTTAATGCTCAACAGTTCCGAATCGCTTCGAATCGAAGATTTCCTTAGCTGGAAGAACCAGTCTTATGAAATACCTGAAAGTGACTAAGGATATTGGAGGTAAAGTCATTGAGGACATTGGAGGCGATCGGGGGCGAATTCACTGTGAACATGGAGTGAAGTCACTGAGGACATGGGTGAAGTCACTGAGGACATGGGTGAAGTCACTGAGGACATGGGGTGAAGTCACTGAGAACATGAGGTGAAGTCACTGAGGACATGGGGTGAAGTCACTGAGAACATGAGGTGAAGTCACTGAGGACATGGGGTGAAGTCACTGAGAACATGAGGTGAAGTCACTGAGGACATGGGGTGAAGTCACTGAGAACATGAGGTGAAGTCACTGAGAACATGGGGTGAAGTCACTGAGGACATGAGGCAAAGTCACTGAGAACATGAGGTGAAGTCACTGAGGACATGAGGCAAAGTCACTGAGGACATGAGGCAAAGTCACTGAGGACATGAGGCAAAGTCACTGAGGACATGAGGCAAAGTCACTGAGGACATGAGGAAAAGTCACTGAGGACATGAGGCAAAGTCACTGAGGACATGGAGTGAAGTCCCTGAGGACACGAGGCAAAGTCACTGAGGACATGAGGCAAAGTCACTGAGGACATGAGGCAAAGTCACTGAGGACATGAGGCAAAGTCACTGAGGACATGAGGCAAAGTCACTGAGGACATGGAGTGAAGTCCCTGAGGACACGAGGCAAAGTCACTGAGGACATGAAGCAAAGTCACTGAGGACATGAGGCAAAGTCACTGAGGACATGAGGCAAAGTCACTGAGGACATGAGGAAAAGTCACTGAGGACATGAGGCAAAGTCACTGAGGACATGGAGTGAAGTCCCTGAGGACACGAGGCAAAGTCACTGAGGACATGAAGCAAAGTCACTGAGGACATGAGGCAAAGTCACTGAGGACATGAGGCAAAGTCACTGAGGACATGAGGAAAAGTCACTGAGAACATGAGGCAAAGTCACTGAGGACATGGAGTGAAGTCCCTGAGGACACGAGGCAAAGTCACTGAGAACATGAGGTGAAGTCACTGAGGACATGAGGCAAAGTCACTGAGGACATGAGGCAAAGTCACTGAGAACATGAGGTGAAGTCACTGAGGACATGAGGCAAAGTCACTGAGGACATGAGGCAAAGTCACTGAGGACATGAGGCAAAGTCACTGAGGACATGAGGAAAAGTCACTGAGGACATGAGGCAAAGTCACTGAGGACATGGAGTGAAGTCCCTGAGGACACGAGGCAAAGTCACTGAGAACATGAGGTGAAGTCACTGAGGACATGAGGCAAAGTCACTGAGGACATGAGGCAAAGTCACTGAGGACATGAGGCAAAGTCACTGAGGACATGAGGCAAAGTCACTGAGGACATAAAACTCAGAGTTCAGTTGCGTCAGCCAGAATACGAGCTATACGAGCTTCTGCAAAATGTGCCTCTTTTTTGAGTCTGCAAAGAAAATGGATAAATCCAACTGAGCTGTGGACCCGTGTTGCTATTGAAGAGAAATTAGGACACCGAATTCGTTAACAATTGCTGGTATTTTTTTTGGGCCCTGGAGGACTCTGCAAGAGCCAAGCGCTACTAAGAAGTAAAATTACTTTCTATTTTTCAAGTTTAATTTCGGAGTTCAGTTGTATTAATTGCGCTTTGAGAAACAAATACCCGATGTGGCGAATTTCAAATCAACTGGCCATAAAAATGACTCACCTCTTTTTCGAGTTTTCGCACTTCAACTCCAGGCAGCCCATGTGGTAGAGCTCACAGGTGTTCCCCGTAGGTACGCTGCGGCACTTGAAATTGAAATCGAGAATGTTCCTCTTGCCCACCTTTGAGTTCACTTGGAACGAGTGAGCAGCCAGCACTACGAACGGGCTCTGAAGCGGTGCGCAGCAAGAGAGAGAGACTGAACTGCCAGGCCACCCTCAGCCTCCCCAGCTCCCAAACCCGAATGAAATTCGGCGCTCTCAGCTCACCTCGGTCTTGGAAATGATGGTCTTGCCGCTCTCGGTGTAGCCAAGCAGCGTCATGGTGCACGCGCCGTAGAAAACGCTGACGTCGAACTTTACCTGCATTGGCGATTGAGGGCAGTCGGTGGGTTTTAGCAATGCAACAGATGGCAGTTCGGTGGGTTTTAGCAATGCAACAGATGGTAGTTCGGTGGGTTTTAGCAATGCAACAGATGGTAGTTCGGTGGACTTTAGCAATGCAACAGATGGCAGTTCGGTGGGCTGTGGCAATGCAACAGATGGCAGTTCGGTGGGTTTTAGCAATGCAACAGATGGCAGTTCGGTGGGTTTTAGCAATGCAACAGATGGTAGTTCGGTGGACTTTAGCAATGCAACAGATGGCAGTTCGGTGGGCTGTGGCAATGCAACAGATGGCAGTTCGGTGGGTTTTAGCAATGCAACAGATGGCAGTTCGGTGGGTTTTAGCAATGCAACAGATGGCAGTTCGGTGGGCTGTGGCAATGCAACAGATGGCAGTTCGGTGGGTTTTAGCAATGCAACAGATGGCAGTTCGGTGGGTTTTAGCAATGCAACAGATGGTAGTTCGGTGGGCTGTAGCAATGCAACAGATGGTAGTTCGGTGGGCTGTAGCAATGCAACAGATGGTAGTTCGGTGGGCTGTAGCAATGCAACAGATGGTAGTTCGGTGGGCTGTAGCAATGCAACAGATGGTAGTTCGGTGGACTTTAGCAATGCAACAGATGGCAGTTCGGTGGGCTGTGGCAATGCAACAGATGGCAGTCTTTGTAGCTGCTATTGCAGTTGCAGTTTCTGTTTCACAGGCAAAAAACTGGGTTTTGATTCAAGGATTGTTTTAGCCTCATCGGGGAATTTTTCACCGATATAAGCATTTGAATCTGATTTTCACCATGATGCTCCCATCAGGTGCTCACGTAGAGGTCGTTCGGATTCAGCTTATCCCATTCCAGCGGCTTCTCGAGCTCCAACTGATCAGTTGACGACGACGAACCCCGAGAATTGAAAAATTCGCCCGGATTCACTGCGAATGGAGGGTTGGGGAGCAAAGCAGGTTGTATAAATTTCTTTGCAAATAGGCGCGTGCTATATACTACTGTAAACAGTAGGGTTTTTAGGCAAAAACTTGCTGATGCACTAAATTATTAACAAGTGCAGCTTTGTACTGCCTAACTGTGGATCTTCCGGATGGCACCAGGGGCCGCGCGGCGCAACTGCACCACCAACGCGCCTTTCTGCCCCCCCCGTCTGGTTCGTTCATGGTGCAACCCGTTGCACCGTCGGCGACTCCAGCTGGCAGGCCACTTCATCCGTACCGAGTCGTACTGCCCACAGCCGGTGCAGGAGGTGCTGCTGCCGACGCTGCAGGTGCCCTACCGGCACTCGACGCTTCTTCGACTGCCTGCTGGCAGACGCCGGCGCCCCGAATTCTGTCCGCGGAGCGGCCTTCTTTTGCGCAGGCGCTGAGGTCTGGGACGCTGTTAACATTATGATATCTCTTGATCTTTGCTGGCGCCGACAGCGTATTTGGCTTATGTTGTTTTCGAATTGAAATCTTTACAAAAATTACGACCGTATGCCTTCACAAACCTCCATTCACTAAAATATTTCTTTTTTTATCAATCAATACAAGTCAATTCAGCCCAGCATTCTCTGACACCCAGTGCTCAGCTGCAGAACTCACCCCAGCATTCACTGACACCCAGTGCTCAGCTGCAGAACTCACCCAGCATTCACTGACACCCAGTGCTCAGCTGCAGAACTCACCCCAGCATTCACTGACACCCAGTGCTCAGCTGCAGAACTCACCCAGCATTCTCTGACACCCAGTGCTCAGCTGCAGAACTCACCCCAGCATTCACTGACACCCAGTGCTCAGCTGCAGAACTCAGCCCAGCATTCACTGACACCCAGTGCTCAGCTGCAGAACTCACCCCAGCATTCACTGACACCCAGTGCTCAGCTGCAGAACTCAGCCCAGCATTCTCTGACACCCAGTGCTCAGCTGCAGAACTCACCCCAGCATTCACTGACACCCAGTGCTCAGCTGCAGAACTCAGCCCAGCATTCTCTGACACCCAGTGCTCAGCTGCAGAACTCACCCCAGTGTTTCGCACTGGCCGCAGCGCGGCAGGAGGTCACTACCAGACTGGCTGTCCAGAAGAGTCGCAAGACCAGCAGCATGGCTTCGGCTTCGGGGCTGAATAATTAACAAAATTGATTTAATCCGGTCCAAATGTTTTTTGTGAGACAGACTGGACCAGTGGTGACAACGCAGTGACTGCAGAACCGTCTGTAAAGTGGGGCGGCCACTGCTGGCCATAGACAAACCCAATAGAGTAGTATGAAACGATTGCCCCAGACAAACATGTACTTTAGCAGTGGCATTTACAGAAGTTTTGCTCTTAAACAAATGTTTATATTACATGTATATACGAGTATTAAGCTGATGTGAGTTGTGTCGTCTTGAGCCAAAGTCCCTGTTATAAGTTTGCGAGTTCAATTTCGCGAGCGGTAACATTAATTTAGAGTTGGCGCAAGAAAAATGGGCTGGATCTTGTCGTGCATTTCACACCAATATAGGGCCAGTCTCATGGCAGTCTCTACAGAGGGCTATAAAATTAACTACAGGAGGCATGTGGCCCTGGCGCAAAGCCTTCGGCGACATCGTCTGACGAGTCTCTAGAGGGGCGGTGGGAGTTGATAGAATAATGCCACCTATGTGACATAATATGAGTTTTTAAGGTGAGTCTGACGTAGAGCGAAAGTTGAAGTGTTATCTTCATCTCACTTTTGCGTCTGGCTGAGTGATCTGCCTCAATACTCGTAGAAGATCACAGTGGCTGCATGCAGAGCATCGCCATTCCCGCCAGGATTCTCGGATTTGGGCAGTAGGACTGGGACCTGCCAGCTGGAGTCGCCATCGGCGCAACAGGCCGCCTGGAAGGCAAGAAAGTTCCACGTTGGTGGTTCGCTCGTCATCGATCTTGGAGGTGGCATCAGCAGTTATGCACCACGCCATGGAAAAACAATCGCGCTCCCTCAATTTCTACCAACGCTTCAAGGTCACTATCCCCTCCAGGGAGAACTTTGACGACAGCTGGGCCCTCAGGAGGTTCACTGTTTCACTGACGGATGCTCCAAAGACGGGACATTCTTATTTATGGCTGCGTGATCGCAACTCACGCCCAACACACTGGCAGACTCTCTGGAGTCTTCCAGAAGAAAGTCCTCGCCATCAGCTCCTGTGCTTCTGAGCTCTACTGTTGGGACTTCCAAGGCTGAAGAATCTTCTTCCACTCTGACAGCCAGGCCGCCTTACAGGACCTGTGTCATACCACTATGAACTCCTGAACAGTCCGCGACTGTATTGGACTGCTCAACAGGCTGGCTGAGGCTGAGGAACACCGTCCAGCTTACGTGGATCCCAGGACACGCCGGGTTCAAAAGAAACGAGCTCGCTGACTTCCTCGCTAAGACAGGTAGCTCCAGCTCGCTTCTTGGTCCGTGTCTCTGGCTCCCATCCCCGCCACGGTCATTAATCGCCAGATTAACGAACTGGGCGGATATCCTGCACTTACGCAGATGGGATGGCATTTCCAACTGCCGCCAATCCCGGGCGGCAGTGCCCAACCCGTCCCTCAAGCTGCGTAGAATCCTTTGAACCAAAATCGAAAAGATATCCGCGCTCTCACTATATGACCTTCACAGGTCACGGTTGCTTTGCCAGGCACTGCTTCCTCCGAGGCGTCCGCCGGAGTGAATTCTGCCCTTTCTGTAACCTCGAGAACGAAGACGCCAAGCACTTCGTCTGCTACTGTCCGGCCTTCAACCGAGACCTCGGGCCCAACCCTCCCTGGACGACGCTTGCCGGCCCGAGAACATCCCACGGCTCATCCGGTTCCTCCGGGCTACCAAACGAGCCTCCGTTGCCCCCACCGAAGACAACGCTGCAGACAGGACGGCAGACCTCCCTGACCGGCCTCCCGCCCTAGCCTATGCGGGCTCTTCAGGGATTAGCGAAATGGGCGACGCTCGCCTCCCCGCTGTGTCTTCGGATCGCCCTGCAGCTAAGTCAAGCAAGTCAAGTCATGGAAAAACAAAGTACAAGGACGCTAAACTCCTAAAAACGTGCGTCGGGGAATCGAACCTGGGAACTTTTGAGCGCGAGTCAGCGGCGCTAATGCTCTTTCAGCGAGGCCACCAGGCGCGTAGGCGTTTCATTGTTGAGAAGCGTGAGACATCCCCAGATACGCAGATGCGGGATGTTGGAACACGCCTCCTAAAAGATTGAGCAGCAAAAAGCATGCTAATTTGCTGCAAACAAGCGGCGAACATTCGTCATTCAAAATCGGAGCAGCTCGTTAGCCCCAGCTGCCTCGCCAGATGCAGCAAAAGACAAATGGATTCTTTCAGGGCTCAACATTTTTCGTATAAATCACAATAATTAGGCTGAGTCTCGAATCAGTATTCGATATGTCAGTATCAGGAGCCGAAGCGTTATCTGACGGCGGTGACACTTCAAGTGCTCAAGTTTCTGCGCCGGGACATTTCAGTGACGTGGTCCAGGGGACGCGGTCGTCGGAGCGGTTGAAAACGCGAATGTTTTAAGCGAGCAGCGCGAGTGATGTGGAAGGTGGTGATCCCTCGGTTCGAGCTGGTAGGTGCGGGCCAGGTCCAGGCGCTGCTGCGCTGTTGTGCTCGAGGGGTGGCGTGCGAGTGCTAGTAGGGTGTGAGTGTGGGTTGTGCTGGGGGTGCAGGCCCTGTCGGGCGTGTCCGGTTGTTCGTTTCCCTGTCCCTGGTGCGGGGGGTTGGGTGTATCGTATTTTCCGGATTAGTCGTATGCTGTTGGGTTACCGTACGGGTGGTATGATGGTTAGGTAGAGGGGCAGCCGGGAGACTGGAGGCGGGAGGCGCACGGTTGGCAAGCACCTGGTCGTCCAGCGTGGACAGCAATAGCGGCGGCCGGGTGGGCAGCAGCGGCGTCCTCCACTGAACTGATGGTCCCAGGCCAAGCGGGTTCCAGTGGACGCCAAGCGGTCACCGGGCTGAACCTTAACTCTGGTGACACCGACGCCAGCGCCGGAACCCCGGACCCAGGCCAGGTGTCGAGAGTCAACGGCGCAGGGACGAGAAAGGGCAGCCGACTCGACAAGGATGTGCAGAGCGACGGTGCGGGGGAGAACGGTGACTAGCTCTGATCCTTTATCATTAAACCCTTTTGTGTCGTTCATCGTTAAATCATTGGTGTCAGAATTCCATAAATCTTTTTGCGTCACTAGCAGTCTAGTTTTTTTCGTTGTCAACGTTCGAATTCTTGCGGCATCACACATTAATTCCTTTTTGTCATCATTGGTTCATCTGTTTGTTTTATGTCGTGTTCAACCCCATCGATTTCATGTACGCGTGTTGTCAGTCATGTAGGTCAGGCAGGCTTTGAACCCGTCGCCCATGTGCGGTTCAGGTTGTGCAGCTGTGGTGTCATCCGTTGTCATTCGTTTCTGTAATCAGCGTTACCGGCTCGTATGAGCTTCTTCCTTTTGTTGGGAGGCGGGGTGTTGTGTTGTGCACTTTTGCAGTGCCTGTGTACCTGCCTCCCAGCGGGCTGAGTCACCCCTCAACTAGTTGTTTACAGTTTTTTGTTATTCACCCCCTTTTTGCGTTGCTGCAGCCAGAGGCTTAAGTTTTGGCATTTGTTCGCTCGCCCTGCGTGGCGATTGGTCGCGGCCAGCCAGTCGCGTAGTGATTGGCTGAGCCGGCGGCGGGCTTGGTGACCGTCCCCCGGGGGGGGTTGGCTGGGGGGTTGGTGGGGTGGTTGAGAGCGTGTGCTCCGCGGGCGTGTGCTATTTAACATCGCTCGCGGCGGGTTGGAGCGGTGAGCGTCTCGACGGTCCCCTCTCTGTGCACGTGGTTCTCCGTCAGAGCTATCTACAGCCCAAGTTACACAGCCCAAGTTATACAGACCCCCTTTGATAAAGAAATACACCAAAGAAGGCCATCTTCCTGAGCCCTGAGCGACAGCTGCCAACTAAGTAAGTGCGCGTCCTGTCTTCTTTCTTTCGGTTGTCTAGGGGGGCAGAGAGTCCGTGTGTCCGGACGCCGACTCAGCTAGTTGGGGTTGATACGGTAGTAGGATACCTACCGTACGTCTCTACACCTCTACGCCAGCCAGTGAGTCCCGACGCCTCGCTGAAGGCGGACGGCACCACTGCGTTCCGACGCGTGGAAAGGCTGCGTGGGTGCGTCCTGACGTCCCAGACTGTCAGGGGAAGTGCTCGCCCTAGCGCCCGCGCGCAGGCTTAGCAAGGACCCGCTTGTACTGTACCCTGTAGGACCACCCTACTGCCGGGTCGGGGGCTGCAGGGATACAACACACCCATCTTGGCTCCCGATTGCAAAGTGCAGCAGACAGACGGCGGCCATCAAGACGGGCAAAACAGCCAAGGACTTGCAAGTCTGCACTGCACTGGGGGCTGCGGGGGTCTGGCGGGCTCCGGAGTTGCCCGCTGCAGAATTGCACATTGAGCCCTAGAAGCGGGTCACAAGCCTAGAAGCGGGTCACAAGCCTAGAAGCGGGTCACAAGTCCTAGAAGCGGGTCACAAGCCTAGAAGCGGGTCACAAGCCTAGAAGCGGGTCACAAGCCTAGAAGCGGGTCACAAGCCTAGAAGCGGGTCACAAGTCCTAGAAGCGGGTCACAAGCCTAGAAGCGGGTCACAAGCCTAGAAGCGGGTCACAAGCCTAGAAGCGGGTCACAAGCCTAGAAGCGGGTCACAAGTCCTAGAAGCGGGTCACAAGTCCTAGAAGCGGATCACAAGTCCTAGAAGCGGATCACAAGTCCTAGAAGCGGATCACAAGTCCTAGAAGCGGGTCACAAGCCTAGAAGCGGGTCACAAGCCTAGAAGCGGGTCACAAGTCCTAGAAGCGGATCACAAGTCCTAGAAGCGGATCACAAGTCCTAGAAGCGGGTCACAAGTCCTAGAAGCGGGTCACAAGCCTAGAAGCGGATCACAAGTCCTAGAAGCGGGTCACAAGCCTAGAAGCGGGTCACAAGCCTAGAAGCGGGTCACAAGCCTAAAAGCGGGTCACAAGTCCTAGAAGCGGGTCGCAAGCCTAGAATTTGCTTGATTGATGTGCTATACTTCTCAGTAGATATATCCCACTCTCTTGAGCAATGCAGACTGCTAAATAACTCACTACGCGAAGTCCAGCTTCAGTTTCATAATCAAAATGCTATCGAATTTTATGAGCTTGCTAATTAGATTTTTTGATTTGGTAGCAGTATGCAGGGCTTTTGCTTGGACTAGCTTTCAAAGCAGCCAACGCCCCTGACTGAGCCTCAATGCCCTGATCTGTGAACACTCTGCACGGAAAACTCAATATGGGACAGCTCCCGATTCCAAAGTTGGAGTAGCAATCGCCGGGTAATTAGGGGAACGCGCGGATAGCTGAGCAGTTGGCAACGAGCTGATCGGCAAGACTTGCGGACATGGTAAAGCCGAGCAAATTCAGTCAAGGTCATCCATCAAACAGTGCCAGTGACCGGAGTCCCCGCTGCTCCGCCCGGCCTGCCTGATAAGCGAACACGATTTGGGGGAAAAGAAATGGAAGGGAAATTGATTTGGGGTTGCGGAGCCGCTGGCCGTCTCGCCCTCCAGCTTGTCCCGAGGCCAGCTGATCCCCTCAGCCTCTCGCTGGAGCGCAGGATGGCCGAAACTCGCGAGATGCAGCCGGACGGCCGAAACTCGCGAGATGCAGCCGGACGGCCGGAGCGGCTTCTGCAGGCCCGCGGGGCTCCCAGAGAGAGGCGAGCATCAAGTGAAATGCGAGGCGCTCAGCCGGCCGTGTCGCAAAAGGGGCTCCTGACCGAGCAAATATCTGCCAGCCTTCCTAGAAAAGTCCACGCGCATCAACAAGAAAATTTGAGTCGCAAAAGAATTGAGTAGCAGAAAAGCACGCCATTTTAAAAGATAGGAAACATCACTTTATATTGATTGATGGCCTTCGGTCTTTAAGCGGAAAATCGCGTGTTTACAAGAAAACAGTGCAGAGTAATGCATGCATCATTTGTTTTTTCAATAGGCCAGTAAGCTATCTAAAGAATCTTGCTTTTAAATCAAACGGATCAAGCGAAATTGTACATTGTACAATTGGGACTTTTACACCATGCATAAAATATTTGCTTGGCATGACGAAGGAAGAGATTTGCTTCAAATCGCTCTGCACAACACAAAAACAGGCTGAGCCATAAACTTCTAACTGCCGGTTTCTGAGCTTCTCTGCTTTTTACTGCCAAAGCCAGGCAGTTTAGGCTGAGTAATTCGGCCAAACTGTGTGTGGCGGCCGGCATGTCTCCGCCTAATTATCGGCCTCTTTTACAGCCTGTTTCAGGTTTCGGGCTCGACCTGTAATCCGGGATTAGCGAGAATCATGCGGTCCGTCCTGTGTGCGGTGCAGACAGCACGAACGGCAAGGACCACGCACTGAGCTCCAGCCATGCAGTTCTGTCAGTGTTTTTGTTTGACCGAATAAAACCAACAATTACTTTACCAATAATCTACTAAAGCTTTTTACAGCACAGAGCTGCTACCCAATCACAGCAGGCTGACCACATGGAGCACAGAGCTGCTACCCAATCACAGCAGGCTGATCACATGGAGCACAGAGCTGCTACCCAATCACAGCAGGTTGACCTGGAGCTCAGCTAATTTGCTACTCGCAACTGCCCTGAGAGGTGACAAAAGCTTTAAGCAGCCCACGCCTCTTCGTGCCAGCTGCGGCAAGCTCTGCTGGACTTTGCAGTGTTTGCGGGAGAATGCAAGAGCTGATATTGGAAACTCGAAAGTGCATGTCTTAAACATTGGCTACTAGGGAAGTGAATTAAATTTCAAATTTACCAGGGCTGACTTAAAAAAATCTATCGATATGTTTAAACAGTTTATGGTAAACAATTGTACTCAGTTTTGAACCTGGGGTAAAGTCTGAGGAATCCATGAACCCGCCTGAGAAGTCTTCACAAACTTCGCAACATTTCCCCAAGTTTTTACACGCAAGGACCCAGAAACTGCAGTCACACCTTCGTATCCGTCCGCACTGCGACCCTCTTGCTGATGGTGCCGGTTTTCCAGGAAGAGGCCAGCTGCCGTCTCCGGCTGCTCCGCCCGTCCTCGGCTGCAGCCCTTCCACCACACAGCAGCCGCCTAGCAACTAACAGGTAAGTGGGATTTGACACCAGATAGATGAATATGTTCATTGACGAGTCAAGCGTGATGAGGAAGTTGGACCACCGGGACAGGGTCACCTCCGCCTCGGCGGGCAGCGCCCGGAAGGCGAACAGCAGCTTGGAGAAGAAGGCCGGCATCTCCAAGACAAAGAAGGTCAGCGCCAGGGTGACAATTAGCTTGTCTGTGCCGGCCCGACGGCGCCGCAGGTTACGCGACTCGCGGAATCGCCGCCGCTCCCACAGCACCTGCGATGGAGAAAGGATGCAATGCACTGTGTCTGCCTGTCTGTCTGTCTGTCTGTCTGTCTGTCTGTCTGTCTGTCTGTCTGTCTGTCTGTCTGTCTGTCTGTCTGTCTGTCTGTCTGTCTGTCTGTCTGTCTGTCTGCCTGTCTGTCTGTCTGTCTGTCTGTCTGTCTGTCTGCCTGCCTGTCTGTCTGTCTGTCTGTCTGTCTGTCTGTCTGTCTGTCTGTCTGTCTGTCTGTCTGACTGTCTGTCTGTCTGTCTGTCTGTCTGTCTGTCTGTCTGCCTGCCTGTCTGTCTGTCTGTCTGTCTGTCTGTCTGTCTGTCTGTCTGCCTGCCTGTCTGTCTGTCTGTCTGTCTGTCTGTCTGTCTGTCTGTCTGTCTGTCTGTCTGTCTGTCTGTCTGACTGTCTGTCTGTCTGTCTGACTGTCTGTCTGTCTGTCTGTCTGTCTGTCTGTCTGTCTGTCTGTCTGTGTCTGTCTGTCTGTCTGTCTGTCTGTCTGTCTGTCTGTCTGTGTCTGTCTGTCTGTCTGTCTGTCTGTCTGTCTGTAATTTTGTTATTAGAAAAAAATTCTGTTAATTCTGTTTCAGAAAAAGTTGACAAAGACAGCCTTGAATGGTTTCCCCAAAATCTTTACAATATGGTAACACGCAAGTCCCAATCGAACTCAGCACTCAGTTCAGCGCTGCTCAAAGGAAAAAAATGTCTGCAGAAGAAAAACAGGATCGAAAAATTGCTTGTACCGATGTTGCTCTTATCTCGCATAAATCCCCGACAGACTCAAAGCAGCTCTCATCTCACAGAAATCTCCGACAGACTCAAAGCAGCTCTCATCTCCTCACCCGCAGCACGCGAGCGCTGCAGACGGTCACCACAAGGACGGGGCCGCCGGACTGCAGCAGGAACAGGCAGGCGGACAGGTACAGCAGCTGGTACAGCCGGCTGTGGAACACGGGACCAAAAGGCACCGGTCCGGAAAGGACGAAGCGGCGCTGCTCACCAGGCAACTGGCACACCAACTCCTGGGCCTGGCGAATGGCAAGGATTTCATCGGTTGAGTCTGGCGTTCTGCCACACTGTGCCCGATCTTTGTTTTCTACAACCCTACAGTCCCACTCATCTTCATTGCAGCACGCCTGGCCCTCTTACTGCAAGTAGCCTCTTAACTCTCATCCTGCTCCCCTACTGCAAAGTCTCCCCTCTCAACCTGATCACCACTGCAAACTCTCCCCTCTCATCCTGATCCCCACTACAAACTCTCCCCTCTCATCCTGATCCCCACTACAAACTCTCCCCTCTCATCCTGATCCCCACTACAAACTCTCCCCTCTCATCCTGATCCCCACTACAAACTCTCCCCTCTCATCCTGATCCCCACTACAAACTCTCCCCTCTCATCCTGATCCCCACTACAAACTCTCCTCTCTCATCCTGATCCCCACTGCAAGCTCTCCCCTCTCATCCTGATCCCCACTACAAACTCTCCCCTCTCATCCTGATCCCCACTACAAACTCTCCTCTCTCATCCTGATCAACACTGCAAACTCTCCACTCTCATCCTGATCCCCACTACAAACTCTCCCCTCTCATCCTGATCCCCACTACAAACTCTCCCCTCTCATCCTGATCCCCACTACAAACTCTCCTCTCTCATCCTGATCCCCACTACAAACTCTCCTCTCTCATCCTGATCCCCACTACAAACTCTCCTCTCTCATCCTGATCCCCACTACAAACTCTCCCCTCTCATCCTGATCCCCACTACAAAATCTCCTCTCTCATCCTGATCCCCACTACAAACTCTCCTCTCTCATCCTGATCCCCACTACAAACTCTCCCCTCTCATCCTGATCCCCACTACAAACTCTCCCCTCTCATCCTGATCCCCACTAGAAACTGTTTCCACTCATCCACACCCCCTCTATCCGCACCCTACTCAACATACCCTCCTCTACCCCACCCTCAGCATACCCTATCTACTCGCACCCTCTTCAGCACTAAACATCTACGAGCTAACTATGCCTTCATCATGCCCTCCTCTACACTGCCAGGGTAGAAGCAGCCCCCCAGCATCCCCCTGTCTGCCCCATCGCGTACCTCGAACAGCCGCGGCAGCGCGACAGCAGCGCAGGCGATGCCGCAGACGGCCAGCGCCGGTATGCAACGCGACTTGGCCAGCAACTTCCGGCCAACGCCGTGCCTGCAGACGGCCTCGAAGCGGTGGAAGCTCAGGCCAGCCAGGGTCCAGTTCCTGGCCAGCTGGAAGGCCACGGAGCCCTGCGGGAGGGTTCGGAGTGCCATCCGACTCCTTGAACTTCCTGATTTCCTCTACTCCCATTAGCTTTCCATCTGATGAATGGCGTTCGGCCTCTGAATCTTCTCTACCATGGTTATACCCTCTGAGTATTATCTCCAATTGAGTAACCCTCTCTGAGTATTCTCTCCAATTGAGTAACCCTCTCTGAGTATTCTCTCCAATTGAGTAACCCTCTCTGAGTATTCTCTCCAATTGAGTAACCCTCTCTGGGTATTCTCTCCAATTGAGTAACCCTCTCTGAGTATTCTCTCCAATTGAGTATACCCTCCCTGAGCATTCTCCCCAATTGAGTATACCCTCCCTGAGCATTTTCTCCAATTGAGTATACCCTCCCTGAGCATTCTCTCCAATTGAGTGTACCCTCCCTGAGCATTCTCTCCAATTAAGTATTGGGCAACGCTAAGATTTGCCCCACCTGTCGAGCAGCAGCCGCCAGGCCCGCCAGTAGCAGCGGCAGTCCAGGTCCCGGCAGCGGCAGGTGGCTGCGGACAAGTGACAGGCCTACAGCCAGATAGAGAGCCTGGCACAACTGGAAGATGGTCTCAAACAGAGACAGGCCGGTCAGCAGCAAGCAGGCAGGCGAGCGGGCGAAGGAGCGGTTGAGGAAGACCGCCATGGAGAGGCCGTTGGCCAGCGCGTTGAACACGCAGAGCGCGGCGTTGGCGGCCTCCATTCGATAGCCGGTGGCATCGGCGGCGACTCCGCTGGAGTTGGTCATCAGGTCCGACGAGTCCTGGCACATCGCCGAGTCCCACGGCAGCTGCAGCACGAGGGCGAACTGCTGGCTTGGCTGAGGCTGGTCTTCCATGGCCGCGGAGAGTCCAGAGCCGCTTCAGTCAGGAGGGCGGTGAGCTGGCAGCGGCAGCTTAGCAAATACTCGCATCAGCTCAGCCCTCATTGGCTGCATGCCGAAGTGCGAGCCGAAGCAGCCAATTCGATCTCGCGTTCCCACGAGGCAGTCCTCAATATCCTGAACATCCTGTTTGCTTCATTTTTATTGCCTATGGCCAGCGTGCCTTCATCTCCGATTCCGCTAATTTATCTGCGCATGTTTCACAGCCTTCAGCTTCTCCGCTCGCAACTCTATTGGCCTCTTTACAAGCACTTTTTCACTGCTACTTTCTTGCTTGTGCTTTGTTTCCAGCAGTTTTTTACAAAAGCGAATGTACGCTCGGATCTCTCGACATCCCTCTCAAAATCCAGTTAATCTAAAACCTTTGCTCCGCAGTCAGCAGCAGCTCTGTACTGAAAATTTACTCTGTACTCTTGGTATAAAGTACAGTTACGAGCCACCAAGGGATAATTTGTGGCGCCATTAGTGTTGCGCACCACTCAAACAAAGCTCTAGTTACCAGCCCTTCAGGCTGTTGAGATGTTCAATGTAAAACAAGCATTTGGCTTGATGATTCGATAACCGATTTAAATAATTTATTCTTGGTCCTTAACGCGAAACAGCAACCTTGCCGAGCCATTGTGCAATGGACCGAAATTTCTGCTCGCAAGTCAAACTTGCCTCGACTAAGAATTGATCGTTGCTGGATAGATTAACCGTGTTAGGTGATATTTCAAGTCCGCAGCTCTCCATGAAAGAGGCATCCAAGCGTATTCGGTCACTCCTCCGCCACATAAAGCAGCGCTACTATCAGTAGTGGGGACTACGGACTGCGAGAAAAATTTACTGATGTGCTGGGACAGCCAGCAGCTCCAGTCATACAATAAAAAATTATGCACTGTCGGCACAAGCGCCTCCGACTCTTGGCAATCAGTTTGCAGCTGCCGGGGGACCAGCGCCAGACACCGGGCCATTCCCAGGAGTCACCCCATCGAGTTTGGGGCTTTCTGCTCAGATTAATGGATGCGGGCGAGAGTGAGTGAGTGAGAGATTTTCATATTAGTGGATACCACCGCCGAAGCCGACACTCCCGTGAGTAAACAGAAGTGCATCGATTGAAGCTTTAGAGAGACAGCTTTTACCTTGCGCAAAGTGCGACCGCACTCACCGACTGCTGATAGCTGAGCTTGCAAAACAATGATCAACTCTGGCCTGCTAACTTCACAGGACACAGAAAGTTAGAAACACGGCACAGTGCAGTTCTGCTCTGCATCAGTCATTACAGCACAGAATAGAAATTCAAAACAGAGCGGCAGCTCAGACGCTGCTGATAGACTTCGGGGAGGATGCACTGCAGCACTGATGCTGGTGGCAGAGGGACTGTCAGATAGCTCACTGCAGCACTGATGCTGGTGGCAGAGGGACTGTCAGATAGCTCACTGCAGCACTGATGTTGGTGGCAGAGGGACTGTCAGATAGCTCACTGCAGCACTGATGTTGGTGGCAGAGGGACTGTCAGATAGCTCACTGCAGCACTGATGCTGGTGGCAGAGGGACTGTCAGATAGCCCATTGCTTTCAGCAGCGATGACGGCTTGCTTCCCCATTGCCTGAATTCTCCCATAGCACTACAGCAGCAGCTGCTTGCATTTGAGCCAGTGAAAACATGCAGGAACTGCACAGGCTAGGACAGGTCCAGGCCTGTATGCGCTGAAAAAACAGTTGCCAGCACCGCCCAGCAGCGGCTTTGGCTGCTAAATTTAGAACCAGAAAACCGAAGCTGCTGCCGTACGCATGGGATCACTACAGCTTTAACTCACAGCCTAGTGCTCAGGCGGGATAATTGACTGTTTAAAAAAAACACACTTAAAATGGTATCTAACAAAAATTCCAGTGCACGGTAATCAATCGCGAGAATACGGACTGGCCAGCAATAACATGGCCATGTTATGTATTTGCCGCACTGTTTCACAATGTCAGAAATGCAAGACACAGCGAAGGACAAGGCTAGGAGTAAATTTACACATCAAGTCTATCAGACTGGCCGCAGTCTGCCGCCTACCGTCTGCCTCAGCCTGTCGATGGCCGCGGACAGCCGGTTGACATCCAGAAGGCAGACCCGGTAGATCCACGACTGGCCATCGGCCTCGCCCCGGCCCGCTGGCGGCCGCAGCGGCTTCCAGGCGCCCAGACCGGCTGCCGCCTGCAGGATGTCGTCCTCGGCGAAGACGGCCTCCTCCGCACCGGCGCTGTCACCCTCGCCAGCCACGCATGCCGGACTGATCAGGAGAAGCCGCGATGGCGCCGGCTTGGCTTGGGCCAGCTCCGCCTGCAGGGCCTCCAGCTGCGGCAGCGACAGCTCGGGCGGCAGCTCCTCAGCCCGAGCCTTCACCAGCAACTGCAGCTGCAGCGCCGCCGCGGCCTCGCGCAGGCATTCGCGCAGCCCCGTGGCGGAGTCCAAGTCCGCGATGCCCAGCACCGACAGCACGCCGTCGTCCTCCGCGTCTTCGCCGTCGGCCTCCTTTTCTTCCTCGTCAGGGAGGCTCTGCTTGACCACGCTGGCGAACCGGCGGCCCTCCGGCGTATCCGTCAGCCGCTCCGCTAAGGCGGCAGCCGCGCCGGCCGGAGCCCAGGGCGGCAGCTGGCAGCGCCGGATCAGGCGGGCCACAGCAGCAGCGTCACTGGGCTCCGGGTCACAGCCCTCCAGCGAGAACCACTCCAGCTCCTCGGGCCCAGTATCCTCAGCCTCATCATCGTCACCCCCGCTTGAATCTTCGTCTTCCTCTTCAGCATCTGCTTCCTTGTCCTCGTCTGACTCTGAGTCATCAGCATCTAGCTTCTCTTCTGCCTCAGTCTTCTGCTTTTTCTTTCGATCTTCTTTTGCTTCGCGACAGCGTCTCTTTGAAGCGGCGGGCATGACGCAGCGGAAGAGCGCTTGGCTGCGGGGAACAGGGCCATTGTAGATAGATGCAGGCAGGGGTGAAATACATAGATATGGACAGGGTAGACAGCAGATGTAGACACTGGTATTCGGATTCAGACCCGGATTGATGGATGCAGGCATGTGCAGATGGATGCAGGAATGTGCAGATGGATGCAGGAATGTGCAGATGGATGCAGGAATGTGCAGATGGATGTCGGCATGTGCAGATGGATGCAGGCATGTGCAGATGGATGTCGGCATGTGCAGATGGATGTCGGCATGTGCAGATGGATGCAGGCATGTGCAGATGGATGTCGGCATGTGCAGATGGATGCAGGAATGTGCAGATGGATGCAGGAATGTGCAGATGGATGCCGGCATGTGCAGATGGATGCAGGCATGTGCAGATGGATGCAGGAATGTGCAGATGGATGGAGGCATGTGCAGATGGATGCAGGCATGTGCAGATGGATCTCGGCATGTGCAGATGAATGTCGGCATGTGCAGATGGATCTCGGCATGTGCAGATGGATGGATGCATGCGCAGATGGATGTCGGCATGTGCAGATGGATGGAGGCATGTGCAGATGGATGTCGGCATGTGCAGATGGATGGATGCATGCGCAGATGGATGGAGGCATGTGCAGATGGATGGAGGCATGTGCAGATGGATGTCGGCATGTGCAGATGGATCTCGGCATGTGCAGATGGATGCAGGCATGCGCAGATGGATGTCGGCATGTGCAGATGGATGGAGGCATGTGCAGATGGATGTCGGCATGTGCAGATGGATCTCGGCATGTGCAGATGGATGGATGCATGCGCAGATGGATGTCGGCATGTGCAGATGGATGGAGGCATGTGCAGATGGATGTCGGCATGTGCAGATGGATCTCGGCATGTGCAGATAGATGCAGGCATGCGCAGATGGATGTCGGCATGTGCAGATGGATCTCGGCATGTGCAGATGGATGCAGGCATGCGCAGATGGATGCAGGCATGTGCAGATGGATGGAGGCATGCGCAGATGGATGGAGGCATGTGCAGATGGATGGATGCATGCGCAGATGGATGCAGGAATGTGCAGATGGATGTCGGCATGTGCAGATGGATGCAGGCATGTGCAGATGGATGGAGGCATGCGCAGATGGATGGAGGCATGTGCAGATGGATGGATGCATGCGCAGATGGATCTCGGCATGTGCAGATGGATGTCGGCATGTGCAGATGGATGCAGGCATGCGCAGATGGATGCAGGCATGTGCAGATGGATGCAGGCATGCGCAGATGGATGCAGGCATGTGCAGATGGATGCAGGAATGTGCAGATGGATGCAGGCATGTGCAGATGGATGCAGGCATGTGCAGATGGATGGAGGCATGTGCAGATGGATGCAGGCATGCGCAGATGGATGCAGGCATGTGCAGATGGATGTCGACATGTGCAGATGGATGCAGGCATGTGCAGATGGATGGAGGCATGTGCAGATGGATGCAGGCATGTGCAGATGGATGCAGGCATGTGCAGATGGATGCAGGAATGTGCAGATGGATGCAGGAATGTGCAGATGGATGCAGGCATGTGCAGATGGATGCCGGCATGTGCAGATGGATGCAGGCATGTGCAGATGGATGCAGGCATGTGCAGATGGATGCAGGCATGTGCAGATGGATGCAGGCATGTGCAGATGGATGCAGGCATGTGCAGATGGATGCAGGCATGTGCAGATGGATGCCCAGACAAATGCATAAGAACAGGGTGACAAGAGTACAAAGCAGACCAAGCAGCAATAGAATAATCTAATTAGCCAAGTTCAAATGACAAACACGAAAGCATTTCATATAAAGAGGCTAAAAATAGCAAACGCCGGCCCCAGAAGCGGAATGTATTTCCATTGTGCGTCACGGCCAAGTATTCAATAGGCGCAGTTTATATACACAGGTTGAATAGAACAATAATAACCATTGGTAAGAGAGAGAAGGCCGAAGGCAGACACGCACAGAAAGTCATAAAGACGCTTGGTTAACGCGCAAGCAGACAGGTAAAGCCATATAAGCCTGGGAGACGGTTTGTACATGAGCACAGTGCTTGGTAAGGCCATTCGAATGTGGTGCAGCGAATTCTTTATGCGGGACGGATCACAGCCGGCTGAAACAGATATAAAAAATAAAAAACAGATGCTGTCAAAATTTGAATTTCTAAAAATCAATATAAAACAGAAGGCGGCGAATTTCGGACGGAGAGCGATGAAGTCTGGTTGAGCTGCAGCCAAGGCACTGCATAGCAACCACCACTGCACCAGGGCACTGTGGGATGCCTGACTATGCATAGCAACCAACACTGCACCAGGGCACTGTGGGATGCCTGACTATGCATAGCAACCACCACTGCACCAGGGCACAGTGGGATGCCTGACTATGCATAGCAACCACCACTGCACCAGGGCACAGTGGGATGCCTGACTATGCATAGCAACCACCACTGCACCAGGGCACAGTGGGATGCCTGACTATGCATAGCAACCACCACTGCACCAGGGCACAGTGGGATGCCTGACTATGCATAGCAACCACCACTGCACCAGGGCACTGTGGGATGCCTGACTATGCATAGCAACCACCACTGCACCAGGGCACAGTGGGATGCCTGACTATGCATAGCAACCAACACTGCACCAGGGCACAGTGGGATGCCTGACTATGCATAGCAACCAACACTGCACCAGGGCACTGTGGGATGCCTGACTATGCATAGCAACCAACACTGCACCAGGGCACTGTGGGATGCCTGACTATGCATAGCAACCAACACTGCACCAGGGCACTGTGGGATGCCTGACTATGCATAGCAACCACCACTGCACCAGGGCACAGTGGGATGCCTGACTATGCATAGCAACCACCACTGCACCAGGGCACAGTGGGATGCCTGACTATGCATAGCAACCACCACTGCACCAGGGCACAGTGGGATGCCTGACTATGCATAGCAACCACCACTGCACCAGGGCACAGTGGGATGCCTGACTATGCATAGCAACCACCACTGCACCAGGGCACAGTGGGATGCCTGACTATGCATAGCAACCACCACTGCACCAGGGCACAGTGGGATGCCTGACTATGCATAGCAACCACCACTGCACCAGGGCACAGTGGGATGCCTGACTATGCATAGCAACCACCACTGCACCAGGGCACTGTGGGATGCCTGACTATGCATAGCAACCACCACTGCACCAGGGCACAGTGGGATGCCTGACTATGCATAGCAACCACCACTGCACCAGGGCACAGTGGGATGCCTGACTATGCATAGCAACCACCACTGCACCAGGGCACAGTGGGATGCCTGACTATGCATAGCAACCACCACTGCACCAGGGCACTGTGGGATGCCTGACTATGCATAGCAACCACCACTGCACCAGGGCACAGTGGGATGCCTGACTATGCATAGCAACCACCACTGCACCAGGGCACAGTGGGATGCCTGACTATGCATAGCAACCACCACTGCACCAGGGCACAGTGGGATGCCTGACTATGCATAGCAACCAACACTGCACCAGGGCACAGTGGGATGCCTGACTATGCATAGCAACCAACACTGCACCAGGGCACTGTGGGATGCCTGACTATGCATAGCAACCAACACTGAATTCATGCACAATGCAACTGGGAAAGCCTGAATCAATGTCCTGCACAGAAGGGTAGAGGATAAGTGTGCAATTTGCATGTAAAATAAGCAGATTATGCGGAGCCTGAAAGTGAAGACAGAGAGCATACCGATAATGCAACACGCAAAACAACAGCGATCAGAATTTGTTTGCATTGGACGGCTGTAAGAAATAAGTGCATGGATTCAGCCTGGCTAAACTCCTTGCTAAAAATAAAAACGGTTAAGGGCTAAACTTCTTACTGCACCATTCAGGAGTCCCCGGCCACGAAGGCGCCTTACAGTGCTCAAGCTACTCAGGAGTCCCCGGACACGAAGGCGCCCTACAGTGCTCAAGCTACTCAGGAGTTCCCGGACACGAAGGCGCCCTACAGTGCTCAAGCTATTCAGGAGTTCCCGGACACGAAGGCGCCCTACAGTGCTCAAGCTATTTAGGAGTTCCCGGCCACGAAGGCGCCCTACAGTGCTCAAGCTACTCAGGAGTCCCCGGACACGAGGGCGCCCTACAGTGCTCAAGCTACTCAGGAGTTTCCGGACACGAAGGCGCCCTACAGTGCTCAAGCTACTCAGGAGTTCCCGGACACGAAGGCGCCCTACAGTGCTCAAGCTATTCAGGAGTACCCGGCCACGAAGGCGCCCTACAGTGCTCAAGCTATTCAGGAGTTCCCGGACACGAAGGCGCCCTACAGTGCTCAAGCTACTCAGGAGTTCCCGGACACGAAGGCGCCCTACAGTGCTCAAGCTATTCAGGAGTTCCCGGACACGAAGGCGCCCTACAGTGCTCAAGCTACTCAGGAGTTCCCGGACACGAAGGCGCCCTACATTGCTCAAGCTATTCAGGAGTTCCCGGACACGAGGGCGCCCTACATTGCTCAAGCTATTCAGGAGTTCCCGGACACGAGGGCGCCCTACAGTGCTCAAGCTACTCAGGAGTCCCCGGACACGAAGGCGCTGTTATCTAGCACTGGCTGCGGCATTAGCGGCAACGTCCGGGACGCCGTTCGCTTCCGCTTCTTCTTCTTCTGCACAGCGGTCGACTCCGGCTGCTGCTGGCCGCCGCTGTCGCGCGGAATCTCCGCTAATTCCGTGGCCTCCTCGCGAGGCGTTGCCGAAAGAGCCTCCGGCGGGACCTCGGGCAGGTCGGGACGCCGCTTCGGCCGAACAGGCGACTTCGTGATGCAGGGCGGCAAAGGCTGCGATTGCTGCTGCGCCTGCGGCACGGGCGGCGGCTCCACCGAGTTCTGACGCACGCGACGTGGCCGCCGCTTGGCGGAAGCCGAAGCGTCCTTAGAGGCATCAGGAAGGTCGCCGCTGGCCACCAGCAGGCCCGACTGGCTGTTGAAGCTGGAGTCCGCTGCCGGCGCTGTCGGCTCCACGGGTGCGGCTGCCGCTTTCTTCTTTTTCTTCTTTTTCTGCTTCTGCGCCACAGCCGGTTCCTGGCCGCTGCTGCTTTTTTTTCGCCTTGGCTTCTGCGGCTCCTCCAGCGCCTGCTGGGGCTCAGCGTCCTTGGTGGCCAGCTCCGGGTCGGTTGGTGCCGATGCCGCAGCTGCTGCCGAGCTCGCCGCCTCTTTTGCCTCTTCGTCACCGCTGATGTCGCCGAGCTGCCCGGCCAAGGACGGCGCCGACGCGGCCTGGCGAATGTCCGGCCGGGAGTCCGCGACGTCGCACGCGACCGGCTGGTCGGACGAATGCGGCTGGCGGTGCGTCGGAGAGGTCGGATAAGTCTGGGATTTTCCTGCCCCACTGAGCTCCCTTGCCTGCCCCACTGAGCTCCCCTGCCTGCCCCACTGAGCTCCCCTGCCTGCCCCACTGAGCTCCCTTGCCTGCCCCACTGAGCTCCCTTGCCTGCCCCACTGAGCTCCCCTGCCTGCCCCACTGAGCTCCCCTGCCTGCCCCACTGAGCTCCCCTGCCTGCCCCACTGAGCTCCCCTGCCTGCCCCACTGAGCTCCCTTGCCTGCCCCACTGAGCTCCCTTGCCTGCCCCACTGAGCTCCCCTGCCTGCCCCACTGAGCTCCCCTGCCTGCCCCACTGAGCTCCCCTGCCTGCCCCACTGAGCTCCCTTGCCTGCCCCACTGAGCTCCCCTGCCTGCCCCACTGAGCTCCCTTGCCTGCCCCACTGAGCTCCCTTGCCTGCCCCACTGAGCTCCCTTGCCTGCCCCACTGAGCTCCCTTGCCTGCCCCACTGAGCTCCCCTGCCTGCCCCACTGAGCTCCCCTGCCTGCCCCACTGAGCTCCCCTGCCTGCCCCACTGAGCTCCCCTGCCTGCCCCACTGAGCTCCCCTGCCTGCCCCACTGAGCTCCCCTGCCTGCCCCACTGAGCTCCCCTGCCTGCCCCACTGAGCTCCCCTGCCTGCCCCACTGAGCTCCCCTGCCTGCCCCACTGAGCTCCCTTGCCTGCCCCACTGAGCTCCCGCAGTCGCAGCCAAACGGTTTCATTAAAATCGGTGCTCACCTGCATGTGAAGCCCATTGGAATTGGCGAACAGCACGGGGACTCGCAGCGGCTCCCCGGGCTCAGCCAGAGCCGTCTCCGCTGCCGGCTCCCACTCGCTGCCAGCGTCGGTGATTTGCAGGTCGGCTTCAGCGCCGCCAGCATCTGGCAGAGTCGCTGAAGCCGCGTCGCCTCCCGCTCGAGTCGACAGCTCCGAGTTACCTGTGGCGTTTCCGTTACCATGGAAACCGTTAGCTTCGCCGCCACCATGCAGCAGCCTGGGTCCGTCCGTCACGTGATTGCTGGACTTTGGCGTCTTGCAGCTGGCCAGCTGGTTGAGCTTCCGCCGCACGTCCGGCCGCACGGCCAGCACCAGACAGGGGCAGGCGGGCCCGAAGGCCACCCGCAGCCAGAACAGGGCGGTCTCGGCCGCCGGGTCGGCTGACTCGCGCAGCCGGTTGAGGGAATCGCGGAGCTCCAGGGAGTTCTTGACCCGGTCGATGCTGACGGCCACGGTGTAGGGCCCGGCCAGGAGTATCCAGGCGGCCAGCAGGGCGCCCGTCATCTTGGCCAAGTTGAGGTCCGACCAGGTCTGCGGAGAGGCGGAGCAGCGGCCAGGATAAAGCTACAGCCTAAAAACGGCCCTTTAGAGGACAGACTTCAATTTCTTAATCGTACTGGCCTTTTCAGTTCAAGATCAACAAAAAGTCAAATGGTACATTTCGGAAACTCAAGAACAATATGATTAGCGATATCTTTCCTCAATGGAGACAAAGTGAATCAATCAAATAAAGCTGTTTATGAAATGAAATTATCTTCCTTACTGGTCATGGAGTCATGGACTCAGCTAGCTGACTTGTCACTTAAAATTTTGCAGCAGCAATTAAATGCATTCTCTTTCTCAACAACTTCAATTTTGGGGGTTCTCTGCACTTTATTAATTTGGGGGCTTCCATTCAGCCGGAGCAGCCAGATGGACACAGCCCATGCCTGAGCCACCCACCTGAGGCGCGGGCACCCAGCCCATGCCTGAGCCACCCACCTGAGGCGCGGGCACCCAACCCATGCCTGAGCAACCCACCTGAGGCGCGGGCACCCAGCCGATGCCTGAGCCACCCACCTGAGGCGCGGGCACCCAACCCATGCCTGAGCAACCCACCTGAGGCGCGGGCACCCAGCCGATGCCTGAGCCACCCACCTGAGGCGCGGGCACCCAGCCGATGCCTGAGCCACCCACCTGAGGCGCGGGCACCCAGCCCATGCCTGAGCCACCCACTGAGGCGCAGGCACCCAGCCCATGCCTGAGCCACCCACCTGAGGCGCGGGCACCCTGCCGATGCCTGAGCCACCCACCTGAGGCGCGGGCACCCAGCCGATGCCTGAGCCACCCACCTGAGGCGCGGGCACCCAACCCATGCCTGAGCCACCCACCTGAGGCGCGGGCACCCAGCCGATGCCTGAGCCACCCACCTGAGGCGCGGGCACCCAGCCGATGCCTGAGCCACCCACCTGAGGCGCGGGCACCCAACCCATGCCTGAGTCACCCACCTGAGGCGCGGGCACCCGGTCTTGCGTGTAGCCAGTGGAGGTCTGCATGGCCACCCGGCGCTCGCTCTCCTTGGCCCCGATGGCCACGATGGCCACGTAAAGCAAGCAGAGGGTGGCGAAGGGCAGCAGGAAGCCGAGACACAGGCAGGCCAGCACGTAGGCCAGGGGCGCGGCCGGGCCGACCCCGCAGACGAAGCGGCCGGACACGTAGGAGCTCGGCACGGCCAGCGGAGCGGCGGCTGGCGGCAGGGCCAGCGCCATGGCAGCGGCCCAAATGGAGAAGGCGGCCAGGCTGACGGGGGCCACACGGAAGCGGCGCCTGTAGCTGTCCAAGTCGCGCAGGGCCCACAGCCTGTCGGAGGCGAGCAGCAGCAGGCTGAATAGCCACAGGTGATCCACCATGGACACGGCGAAGGCGCTCATGCGGCAGGCCCAGTCAGGGTGCGGCCAGCCGTTGGTGATGGAGGCACCCAGGGCCACGGTGCAGTTCAGCAGGGTGTCCAGCCCGTTCACCACGCAGACGCTGCACACGAGGCGGTACACGGAGCGCCGGCGAAGGGTGCGGCTGTACTGCAGCACAATTATGAGCAGCACATTGGTGCAGCAGGAGGCCGCCATCAGCAGCGCCAGTACGAGACTCCGGGCTGCCACGGCGCCAGTTGAGTCCGCAGTAGTTGGGGAGCTGCTGCTGCTGGAGTTCAACAGCTGGCCGCCGCCGCCGCTGGGATCCTCGGTGGCATTGGCCGCAGCCAGGCTGAAGCTCATGAAGGCTGCTTGATGGCGATGGGTTGAGGGGCTGGTCTGCAGATTCCAGGTTTCTTTGGCAACTTTGCATCTCAGGTACTGGTTGATAGAAAATCTTCCAGACCTCTAATAGGAAATCAACATGTACCCTAAAAATTTTATCAGAATTTAAACTTTTCCCTTTAATAAGGCCTCGCTAAAGGACTTCAATCTGTCAAATATTGAAGGTTTTTATTATATCTAAAATATTGCCATTTTGATTGTTCAAGATCAACACTGAATTCAATGCACTCTGATGTAATTCCTTTAAGTAAAAAGTTGAATAATTTATCATTTATCATTTATTTAGCCACTTTAGAAAGGGCAACATATTAAGTAAATTTAAGATAACAATATTTTAGTATGCAAATTAGAAACAAGTCTGATACTTGACTTTAATTATGAGTACATTGATTAAACTTCTATATATTATTCTTTCTTCTACTAAGCTTAATTATATCAAGATCAGGGTATAAAAAGTACATATTTAATTTAAATACCTTTTAGGCTAAGGAAAGCCAATATAAAAACTTGAATAATGCAGAAAGTTATGCTCTTTTACCTTAATTTGCTAGCTTAATTGAAGCTTATTTCCAATTCTATTAAAAACTAAAAACAATTCTTTTCAAACACATTTAACTAAATATTTCGATTTTAGTTTGATGCTCAAAAACTTTTTAATATAAGCTTGTATTATACTATTAGTGTCATACAGTGTCATATATAGGCGATATATATCAAAGATATATTATATTCATTATTAAAAGATATCAACTAACAAATAGGCCCTTATTATAACTTAAAACAACTTAGCCTATTTTAAATAATTGCTTATAGCCTAAAATTATAGACATAGCACATGCTTGGGCGCAACCTTGGGATTCACTTGGCCATTTCTATTGGCAACACACACATGTATGTTGCTATTGGACAGAATAGTAGTCACATGACTGCTCTCAGCCAATAGCGACTTACATGTGTGTGTTGCCAATAGAAACAGCCGAGTGATTCCCAAGGTTGCGCATGTATGACATAGCATTTTAAAAAAGCAACACAATAGATATAATTAATTGATTGGCTATATATATTTAATGTAGTCATTGATTAACTAGTTGTCAAGTCAAGTTCTGCTATAAGCATTTTTCCATATCTATATCTATAGACATATCTGTATGTATATCATATCTGTATTTTTCCCATAGCCTATCTATATCTACATTCTATCTAGTAAACTTTCTATAATATCTTATAATTTTTTCTGTGGTTGCAATATGCCATTAATGTCAAGCATTAGGACCTCTGATTATTGGCTATTACAGTTATAGGAATGCAACTATGAAGTGTTTTGCAAAATGCATCTATGGCACTCAATGTATATCAACTTGATTGTTTTTTATTATTCTCTCTCTTTTCTCCTCTCTTATCCTATGTCTTTTTCTCTCTTATTTTTAATCTCTTTCCTTTCTCTTTCTCTTTTTCCATTTTTCTTCTTGCTTCATATATATCTGATGTATTGTAATGTAATGTTTAAACAACAAAAGTAACAAAATCTCTAATTTTTTAGATCTTTTATGAGAGTGATAGCCTACTTATCAGTTGATTTCCAAGAAGCCTCCTTTACAATCTAGCCTTCTTTGATAATAGCAAATGCTAGGTGGCTTCTCCATTGACTTTATATATCATAACTTAATCCTTTACTATTCCAACCATTTTCAAAAACTTTTTAGATCATATCAAAAATAATGGCATTGACATAGTTTTATTTGAAGAATAATTTCTTATTTTAATTGAGTTAAACAAATTTAAATAGATTTTCTTAATCTTACATTTAGAAATACAAATAAACTTTTGTAATATAGAAAATATTTGTTAGCTTAATTCCTATATACTAAAAATGAGTTGTCTGTGGGTAGGTAGGTATGCGATAGATTTTAGAAAAATTGGCTCAACCGATTTTCTTCAAACTTGCACCATTCAATCAGAAATTTTCCTGGGATGGTATATGCATCTTGGCTAAGAAATTGCTCAATGATAAAGGGATTAAATATTCAAAAAACATGCTTTTTTGCAAAGGTCAAGCAGCTCTTTTGACCTGGAATGCATTGTAAGAATGCTAGAGAAAAAACTGACTGGCTGAATTTCAATTGTGATAAAGATTGCATCACAACAAGTTGAAAACAGTGTCGAAGAAATGCATACACAACTTGATTAAAATTGCGTAACCATATTGCAAACTTAATTGAGACTGATACTGGCTGACTGAGAAATTGATTACGTCATAACTTTTTACTTCAATTGACTTGCTGTAAGAATTGAATTATAAGAGCCACAATTCATGTTCTCCAATTGAAAAGAGATAGCCAAGATGCAAACAGACTGGAATGCTAACATAGCGACCTGGGTTTGAATCTTAGTAGTGTAAAAAACTTTTTATTAAAATGCCTTAAAAGCACAAAATGCTAAACATAAAAGAGCCCCCATGTCAAAAATTAAAGAGCCACCATGTCAAACATAAAAGGGCTACCATGCAAACATTAAAGAGCCCCCATGTCAAACATAAAAAAGCCACCATGTCAACCATAAAAGAACCACCACGTCAAACATTAAAGAGCCACAATGTTAAAAATTAAAGAGCCACCATGTTGAAGATTAAAGTGCTACCATGTCAAACATAGAAGAGCCACCATGTCAAACATAAAAGAGCCACAATGTCAAACACAAAAGAGCCACCATGTCAGACATAGAAAAGACACCATGTCGAACAACTGAGCCACCATGTCAACCATAAAAGAACCACCACGTCAAACATGAAAGAGCCACAATGTTAAAAATTAAAGAGCCACCATGTTGAAGATTAAAGTGCTACCATGTCAAACATAGAAGAGCCACCATGTCAAACATAAAAGAGCCACAATGTCAAACACAAAAGAGCCACCATGTCAGACATAGAAAAGACACCATGTCGAACAACTGAGCCACCATGTCAACCATAAAAGAACCACCACGTCAAACATGAAAGAGCCACAATGTTAAAAATTAAAGAGCCACCATGTTGAAGATTAAAGTGCTACCATGTCAAACATAGAAGAGCCACCATGTCAAACATAAAAGAGCCACAATGTCAAACACAAAAGAGCCACCATGTCAGACATAGAAAAGACACCATGTCGAACAACTGAGCCACTATGTCAAACATAACATAGACACCATGTCAAACATTAGAGAGCCACCATGTCAAACATTAAAGAACCACAATGTCAATCATTAAAGAGCCACTATGTCAAACATATAGATATACTTGACTTCATGTCAAACATTAAAGAGCTACCATGTCAAGCATAAAAGAGACACCATGTCAAACATAAAAAGAAATGTCATGCCAAACAAAATGGAGCCACTATAAAGCTAAGGAAATTATTGCACTAGCTACTTGTTGTCTGGTGGATGCTTGCTATTTAAGGATGGATACTTGCTATCAGGGGGATGCTTGCTATCTGAGTGATGCTTGCTATTGGGGGGAGGGATGTTTGCTATCGGAAGAATGCTTGCTATCTATCTGGGGTAACTTGCTATTGGGGGATGCTTGCTCTTGGGGAGTAGAGGGTACTTGCTATCTAAGAGGGGGTTGCTATCTATCTATAAGGATTCTTTGTATCCAAGGATGCTTGCTATCTGGGGGATGGTTGCATGCTGTCTGGGGATGCTTGCATGCTGTCTGGGGATGCTTGCTATCTGGGCAATTCTTGCTATCTTGGGGATGCTTGCTATCTGGGAGATGCTTGCATGCTGTCTAGGGATGTTTTCTTTATAGATGGAATGTCTGTTGTCTTTGTGAAAGCTTTATTTCACTGTCTTTTGTTATTTTTAGAGAACAGATATTCTATTTGGATGTCCCCCATTGGGGAGAGAGGTTTGCTAGTTAGGCCCTAAACTAAAAAAAATGTTTAGTTGCTTCAAATAATAGTTATATATAATTGATACTTTGTTTGGTGGCACTAGGCCTATCATCTCACTATCTGTTGGTCTAGCTAAATATCTAGCTATTTTATAGAAGGCAGTGCTTATCCCCACGGTACCGTAGGAATAATTTCTGTCTTATTCCAACGGTACCGTGCGAATAATTTTCTGCTTATCCGCACGGCACACTGACGAGATAGCTGCCCTATCTTCTACATATGCCGTGTGGGAAGTTTAGTATATACGATTTGAGTGCAGTATAACAACATAACTTGGCTTGAACATTTGTTCTAAAGAAATAAAGATTTAACGACTTTTCTATGAGAAAGAATTTTTTTGTGTAGTAACAAATGATTTAAATTGCGTGCCGTGCGAATAAGCAGAAAATTATTCGCACGGCATACGTAGAAGAGGGCAGCTATCTCCTCAGTGTGCCGTGCGGATAAGCAGAAAATTATTCGCACGGTACCGTTGGAATAAGACAGAAATTATTCCTACGGTACCGTGGGGATAAGCACTGCCTTTATAGAAATAAAATATGCTTGTTTTAGAATACTTAATACTTAGTACGTATAAGTTATTTTAATAATTTATTAGGCCTATAATTAGTAAAACACCTGCTATCTCTACTTAGCATTTATTAGGGCTTAGATTAGATATACTATACTCATTTGGACTATAATATAAAGAATTCATTTTATAGACATATTATATTAGGTCTATTATTAATCATAAATCATTAGCACTTGAAATGCCACAAATTCAAATGAAAAACTATCTATGACAATGGTCATTAGCTGAAACCTGCAATAGGGTAGGCCCTAGGGATAGTAGGGCCTATTATTATTAAAAATAGATACTATAACTATAGGGCCTAAATTGAATTAAATTTAGGCCCCACTAGGTCCGACTTGGAATGTATTTTGCCCAAGAGTGAATTGCCTAACAAATTTTCCAACAAGTTTTCTCCTATTAACGCTTGCCTATAATACTTTTTTACCACAGTACATTTAGCCACAGCAGATTTTGTCTACATTGCCTCTCTCAATGCTTAGTAACGAATACAATCCATTTGGTAACAGCCATTTTGCTTTGGTAATTGCCATTTTGGTAACAAAAAATGACCATTTCGGATTTCGGTAAATTTGTTGTATACCACACTGCACAGTGACAGTAGTACAAACTACAATGTAGAGCACAAATTGCGATCACACCGCACACGCCACAGTCACACAAAATCGGCCTTTTTTGTGGTGGTGAAAACTGAAAACGACCCTTTACGACGACCGACGAACTACGAGTACGAGCTACATGTCCATTCACTGAGTAAGTTAATATTCAAATCAAATAGGGCGCCTGCTGATGTCCTGCTCTAAAACTGCCGCACGCGCGCGCCCTGCGGGGCTGCGTCCCATCATTAAATGGGACATGATAATGTAAAAATAAAATCATGAAATAATTACATTGTGTTTAGCTAATCCCTTACATGTATACGTATATAAATCATAATAAAAATAAAAACAAGAAATTACAAGAAAATGAGCTAATAGGATTTGTATAAGTAAGTGAGTTTGCTTTGTTTGTTTAAACTCCCTAAAAAATTCTCCGTACCGGAAATTAGAAAAGATTTTGTAGTAGCAGTAGCATCTTACATGTATTGATTATGTAATCGAGATTAGGCTGAACGATTCTTGTATCTGACGTGTTGGGAGTTGTCGCTGACTATTGGCTGGCTAACTATTTAACTTTGAGTCACTTTGTGCCCTGCTTACCAATGCCAAGCGTGCGCCCCGCTCATGCATGCGTAAATCTATGCGTACGTACTTTTGATGGGTTTTGACCTTCGGGCCCCTTTGTGGGGAAGCCTTCGGGCCTCAGGTCTCAATATCAAATACTCAAATACAAATCAAAGACTCAAAGACTCAAATCAAAGAATAAAAATCAAAGGATAAAAATCAAAGACTCAAATAAATCAATTAGAGTCCTGGCCCCCCAACCTGTCAGATGGTCAGCCCCATGGTAGCTTGATCGTGTGGCGAGCAGTCTAGGTCCTATAGCTAAGAGAGGGACAGCGAGAGACAAGCAGGGAGAATTTTGAAGGTAGAAATTAGCCAATCCACAGACTAAGCTAACTCGCTGCCACCAGCCCGTGCGCCCTGGCTCACCACCAGGGCTTTCGAAATCGGGCTTCCGACTAGAAGGGGCTTTGCACTTACCTGCCAACTAGTGTCTTTTTGCTATCAATCTCGAAGTCATAGCCGATGATAAAGGACACTGCTGGGATTAGATCGCATTGGCCATGCAGGTACAGAGGGGACTTGTGCAGGGGATATTCTTGCAGTGGCGAGACTCTGGGGTAGCTACATGTACTATTATTGCTAAATACGAGGATATGTACTTTTGGCCTTCAACGCGCCAACCAGCCTCTCCTAGCGCTGATGATAGGCTAACTCGAACTTCAGAGACCGCATGATTCATTACCCGAGCCGCTTGGCTAACCTAGAGTGCACAAAGTACATCTCTGGCGCCGATTCTGCACTCCTGGCAGCTTCCCTAACTGATTTGATAGATTGATCGACTGAGGACTGCCTTGCCATTGGTCCACTGTGACCGGCGCCTACTAGCTTAGCTACTCATCTGAGCCATCGGCGAACAAAGAAATAAAACCGATAAAAATAGCTGTCAGATTTAACCTTCTCCTTAGATCACTTCACCCCTCAGATTGGATTGGAGTTTTAGACTACTAGCAGTATTATTGAATGACTTCTGTCTCAACAACAGCACTACTGAACAAAATGAGCAAAAGTGTGCGCCTAATCCAGCTACTGAAACAGGGGACAGGAAGGGAATCACCCAATCAAGCAATTCTAGGTAGCCTCTCACCCAACCAATCAGAAGCTCAACAGCCGGAGACCAGGTAATCCACAGTGACCGAATCGGCTTGATGCTTCGCAGCTGTAGACTCGGGATGATGCTGACACAATCTTCGCTGATAGCTAGCAGGTGATGATCTTAACTTCGATGTTCGCTGCTGGTGACCGGGGGACTCGTCCTTGATGATGAGGGGGAAGTCGCAATCTGTGGATCAAAAAACGACGGTCGGGCTCCGGGCACCAGAAATGTCGGGAAGGTTCCTCCGCGGGAGAGCCGGTTGAGGTCCGAGCGGGCCAAAAACACCGGTTTAAATAGCCGCCAACTGGACCACAGTTTGTTATAATGAAACACGTCGATTCTGATTGGCTAAGCCGTTTTGTTAAAATGAGCGCCGAATTTTCTGATTGGCTAAGCTTGTTGCCACCCAGAATCACGTGACCGGGAGATCCTATCAGTTCCCTCAGGGTCGTAAAAAGATGACAGGTGCGGCCATAAATCAATCAAAATCGCAACAAAATGATTTATGACTTTTCACGTAGGATTGACAGAAATTAATGAAAAAATATACATTAGAAAGCTCTTATTAAATAGAAAGTCAAGATAATGAAGAGAAATCGCTAATCGCTAATCCCAAGGTAGTAAAACGCTTTCTTTTTACCCCTTTTAGGGGTAAAACGCATAGCTGTCAAAGCTGTCACACGCTTGAGTGAACACGAACAATAGGCTCTGACCTCATAAATCTGATGGCCTGTCAAAAATGACGAGAAAAAAGCTGCTATTCGCATCCCCTCAGGCCATCTGGCACCAGCCTCAACACTGAGTGAGGCGCAGGTGGCTGTCAGACAAACTTTGAAAGCGATGATTTACGACCCAAAAAGCTGCGCCTATGACTACTAGTATGACCAAACATTATATCTAGTATAGATTCTATGACAATTCGCAGAAAAAGAATAAAAATGCCCATAGCCTGCTGTCAGTAGGCTAGTAAGTTTAGAGCCCACGTGCTAGCGCGGGATTTGGAAAAAAGTGCGTCCTCATCACTTTCTACTCCAACTTTTATCGATAACTCAAATATATCGCTTTACACCACTTCGTATTTAAATAATTGCATATATTATTTTCTTTGTCGTAAATTTCTTACTCAGCAAATGCATTAACTTCGCTGCATTATCGTTTTAACTAAAACAAAGTAAATGTCTGCGTTACTAGTCGATCGTTACAAACTACTTTGCAAGTCCAGGAACAGCAAGTGACTTAGGATCATCATCAAAGACAAATATTTACATTTTTTTCAAAGAATCTTTGGCTACTTGCTTTTATATACACGTAACATTGTGTACATGTGTAAAATTGCGTTACAATGCGGTTTTTGATTGTCATTCACATACGTAGATATTAACCATTTCATTTAGAGTATATCAGTTGGTTGAGTTTCCTTTTTACTAAGAAGGCATTGTGGAAACTAAGGAAGTATTAAAAATAGGAAAATCTAAGATGGGCTTCGTTGATCTGCTTAAAAGCAATCATGCCTTCATTGAGCTGATAAAATTCCTTGATAGCATTCTAAATATACTAAATCTCTTATATTTTACTAAATTTTCTAATAAATAGTTATCAGCCTTTGCTCAAATCGTTTTAGTATAATCACTCAGGGAAACCATTAGTATTCACGCTAAATGAGTCAATATGACCTACCAATTAAGGGGCACATGTCATACTGTTATACAGTAATTATGAATTAGTGCAGAATTTGTTTGCACCTTTCTTGCAGTAAATTATATTCATACATACCATGCAATAGCTTGAATTGTACATTGCTTTTAAAGCAAAAATGAGTTCCTAACTCCTGACTCCATACTCTGTAGTGTGCCAGTTCTCTCTCCTCTACCTCTCACTCTGCTACCCTCTGTGTTAGGCCTTAGGGTTCCTACTGAAATTATCTCACCAATTTGCTGCTGTCCTTTAGTTCTAATTTCTTTATTCTATAAATTGTCACTAATATATCTACTTTGAGTAGCGTTGGCAGCCCTAAATTATTACTTTTTCCTAGAAACTTCTAATTTCACACGATTTCCTAGAAACCTTGTGATAGCGTGTAGTGCCCGAGCGGTAAGACACTGTCTAATCCTTAATTCAGTCCAAAAGTATAGCGTCTTCCGGGGACCAAGGGTGTCCAGCGGTAGCTAATCCACTTCCCTAATACCTAATCTCTTAATGTGTAATGCTTATTATTAGCCTGTATGGCTTTCTTTGGATCTATACGATCTCGATCTCCCTGTCCAAATTTCTGTTATTGGGTCTCCACGACCTCTGGTTTCCCTATCTAGAGTCCTGGTTTTGGGTCTCCACGACCTCCATGGTTTCCCTATCTAGAATCCTGGTTTTGGGTCTCCACGACCTCTGGTTTCCCTATCTAGAATCCTGGTTTTGGGTCTCCACGACCTCTGGTTTCCCTATCTAGAATCCTGGTTTTGGGTCTCCACGACCTCTGGTTTCCCTATCTAGAATCCTGGTTTTGGGTCTCCACGACCTCTGGTTTCCCTATCTAGTGAAAGAAATAACGAGATAAGTCTTAGCCAAATTTAGATTTGTTTCGCTAAAAGATTCTCGCAAGTGGCTGAAGGCAAAAATTGAGAACGATCGCCGAGGAAGAAGTTATATTTTTTTAGTGTCAACCTAATTCCTTATATACAGAAAATTTGGGGAAGGTGGGACGCATTTTAACAATCACTAAAATTATAACAAAAGAATTCGATTTGTTTGGGGAATTTAAACAAATGGGGAAGAAAATTTCTGATTGGCTATGATTAAAACTCGGGTTTAACTACTGTTATAAGTAATATACATAGTTTATAAAGATTCTGCCTCAACTGGCTTCCCTATTTTAAATTTTTCGAATAATTGTTTGAGTGAGAAAAATTTAACATAATATTAACATAATATTAGAAGTAGAATATGGGCAAAAGAACATGTTAGGAATAAATACGGTGAACAATACAGACATTAATATGAAGTACACGCTAAGTAATTAATGTACATGAGCATGTGGACAAATAGGTAATGACCAGGGAAGCAATATAAATAGTGATTATGAACCGGTGCGTAAAAATACATATTAGCACAAGCAATAGAGCAACATACATATGAGCAATGGATATTTGGCGTGAACAAATGAGTAAATGTATGATTTAGCATGAGTAAATGTACATGGCTTGGCATGATTAAGCACGAGCGAATGAATAAATGTACATATTAGGATGATTAAGCATGAGCGAATGAATAAATGTACATGGTTTGGCATGATTAAGCACGAGCGAATGAATAAATATACATATTAATATGATTAAGTGTTACTAGGACTTAGCCAGAAAGCAAAATTGTCTTACTTAATCAATTCATATTAAACTCTAGCGGAAGGCTGTCCTCAACTGGCCAACCGAGATCGGCGGCCATCCAACACACCTCGAACCTGAGTTGCAGCTGCTGGTAGGCCCAGCCTGCCTGATGGATGGTCTACAGCGCATACCAAACTGCTCGGCGCCAAGCGGCAATGCTTTCTTCATAGCTAAATTCTCGGCGTAGAGCTTTGATCGTCTCCTTTGGTTCGCCGGCCTGTGGCATGAACCCTCGCCCATCCAGGCGGAGCAGGGCTACGCGGCACAAATAATTCTTCAATTGGCCGATCAGATACTTGTAATAGTCATGGCGCTGCCTTGGGATAGATGACAGTACTGCCGAAAAATTGGCGCCCAATTGCATCTGAGATTGTTGACGGGCTGGTTGCGTCGTACGCCGATATTCCGGCGTGGCGGGCAGTCCCTGCTGAAGGCTCTCAGTAGATACTTCCGTCTGCTGCCGCGGCATTCTTGCGGTTGTCGACATAGCTGTCTGTGGCATGGAAAGCCTGGTTGCCGTAGAAATTTGCTGCTGCTGTTGCGGCTCCTGTCTGGGGAGGATTGTTCGCTGTCGTTTGGCGATGATGTGCTGGGTAGCTGTAGCGCCTTCAGGCTGCCGCTTGATGATGGCCTGGCTGACCTCTACAGGCTTTTCTGCCTGCCTTTTGAGTAGAGCGGCCCGAGCCCCTGGCTCATGCGGCACAAGCTGTTTAGCCGGTCTGATGACAATTGACTTCAATCTCTGAGTGGGTCTCGATGACGAGGCCGTTACTTCACTTGCCGCTTCCTGTTTGCTGTCTAGATGCTGGGCGTATACCGCCTCCTGCTGGCTGTTGTGGGCGTACACCGCCTCTGATTTGCTGCTGCTGACTTGGTGGGCGTATACCGCCTCACTCTGGTCACTGTTGTGCGCTCCTTGACTATCGCTGGCGTATACCGCCTTCTGCTGGTTGCCTAGCTGGCCATTTTCCGCTTCTTTCGGCCTATCTGTGTCCTGGGCATCTACTGCCTCCTCTTCCTGACACAAATCTACTGTAAAACTGGCTAATAGCTGATCGAATGCCTCAGCATCAAAGTCTTCCATTGTAATGCTTTGGTTTTTAAGTTTTGGCTAACTCTGGATTCTAGTTCTGGTTTTTATCCTAGTCTTTCTCCTGGCTCTGTGTGCCCTTTTTATATAAATTGTGTCCCCCCCTCATTGAGTTTATTTCAACAAATTTAACTTGTTTTAATCTATGTAAATTATCTTATTGGCTCTTGCGCAATAAACACTTGATTTAAACCGTAACTGACTTCCTATTGGCTAGCTAAAAGTTTAGTTTCTCTAATAGTTTCCATACAGTAGCAAGCTTTTTTAGATAACACTGGCATTTGACTGGCGGCCTAGTACGGCTGCGTGTGTTATATGGTTTAGTTTTATTACCCTCTTTGTCTGACGTACCCCCATTCTCAGTGTGGCCCGCGTGCGCGCCTTTTCCTTCCCCCTGTTCTGTTTCGCGTCTGTTATCGATCGTTACTTCTCCTCCCTCTCGCTCTGACCTCTCCATCTCCTCTTCCACTAGGCTCTCATGTTGCATATTATTTTCTATCTCAGCTCTTGACTCCACTTCCAACTCTGGTTCATTCTCATGTACCGATTGTTCATTTTCACGAATCTTGCAAAACCACTTCGGCTGTTCCTCATCAGAGCTTTCTTCTTCTAATTCGATAACTGGTTCCTCTAGTCTATTCTTTCTGGCGTGGCTTCCCTTGCTTGATTGTCCTACCTCCTGCTGATTTCTTTTATTTAAATGCTTAGCTTTCGTCTGGCTCTCCTTATTAATAATTTCTACTGTCTCAGCACTCTCCTGGCTTCCCTTATCTATTGGCTCTTTCACAGAGTTTGGCACTGGGGCCATGTTATCCCTATGTACTAATAACTTGTTGCCTACTAACTCGCCTTCTTCTTCTTTCTGAATCTTAAAAACTACTTCTGAGATTTGCTTAAGCACTCGAAAGGCGGCTCGCTTTTTCCTATGAAACTTATTAGATTCGTCAATGTTAAGTTGTGGATTATTAATTAGTACTAAACTTCCTACTTCGATAGCCTTTGGCTTTTTCTGATTCTCGGCGTCTGTCTGCCTTTTGTCATGCACTTTCTCAAACTTTTCCTTAACTATTTTTCTAGCACTCTCTAATCTCTCGGCATGTTCGGCTACATAGGTCGGATAATTAGCGTATTGGTTTGGCTCTCTAAGTTCGCTGTCTATGGGCAAAACTGCCTCTCTGCCAAACAATAAGAAATGCGGCGAATAGCCTGTAGTCTGATTAACGCTAGTTCTAACTGCGACTAAGGCTGCTGGAATTAATAGATCCCAATTGCTATGATCTTTCTCAATCAGGCATGTGACTATTGATTTGACCTGCTTGTTAAATCTTTCAACTAAACCATTGCTCTGTGCGTGATATGGAGTTGTGAAAGTATGCTTCACATTGTACAACTCACAGAATGCACTAAATTGTTTGCTAGTGAATGCCTTGCCATTATCTGTGTGAATCCATTGGCATTGGCCATATTCACTAAATACTCTTTCTTGCAATAGTTTAATAATTGTGTCAGCTTTTTGATTGCGCATTGGAAATGCAAACGGATAGCGAGTATTGCTGTCTACTATTGTCAACACATACTGATGGCCTCTTTTGCTAATTTTTGAAATTGGCCCTATCACATCTATGTGTAATCGGTGAAATGGCTCACTAATTGGAAATGACTGAATCGGAGCTTGCACTTTATGGCCTCTTTTGCTCTCTAAGCATGGGATGCATTCTGCCACATGCTTTTCTACTGCGGCTACTAAGCCTGGTCTCCAAAATCTCTCTCTAACTCGCTGAACTGTTTTGTCTCTACCTAAATGTCCTGCTAGCGGGCTATCATGCAGATCGCTAAACACTAGCTTATCTAAAGATTTAGGCAAAACTATTTTCCAGATTCTTTCTTCTTCTATAGTCAACAGATTTCTCTCTAACTTCATTTTCTCATATTTTCGTCTTAACTGCTTCAGTTCGACTGACTCATTTTTCTGAATTGGCGGGACTGACAGATTTTCTTGCTTCCACTCTATTAGTGTGCAGATTGCTGTGTCTTCCCTCTGAGCTTTAACAATTTGCTCCTTCTTCAATGGTACTTGCAAGTAGTCAGTTAGTAGTTTTGTAACTTTAGGTATCTCACTCTCTCTGTGATCAGGTTCAGTGTCTCTGTTCTGTTGCGTTAAGCTTGAACTCGGTGCTGACACATCTTCTACCTTCGCACCTTCTACTCCTGAAATGACTAATGACTTGATCCTAGACTCTGAGTCCTCGGGATGCGAAGTCTGCATCTCTCTTTCTCCTTCTTCTACTGTCTCGCCTACTGCAGCATTCACGCTGTCTATCGGCTTCACGCCCTTTTCACTTTCACAGGCTTTCACGCCTTGCTCAATTTCGGTTGCCTCAGCTACTTCTGCCGGTCTTCTGGACAAACTATCCGCGTTGGAATGTTTGGCACCGCTTCTATGCTCAATATCGAATTGAAATTCATTTAGGCGTTCCACCCATCGTCCTAGAATCCCTTGGGCCTCTGTTTGCCTTAACAACCATAAAATCGCCTTATGATCTGTGCGCGCTAAAAATCGCTTTCCTATCAGATAAAATCTAAAATGCTTCATTGCATCTACTAACGCTAGCAACTCTTTTCTAGTTATTGGATAGCGCTTCTCTGTTTCTTTCATAGCCCGACTGAAATATGCTATAGGCCTCTCGATGCCATCTGACTGGATTTGGCCTAGGCAGGCCCCTATGCGTCCATCACTAGCATCAGTGTCTAAGACCATTCTAACATTCTCATCGTCTACAAACTCCGGATAGGCTAACACTTCTGTTGACATCATTCTTTTCTTAAGCTCTTCAAATGCTTCATCATGAGCTCTAGTCCACTTTGCCTGAAAGTTCTGCACTCCTTTCCTAGTTAGTTGAAATAACGGATGTGCAGCCTCAGCATAATTCTTAACAAAGCGACTATAATAATTGCATAATCCTAAGAAACTTCTTAGCTCTTTTACATCCTTTGGCTTTGGCCAGCTCCTAATGGCTTCTATTTTAGCTTCATCAGTCCTAATTCCTTCTCTTCCAATTACATGGCCTAAATATTTTAGTTCGCTATGAAATAGGTTGCACCTTTTAGCTCTTAGTTTCAGTCCTGCACTAATTAGTCTTTTAAATACCTCCTTAAGGTGTTCTAAATGATCTTCGAACTGCTTAGAATAGGTCACTATATCATCTATGTATGACATGGCATATTTATGCTGAATGCCTGCTAACACTAGATTCATAAGCCTTTGAAAAGTACCTGGGGCATTAGATAAGCCCTGAGCCATAACTTGATACTCAAACTGACCTCTTGTTAATGTTGAAAATGCAGTCATAAACTTGTGTTCCTCTTTTATCGGAACTTGCCAATAACCAGAATTCAGGTCAAGGCTACTAAAATACTGACTGCCTGTTAAGTTTGAAAATGTCTCCTGAATATTTGGTAGCGGATACGGAAAATAGTTCACTCGTGAATTCAGCACTCTAAAATCACTGACTATTCGAATAGTACCATCTTTCTTTGGTACGATCACTAGAGGTGTTGAATAAGTCGAATAGCATGGCCTAATTAAGTTCTTAGCTAACATGTCATCTAGCTGAGCATCTACCTGTTTCTGCAGATGAGGGGGAATCCTTCTAGTCGGAATCCTAACAGGTGTCTCATCCCTTAGTGAGATCTCATGCGTGACTAATGATGTTAAGCCCATATCTAGATCATGTTGAGAGAAGGCCTCTCTATGCTCTTTTACGAGCTGAATCACCCTATCTCTCTGTTCTGCTGTCAAATCTTCACTAATATCTATTTCGCTAATCCAAGTTTCACTTGTAGATTGCGTTTGATTGACACGTCCGGTGATTGGCTGATCTGACGGCACGGTTTGATCTACTTCCTTATTCATGTAAGTGAGCTCTCTAGCCCTGATTGGCTTAGCTAAACCTACTAAGGTTGATTTTGGTAATTTCACTTCCACCGTGCTTTGATTCACTACTTCTACTATGGCTACGCCATCGCGCATAGTAACTAAGGTCGGATTCATTTCTACTGTCTCTGTCTTAGTCCTAATACTACTTCCAATAGTCTCAATAGTCATTGGCGTGCCATAATTGGCTTCTGAATTTTTGGCTAATCTCACTGGGATTCGCAGTGCGCTATTAGGCGGAACTACTGCCCTCTCCTGAGTATATACTCGGCAAACTTTTACTGGCAAATGAGTATACTGCATGGGAATACAAGTCCCCTCTTTTAAAATTAACATGCCTTTTGCTAATTGAATGCTTTCACAGCGATTTTTAAAGAATTCCATGCCTAGTATGTTGTCACAATCGTGGCTGCAGAGTAGGAATTCTATTTCTAATTCTAAATCTCCGAACTGCACTAAAGTACTCGCTTCTCCTTCTAATTTCACTGTAGTTCCATCAAATGTGGAAACTCTCCTACTTGTTTCTCTAATCTGACTCGGCTCGAATACTTTTGACCAAACTGATCTACTTAGAAAATTATTTTGAGCGCCTGTGTCTATTAGAAAGTCTACTTCTTGATTATCGATACTGCCTACTACTATTGCTTCATAGCCTGTCTGGTTTACTAATTCAACTTTTGGTTTCGGAAAAACCTTTTGCTTAACTATTTTCTTAGGCTTTGGCTGGCGAAAATCGGATTCGGACTCTTTTTCTACTACTGGTGCTAAATTTTCAGTAGCATAAGCAGGATTGACACATGATGATGCGGCTGGTGCATACGCATGAGGTGCTGACGCAGAATAAGTGGAAATTGGTGCTGGTGCAAACGCATTATTTACATGCACACCACCTATGTGTCTTTTTCGCATTGGGACAGTTCGCCAACCTTCACTATCTACACTATATTTACAATTAGAGGCCTTCATTTTGTACTCATTTCTCCTAGAGGGTCGTGGCCTCTCATGCCACCCTCTGTACTCTAGTTTCCCTGTTTGCGATTCACGCGGCACTGGTGACCTATACCAGGCCTTATTGAGCCGGGTTGCTGGCAAATTGCACACCTTCCTGGCTGCGGCGAATAGGAGCGAATCGGAAACTCTCTCCTAGGTCTAGGCTGATAATATGCCGAAACTCTCGGCTGAAATGCCGGTTGCTGCTGATAATTCTGTCGCGGCATCTGAGCTGGGCATGGCTGCGGTCTAGCCATAGGTGGTGGCTTGTGCGCCATCAGCTCCTGAATCAGCTTTTTCTGTTGCTCTAACTCATTCTTCTGCTGCTGAACTAAATCTTGGAGCTTCTTCTCTTGCTCTCCTTCTCCCTCTTTCATCATCCTAACACCTCCTTTGTGCGATAGTTGCCATGCGGCTTCAATTCGCCTTAGCATTCGCCTAGCTTCCTGCAAATTCGCTGGCTGAGCAAAGATTAACTTCTCCCTAGTATCTGGCGGAATCCTAACTCCTTTGATAAACTGCTCAACTATCTCTTCCTCTCGCTGCTCTGCATTCATGTTCGGGAAGGCTCTATCTGATAGCTCGATCAGCGCATCAGCATAAGCGTCTTTCGACTCATTCCTTCCTTGCATTCTGCCTCTAAACTCTTCCCTAAATTCTGACGCATTTCCTATTCTACCGAATCTCTCGATCAAGTGCTCCTTGAATTCTTCATATCCTAGATCTTCTGGCAGATTAAGTCGCTGTACAGCGGCGAACGCTGTTGCTAGGTCTAGATTAGCTAATAGCTCAGTTTTCCTATGATTCTCCTCGATTCCTTCTGATTCACACCTCTGATCAAAAGCTGTCAACCAGATCCTAATGTCTTGGCTTGGCGTGTACTTCTGAATTCTCACATGCCTCGCTGGTCCTATTTCTAAACGATTCCTAAGTTCTTCAGCTAGTAGCGCTAATGCGTCATTAATTCCTGCCATTTTTCACTTATCTAGTTAGCTTTCCGCTAGTTTCTTGATCCCTTTACGCTGCCACCAAGTTGTGCCAGTTCTCTCTCCTCTACCTCTCACTCTGCTACCCTCTGTGTTAGGCCTTAGGGTTCCTACTGAAATTATCTCACCAATTTGCTGCTGTCCTTTAGTTCTAATTTCTTTATTCTATAAATTGTCACTAATATATCTACTTTGAGTAGCGTTGGCAGCCCTAAATTATTACTTTTTCCTAGAAACTTCTAATTTCACACGATTTCCTAGAAACCTTGTGATAGCGTGTAGTGCCCGAGCGGTAAGACACTGTCTAATCCTTAATTCAGTCCAAAAGTATAGCGTCTTCCGGGGACCAAGGGTGTCCAGCGGTAGCTAATCCACTTCCCTAATACCTAATCTCTTAATGTGTAATGCTTATTATTAGCCTGTATGGCTTTCTTTGGATCTATACGATCTCGATCTCCCTGTCCAAATTTCTGTTATTGGGTCTCCACGACCTCTGGTTTCCCTATCTAGAGTCCTGGTTTTGGGTCTCCACGACCTCTGGTTTCCCTATCTAGAATCCTGGTTTTGGGTCTCCACGACCTCTGGTTTCCCTATCTAGAATCCTGGTTTTGGGTCTCCACGACCTCTGGTTTCCCTATCTAGAATCCTGGTTTTGGGTCTCCACGACCTCTGGTTTCCCTATCTAGAATCCTGGTTTTGGGTCTCCACGACCTCTGGTTTCCCTATCTAGTGAAAGAAATAACGAGATAAGTCTTAGCCAAATTTAGATTTGTTTCGCTAAAAGATTCTCGCAAGTGGCTGAAGGCAAAAATTGAGAACGATCGCCGAGGAAGAAGTTATATTTTTTTAGTGTCAACCTAATTCCTTATATACAGAAAATTTGGGGAAGGTGGGACGCATTTTAACAATCACTAAAATTATAACAAAAGAATTCGATTTGTTTGGGGAATTTAAACAAATGGGGAAGAAAATTTCTGATTGGCTATGATTAAAACTCGGGTTTAACTACTGTTATAAGTAATATACATAGTTTATAAAGATTCTGCCTCAACTGGCTTCCCTATTTTAAATTTTTCGAATAATTGTTTGAGTGAGAAAAATTTAACATAATATTAACATAATATTAGAAGTAGAATATGGGCAAAAGAACATGTTAGGAATAAATACGGTGAACAATACAGACATTAATATGAAGTACACGCTAAGTAATTAATGTACATGAGCATGTGGACAAATAGGTAATGACCAGGGAAGCAATATAAATAGTGATTATGAACCGGTGCGTAAAAATACATATTAGCACAAGCAATAGAGCAACATACATATGAGCAATGGATATTTGGCGTGAACAAATGAGTAAATGTATGATTTAGCATGAGTAAATGTACATGGCTTGGCATGATTAAGCACGAGCGAATGAATAAATGTACATATTAGGATGATTAAGCATGAGCGAATGAATAAATGTACATGGTTTGGCATGATTAAGCACGAGCGAATGAATAAATATACATATTAATATGATTAAGTGTTACTAGGACTTAGCCAGAAAGCAAAATTGTCTTACTTAATCAATTCATATTAAACTCTAGCGGAAGGCTGTCCTCAACTGGCCAACCGAGATCGGCGGCCATCCAACACACCTCGAACCTGAGTTGCAGCTGCTGGTAGGCCCAGCCTGCCTGATGGATGGTCTACAGCGCATACCAAACTGCTCGGCGCCAAGCGGCAATGCTTTCTTCATAGCTAAATTCTCGGCGTAGAGCTTTGATCGTCTCCTTTGGTTCGCCGGCCTGTGGCATGAACCCTCGCCCATCCAGGCGGAGCAGGGCTACGCGGCACAAATAATTCTTCAATTGGCCGATCAGATACTTGTAATAGTCATGGCGCTGCCTTGGGATAGATGACAGTACTGCCGAAAAATTGGCGCCCAATTGCATCTGAGATTGTTGACGGGCTGGTTGCGTCGTACGCCGATATTCCGGCGTGGCGGGCAGTCCCTGCTGAAGGCTCTCAGTAGATACTTCCGTCTGCTGCCGCGGCATTCTTGCGGTTGTCGACATAGCTGTCTGTGGCATGGAAAGCCTGGTTGCCGTAGAAATTTGCTGCTGCTGTTGCGGCTCCTGTCTGGGGAGGATTGTTCGCTGTCGTTTGGCGATGATGTGCTGGGTAGCTGTAGCGCCTTCAGGCTGCCGCTTGATGATGGCCTGGCTGACCTCTACAGGCTTTTCTGCCTGCCTTTTGAGTAGAGCGGCCCGAGCCCCTGGCTCATGCGGCACAAGCTGTTTAGCCGGTCTGATGACAATTGACTTCAATCTCTGAGTGGGTCTCGATGACGAGGCCGTTACTTCACTTGCCGCTTCCTGTTTGCTGTCTAGATGCTGGGCGTATACCGCCTCCTGCTGGCTGTTGTGGGCGTACACCGCCTCTGATTTGCTGCTGCTGACTTGGTGGGCGTATACCGCCTCACTCTGGTCACTGTTGTGCGCTCCTTGACTATCGCTGGCGTATACCGCCTTCTGCTGGTTGCCTAGCTGGCCATTTTCCGCTTCTTTCGGCCTATCTGTGTCCTGGGCATCTACTGCCTCCTCTTCCTGACACAAATCTACTGTAAAACTGGCTAATAGCTGATCGAATGCCTCAGCATCAAAGTCTTCCATTGTAATGCTTTGGTTTTTAAGTTTTGGCTAACTCTGGATTCTAGTTCTGGTTTTTATCCTAGTCTTTCTCCTGGCTCTGTGTGCCCTTTTTATATAAATTGTGTCCCCCCCTCATTGAGTTTATTTCAACAAATTTAACTTGTTTTAATCTATGTAAATTATCTTATTGGCTCTTGCGCAATAAACACTTGATTTAAACCGTAACTGACTTCCTATTGGCTAGCTAAAAGTTTAGTTTCTCTAATAGTTTCCATACAGTAGCAAGCTTTTTTAGATAACACTGGCATTTGACTGGCGGCCTAGTACGGCTGCGTGTGTTATATGGTTTAGTTTTATTACCCTCTTTGTCTGACGTACCCCCATTCTCAGTGTGGCCCGCGTGCGCGCCTTTTCCTTCCCCCTGTTCTGTTTCGCGTCTGTTATCGATCGTTACTTCTCCTCCCTCTCGCTCTGACCTCTCCATCTCCTCTTCCACTAGGCTCTCATGTTGCATATTATTTTCTATCTCAGCTCTTGACTCCACTTCCAACTCTGGTTCATTCTCATGTACCGATTGTTCATTTTCACGAATCTTGCAAAACCACTTCGGCTGTTCCTCATCAGAGCTTTCTTCTTCTAATTCGATAACTGGTTCCTCTAGTCTATTCTTTCTGGCGTGGCTTCCCTTGCTTGATTGTCCTACCTCCTGCTGATTTCTTTTATTTAAATGCTTAGCTTTCGTCTGGCTCTCCTTATTAATAATTTCTACTGTCTCAGCACTCTCCTGGCTTCCCTTATCTATTGGCTCTTTCACAGAGTTTGGCACTGGGGCCATGTTATCCCTATGTACTAATAACTTGTTGCCTACTAACTCGCCTTCTTCTTCTTTCTGAATCTTAAAAACTACTTCTGAGATTTGCTTAAGCACTCGAAAGGCGGCTCGCTTTTTCCTATGAAACTTATTAGATTCGTCAATGTTAAGTTGTGGATTATTAATTAGTACTAAACTTCCTACTTCGATAGCCTTTGGCTTTTTCTGATTCTCGGCGTCTGTCTGCCTTTTGTCATGCACTTTCTCAAACTTTTCCTTAACTATTTTTCTAGCACTCTCTAATCTCTCGGCATGTTCGGCTACATAGGTCGGATAATTAGCGTATTGGTTTGGCTCTCTAAGTTCGCTGTCTATGGGCAAAACTGCCTCTCTGCCAAACAATAAGAAATGCGGCGAATAGCCTGTAGTCTGATTAACGCTAGTTCTAACTGCGACTAAGGCTGCTGGAATTAATAGATCCCAATTGCTATGATCTTTCTCAATCAGGCATGTGACTATTGATTTGACCTGCTTGTTAAATCTTTCAACTAAACCATTGCTCTGTGCGTGATATGGAGTTGTGAAAGTATGCTTCACATTGTACAACTCACAGAATGCACTAAATTGTTTGCTAGTGAATGCCTTGCCATTATCTGTGTGAATCCATTGGCATTGGCCATATTCACTAAATACTCTTTCTTGCAATAGTTTAATAATTGTGTCAGCTTTTTGATTGCGCATTGGAAATGCAAACGGATAGCGAGTATTGCTGTCTACTATTGTCAACACATACTGATGGCCTCTTTTGCTAATTTTTGAAATTGGCCCTATCACATCTATGTGTAATCGGTGAAATGGCTCACTAATTGGAAATGACTGAATCGGAGCTTGCACTTTATGGCCTCTTTTGCTCTCTAAGCATGGGATGCATTCTGCCACATGCTTTTCTACTGCGGCTACTAAGCCTGGTCTCCAAAATCTCTCTCTAACTCGCTGAACTGTTTTGTCTCTACCTAAATGTCCTGCTAGCGGGCTATCATGCAGATCGCTAAACACTAGCTTATCTAAAGATTTAGGCAAAACTATTTTCCAGATTCTTTCTTCTTCTATAGTCAACAGATTTCTCTCTAACTTCATTTTCTCATATTTTCGTCTTAACTGCTTCAGTTCGACTGACTCATTTTTCTGAATTGGCGGGACTGACAGATTTTCTTGCTTCCACTCTATTAGTGTGCAGATTGCTGTGTCTTCCCTCTGAGCTTTAACAATTTGCTCCTTCTTCAATGGTACTTGCAAGTAGTCAGTTAGTAGTTTTGTAACTTTAGGTATCTCACTCTCTCTGTGATCAGGTTCAGTGTCTCTGTTCTGTTGCGTTAAGCTTGAACTCGGTGCTGACACATCTTCTACCTTCGCACCTTCTACTCCTGAAATGACTAATGACTTGATCCTAGACTCTGAGTCCTCGGGATGCGAAGTCTGCATCTCTCTTTCTCCTTCTTCTACTGTCTCGCCTACTGCAGCATTCACGCTGTCTATCGGCTTCACGCCCTTTTCACTTTCACAGGCTTTCACGCCTTGCTCAATTTCGGTTGCCTCAGCTACTTCTGCCGGTCTTCTGGACAAACTATCCGCGTTGGAATGTTTGGCACCGCTTCTATGCTCAATATCGAATTGAAATTCATTTAGGCGTTCCACCCATCGTCCTAGAATCCCTTGGGCCTCTGTTTGCCTTAACAACCATAAAATCGCCTTATGATCTGTGCGCGCTAAAAATCGCTTTCCTATCAGATAAAATCTAAAATGCTTCATTGCATCTACTAACGCTAGCAACTCTTTTCTAGTTATTGGATAGCGCTTCTCTGTTTCTTTCATAGCCCGACTGAAATATGCTATAGGCCTCTCGATGCCATCTGACTGGATTTGGCCTAGGCAGGCCCCTATGCGTCCATCACTAGCATCAGTGTCTAAGACCATTCTAACATTCTCATCGTCTACAAACTCCGGATAGGCTAACACTTCTGTTGACATCATTCTTTTCTTAAGCTCTTCAAATGCTTCATCATGAGCTCTAGTCCACTTTGCCTGAAAGTTCTGCACTCCTTTCCTAGTTAGTTGAAATAACGGATGTGCAGCCTCAGCATAATTCTTAACAAAGCGACTATAATAATTGCATAATCCTAAGAAACTTCTTAGCTCTTTTACATCCTTTGGCTTTGGCCAGCTCCTAATGGCTTCTATTTTAGCTTCATCAGTCCTAATTCCTTCTCTTCCAATTACATGGCCTAAATATTTTAGTTCGCTATGAAATAGGTTGCACCTTTTAGCTCTTAGTTTCAGTCCTGCACTAATTAGTCTTTTAAATACCTCCTTAAGGTGTTCTAAATGATCTTCGAACTGCTTAGAATAGGTCACTATATCATCTATGTATGACATGGCATATTTATGCTGAATGCCTGCTAACACTAGATTCATAAGCCTTTGAAAAGTACCTGGGGCATTAGATAAGCCCTGAGCCATAACTTGATACTCAAACTGACCTCTTGTTAATGTTGAAAATGCAGTCATAAACTTGTGTTCCTCTTTTATCGGAACTTGCCAATAACCAGAATTCAGGTCAAGGCTACTAAAATACTGACTGCCTGTTAAGTTTGAAAATGTCTCCTGAATATTTGGTAGCGGATACGGAAAATAGTTCACTCGTGAATTCAGCACTCTAAAATCACTGACTATTCGAATAGTACCATCTTTCTTTGGTACGATCACTAGAGGTGTTGAATAAGTCGAATAGCATGGCCTAATTAAGTTCTTAGCTAACATGTCATCTAGCTGAGCATCTACCTGTTTCTGCAGATGAGGGGGAATCCTTCTAGTCGGAATCCTAACAGGTGTCTCATCCCTTAGTGAGATCTCATGCGTGACTAATGATGTTAAGCCCATATCTAGATCATGTTGAGAGAAGGCCTCTCTATGCTCTTTTACGAGCTGAATCACCCTATCTCTCTGTTCTGCTGTCAAATCTTCACTAATATCTATTTCGCTAATCCAAGTTTCACTTGTAGATTGCGTTTGATTGACACGTCCGGTGATTGGCTGATCTGACGGCACGGTTTGATCTACTTCCTTATTCATGTAAGTGAGCTCTCTAGCCCTGATTGGCTTAGCTAAACCTACTAAGGTTGATTTTGGTAATTTCACTTCCACCGTGCTTTGATTCACTACTTCTACTATGGCTACGCCATCGCGCATAGTAACTAAGGTCGGATTCATTTCTACTGTCTCTGTCTTAGTCCTAATACTACTTCCAATAGTCTCAATAGTCATTGGCGTGCCATAATTGGCTTCTGAATTTTTGGCTAATCTCACTGGGATTCGCAGTGCGCTATTAGGCGGAACTACTGCCCTCTCCTGAGTATATACTCGGCAAACTTTTACTGGCAAATGAGTATACTGCATGGGAATACAAGTCCCCTCTTTTAAAATTAACATGCCTTTTGCTAATTGAATGCTTTCACAGCGATTTTTAAAGAATTCCATGCCTAGTATGTTGTCACAATCGTGGCTGCAGAGTAGGAATTCTATTTCTAATTCTAAATCTCCGAACTGCACTAAAGTACTCGCTTCTCCTTCTAATTTCACTGTAGTTCCATCAAATGTGGAAACTCTCCTACTTGTTTCTCTAATCTGACTCGGCTCGAATACTTTTGACCAAACTGATCTACTTAGAAAATTATTTTGAGCGCCTGTGTCTATTAGAAAGTCTACTTCTTGATTATCGATACTGCCTACTACTATTGCTTCATAGCCTGTCTGGTTTACTAATTCAACTTTTGGTTTCGGAAAAACCTTTTGCTTAACTATTTTCTTAGGCTTTGGCTGGCGAAAATCGGATTCGGACTCTTTTTCTACTACTGGTGCTAAATTTTCAGTAGCATAAGCAGGATTGACACATGATGATGCGGCTGGTGCATACGCATGAGGTGCTGACGCAGAATAAGTGGAAATTGGTGCTGGTGCAAACGCATTATTTACATGCACACCACCTATGTGTCTTTTTCGCATTGGGACAGTTCGCCAACCTTCACTATCTACACTATATTTACAATTAGAGGCCTTCATTTTGTACTCATTTCTCCTAGAGGGTCGTGGCCTCTCATGCCACCCTCTGTACTCTAGTTTCCCTGTTTGCGATTCACGCGGCACTGGTGACCTATACCAGGCCTTATTGAGCCGGGTTGCTGGCAAATTGCACACCTTCCTGGCTGCGGCGAATAGGAGCGAATCGGAAACTCTCTCCTAGGTCTAGGCTGATAATATGCCGAAACTCTCGGCTGAAATGCCGGTTGCTGCTGATAATTCTGTCGCGGCATCTGAGCTGGGCATGGCTGCGGTCTAGCCATAGGTGGTGGCTTGTGCGCCATCAGCTCCTGAATCAGCTTTTTCTGTTGCTCTAACTCATTCTTCTGCTGCTGAACTAAATCTTGGAGCTTCTTCTCTTGCTCTCCTTCTCCCTCTTTCATCATCCTAACACCTCCTTTGTGCGATAGTTGCCATGCGGCTTCAATTCGCCTTAGCATTCGCCTAGCTTCCTGCAAATTCGCTGGCTGAGCAAAGATTAACTTCTCCCTAGTATCTGGCGGAATCCTAACTCCTTTGATAAACTGCTCAACTATCTCTTCCTCTCGCTGCTCTGCATTCATGTTCGGGAAGGCTCTATCTGATAGCTCGATCAGCGCATCAGCATAAGCGTCTTTCGACTCATTCCTTCCTTGCATTCTGCCTCTAAACTCTTCCCTAAATTCTGACGCATTTCCTATTCTACCGAATCTCTCGATCAAGTGCTCCTTGAATTCTTCATATCCTAGATCTTCTGGCAGATTAAGTCGCTGTACAGCGGCGAACGCTGTTGCTAGGTCTAGATTAGCTAATAGCTCAGTTTTCCTATGATTCTCCTCGATTCCTTCTGATTCACACCTCTGATCAAAAGCTGTCAACCAGATCCTAATGTCTTGGCTTGGCGTGTACTTCTGAATTCTCACATGCCTCGCTGGTCCTATTTCTAAACGATTCCTAAGTTCTTCAGCTAGTAGCGCTAATGCGTCATTAATTCCTGCCATTTTTCACTTATCTAGTTAGCTTTCCGCTAGTTTCTTGATCCCTTTACGCTGCCACCAAGTTGTGCCAGTTCTCTCTCCTCTACCTCTCACTCTGCTACCCTCTGTGTTAGGCCTTAGGGTTCCTACTGAAATTATCTCACCAATTTGCTGCTGTCCTTTAGTTCTAATTTCTTTATTCTATAAATTGTCACTAATATATCTACTTTGAGTAGCGTTGGCAGCCCTAAATTATTACTTTTTCCTAGAAACTTCTAATTTCACACGATTTCCTAGAAACCTTGTGATAGCGTGTAGTGCCCGAGCGGTAAGACACTGTCTAATCCTTAATTCAGTCCAAAAGTATAGCGTCTTCCGGGGACCAAGGGTGTCCAGCGGTAGCTAATCCACTTCCCTAATACCTAATCTCTTAATGTGTAATGCTTATTATTAGCCTGTATGGCTTTCTTTGGATCTATACGATCTCGATCTCCCTGTCCAAATTTCTGTTATTGGGTCTCCACGACCTCTGGTTTCCCTATCTAGAGTCCTGGTTTTGGGTCTCCACGACCTCTGGTTTCCCTATCTAGAATCCTGGTTTTGGGTCTCCACGACCTCTGGTTTCCCTATCTAGAATCCTGGTTTTGGGTCTCCACGACCTCTGGTTTCCCTATCTAGAATCCTGGTTTTGGGTCTCCACGACCTCTGGTTTCCCTATCTAGAATCCTGGTTTTGGGTCTCCACGACCTCTGGTTTCCCTATCTAGAATCCTGGTTTTGGGTCTCCACGACCTCTGGTTTCCCTATCTAGAATCCTGGTTTTGGGTCTCCACGACCTCTGGTTTCCCTATCTAGAATCCTGGTTTTGGGTCTCCACGACCTCTGGTTTCCCTATCTAGTGAAAGAAATAACGAGATAAGTCTTAGCCAAATTTAGATTTGTTTCGCTAAAAGATTCTCGCAAGTGGCTGAAGGCAAAAATTGAGAACGATCGCCGAGGAAGAAGTTATATTTTTTTAGTGTCAACCTAATTCCTTATATACAGAAAATTTGGGGAAGGTGGGACGCATTTTAACAATCACTAAAATTATAACAAAAGAATTCGATTTGTTTGGGGAATTTAAACAAATGGGGAAGAAAATTTCTGATTGGCTATGATTAAAACTCGGGTTTAACTACTGTTATAAGTAATATACATAGTTTATAAAGATTCTGCCTCAGTAGCATGCAACTGTTAGAGAGTGCGAGTATTACTGCATGCCTGTCCGGTCGCAGGTGCAGATCCAGAAAATTGTGAACGGGGGCTATTGATTTTTTGAACTACTATTGAACTACTACAGTATATCCAGGTAAATATCAACATGAAGTTAGTTATTTATTTATTTGACGAAAATGGACGAAATGCGCATCGGCAACTCAAATAAATACTGAATATTCGTTCAAATTGTTTCTTAAATAAAAAGACCCTGACGATGTCCTTATGCAAATGGACGAAATGCATCGGCAAATCAAATAAATAAGTAACTAACTTCATGTTGATATTTACCTTTATTTATCTACTCTTCATCAAGCGAGCCACTTTACCTGATTTCTACAGTATATCCCTTTTGATTTGTTCTATCCATATAAAACATAAAAAACAAACGCTCGTTTCTAAAAAGTAAAATTATTTGACTTCTTTTTTGACTGGTCTATTTTGACTTCATACATGTATAACTACATGTACGAGCTCGATCGTACAGGTAATAAAATAAGGTGAATGTGCAACTGAGAAGTGATTAAGATGCGATTTAACAGAAACGCGCAAGATTAAGGCTTGCGATTGAATTACACTACTACATTCAGGGTGTATTTTCGTCCTTGACACGGAGTCTCATCTGAGGATCGATGTACACTTCGTGCAGCTGTCTGGACAGAGTGTTGTGCTCGCAAATCCACTCGCCCGGACTGCGCTCGTAAAGCAGCCTGCGCGATCTCAGATCGGACATGCGATAAAACGACACAGCCTGGAAGCAGCTCTCCACCTTTACAGGCGGCAGGTTGTTGGGTGCATCGCGAAGCGACTTTTCATAGCTGACCACGGGGTACTTTGTGTCCTCACCGAAGCGCTTGTTCAGGTGGAAGCTCAGCGTGCATGGGTCGTAAATGTTGCTTTTGTACGTGGTGTGAGTGCACAGCTGCTGCAGCTGGGGCTTCGCAGCGAAGTAATAGACACCCTGTGCTATATTGTCCAGATCCCACTCCATCCAACTTATATCCGGGTCGATTATGAGCAGCATTGATGCCTGATCAGCCAGGTGTTTGTATACGTAGTCCAGGTACTGGTTGCGCAGGGCGGACATTATCAGACCGCGCTCGACTTCTTCAGTGAAGCTGCGCTTCATTTTGTAGCCGGGCTTGTGTATGCGACCGCTGCTGTAGCGAATTTTGACTCGGCAGGGCAGCGGGGAGTTGACCCGGCCGCAGCCCAGCAGCGTCACGGTGGGGTCAGTAAGTGTTAAATTGTGCAAGTAGTCGCGAGTCAAGTCGGTCGAGTCGTTCTCAACCAAGATCAGCCAGGAGCTGTTGAACAGGGCTCGCAGGCGCTGGATGTTGTGCAGGGAGCTCGGCAGACCGGCCATGCCGTTGCGCACGGTGGCTGCCACCACCACCGCCTGGCTGCGGAGCCAAGCCCGGCCAGCTGCAGCCCGATACGCGCGGCTCCTCTCGGCTCTTGACAGCCGCATCAGGGGAAGCAGCCGGCCGGGCCTATCGAACCCGTATAGCGAGCTGTTCATGCGATCAAGCACGTGCAGGTACAGCTTCTTGAAGGCGGCGTCAGTGGTGTCGGCGGTGCCGAACGGAGACTGGGGAAGCGGCTCCTCATTGGACTGGTACTCAGGTTGCGAATCGAAACTGTTTTGACTGAAGTGCTTCTGATGCAGGCAGAAAAATAGAAATATTAAGGTAGCGCCCACTGTCACGTAAAGACTGGCGACTCGTCCAATGGGAGCAAATTTCTTGCAGCGGATGTAGAAAAACCTAATCTGCTGAGCCATTGCAGTTTAGAAATGTGACTGCTAATTAGCAGTTTCGCTGACTCGATTGATGACCTCAAAGCGCCTCTTTGCAAAGAGAGGCGCGCAGCATCGTATTGCTTAATTAATAAGATGAATTGCACTTGAAATAGTAATACAGTGGAGGCTGTTTTGCCAAGTTCCCAGTTCGTTTGGCCTCTCACAATTCACTGCGCAATACACTCAAAACTCATCTTGGTGTAAGGCTGTAAAATAGCACAATTAATTCATGCCCTAGCTAGCTGGACCTGAGCCCTGCTGGGATTTTATTTGATGCGAGCTCGTCTGTATATATTTATCTCGCAAGGCTGTCCAAGTGGGGCAGGAAACTTGGGGGGGGGGGGGTGCTCTAGTCGGGCTACCCTCCAATAGAGAGGGGCGTGGGTTCGCGATCAGAAATTATACAGGCAAACCAGCCCTCAATTTCTACCAATCTGCGCGATGACTATCCGAAGCTGAATTCAATTCAAACACAGCAGGGACCTCTGAACACTTGCTTTGAAAACCGACCCTGTTCTGGAGTTTCATTTGTTCGTTATAATTTAGGGGGTTTCTCTTGTTTCATAGTGCATGTATCGATCTTTATGTACGAGCCACCCACCCCCTCTCTCTCTCTCTCTCTCTTAACCCACCCCAAGTTAATCTATGTAACTAAAATTCATAACTAAACAGGTGCGATTTTTGAGTGTTTGTTTTTTAGTGTGTTTGCCTGCGCGAGACCGCAGAAGTGTTGAAGGCACTTTGAACATCCGACTTTGCTTAGTTAATTATTTTTTTGTTTTCAAGATTAGCCGATTCGGTCGCTCCCTTCCGAAGGCGATGAAACTTTCTTGGCTATAGGTGGCCTAGCGCTGGTGCCACCGCCTCCCATGTGGGCCTCTGGCTGTTGGACAGACGGGGCATCTATCCCATGGCGCTCCTATAGCACGGCACCCCTACCCCAAGACATCTATTATACGGCATCTATCCCACGGCATCTATCCCACGGCATCTATCCCACGGCATCTATCCCACGGCATCTATCCCACGGCATCTATCCCACGGCATCTATCCCACGGCATCTATCCCACGGCATCTATCCCACGGCATCTATCCCACGGCATCTATCCCACGGCATCTATCCCACGGCATCTATCCCACGGCATCTATCCCACGGCATCTATCCCACGGCATCTATCCCACGGCATCTATCCCACGGCATCTATCCCACGGCATCTATCCCACGGCATCTATCCCACGGCATCTATCCCACGGCATCTATCCCACGGCATCTATCCCACGGCATCTATCCCACGGCATCTATCCCACGGCATCTATCCCACGGCATCTATCCCACGGCATCTATCCCACGGCATCTATCCCACGGCATCTATCCCACGGCATCTATCCCACGGCATCTATCCCACGGCATCTATCCCACGGCATCTATCCCACGGCATCTATCCCACGGCATCTATCCCACGGCATCTATCCCACGGCATCTATCCCACGGCATCTATCCCACGGCATCTATCCCACGGCATCTATCCCACGGCATCTATCCCACGGCATCTATCCCACGGCATCTATCCCACGGCATCTATCCCACGGCATCTATCCCACGGCATCTATCCCACGGCATCTATCCCACGGCATCTATCCCACGGCATCTATCCCACGGCATCTATCCCACGGCATCTATCCCACGGCATCTATCCCTGGGCAGCTTAATTACAAGCAGCCTATTTTGTTTCTGCAGAACTGATGCCCCAGTTTTCGGAGGCCTGTGACAGCCCTGTTTAGAGTGTCTTGACCAAAGTCTTCTGCTATTGTTCTAAAGTTGGATTTGGTACACATTGCGAAACAGAATGAAGTAGGGAAGTAGGGAATTTCGACAGTTGCTCAAATAATTCAATAGGCCCGCAAAGAGTTTGTGCACGAGGTGTGCAGATTTGAAAGGATTAATCGAGCCTTGCAACACGGTTTACAGGGTTTTCATACCCCCTTCTGCACAGTTGACACAGTCAGCAGGCCCATGCAAGTCACAGGAACTCGTCAGACAAAGCAAAACGTTAGCGAGTCGCGCTTTCTAACGTTCACTATGGCGGCTCTCTCTGAGCCCAGCAACTGGCCTGCGCATTTCTCGTGGTTCAGGAGAGCTCAGCAAACAAGCAGAGCAGCGCGAGCTTGTTCTGGGACGGAGAATTTGATTTGGGCTGGCCATATGCGAGCGCATGTTTGCATTTGCACACAAGTGTGCCTATTGATGGCGTTCCCTGAGCATACTCAAGGCATCATTAATACGAGGCCTCATGTGATCCAACTGCAGTAAGGCCGGCCCGGAGGTAAGCAACGAGTTTGAAAAAATGGGCAAACAAAACAGAATTTGGTCTCACTGAGCTTTCTCAGTGAATGCACGCAAGCTGCAGTGCACTGGAGCAGTGGTCCGAGCTAGGGCCACCCAGGTAGCCTGCGTCTGTCCGGGCTTTTCGAAATTGCATGACTGAAATTATGCTCGTAAGGGATTAAATTGAGACTTCAATATGTTCAATAGTTATACTGGAGCGCATAAATTCGTGGTCACACAGTTCTGAACGGTCAAGCAGGTCCTTTCTGGTACTGTGATTCCATATCTAGTGCTGATCTTGCAGTACCACTTAGAAATTTAGAAAGTTTCGCTAATCAAAAAGAGGAAAATCGACGAAGACATTGTTTTTACGTCGTAATTTAATTATGCGACATGTTTCGCTAAACCAGGTATATAATGCTGTTTTTTAAGCAGATTTTTGCAAATGAAACACTGGATGTTGAACGGCGCAAGTCAGATAAATGATATGAATATGAAGTAGAGTAGATGGTACTAAAGTTCAGAATATTTTAAGCTGGACGCTGGCGCTGTTATTGTCTACATGAATTATTAGGTTTGGACTAAGTTTTCTAATGTACATTGCTTCCAATGCTGAGACTATGAAATATTGATCTGGACATTCGACGTAGCTCGACGGGTGGAAAAATAGCTTGATATTCCTACTGACCAACTGATCTACTGACCTACTGACCTACTGACCAACTGACCTACTGACCAACTGACCTACTGACCAACTGACCTACTGACCTACTGACCTACTGACCAACTGAACTACAGCCAAACTTTGTCAAATTCAATATAGCTATAGTTGACTCAGCGGCGCTAAAAGAGATTGTGGAAACAAATGCCACGGCATGCTCTTGTCAAGCTTCAACTTGCTTCAAAGCTTCAGATCTCTGCCAATGAATCCCAATTGGCACAGCTCGACGGACCAACTATTGGTTAAAACTAAAGCTTAATTTTTTAGCCCGACTAGCCAGAAGTTCAAAACTGAGTACACTGAGTACAGGTTACTTGTAGCTGAGAATTTTTTCGGATTCAATACGGACGAGGCCGAGCCAGAAAGAATGGTCGGCTGTGCGAGCATCTTTTGACTGATGCATCTTTGGGGGGGAATGCACCACGAGGGCCAGCTTTGTCACGGGCAGAGTTATAGATCTGCATGTACTTATAGATCTGCATGTACTTATAGATCTGCATGTACTTATAGATCTGCATGTACTTATAGATCTGCATGTACTTATAGATCTGCATGTACTTATAGATCTGCATGTACTTATAGATCTGCATGTACTTATAAATCTGCATGTACTTATAGATCTGAATGTACTTATAGATCTACATGTACTTATAGATCTGCATGTACTTATAGATCTACATGTACTTATAAATCTGCATGTACTTATAGATCTACATGTACTTATAAATCTGCATGTACTTATAGATCTACATGTACTTATAAATCTGCATGTACTTATAGATCAGGATCACTTATAGTACTTATTGAAAAGGCAAAATCAAAATCAACCGGCAGCAGCCGCTGCGCTGCTGTTGGCCGCCGAAGATGTCAGGCAGTACGCTAGCGCGGCTGAAGCCGTCTCGGCACCGCGGATCCCAAAGCAGGCAGATCCGGACCCACCGACGCCTCCACCTCCGCCGCTCCACAGGTCCGCGACTATCGCGGCGAAGCCAGCGGCGACGATGAGGCAGCCAAAGGCGGCGGTGGCCAGCAGCGGGAGGTTTGCCAGCCGGCAGAAGGGCTCGTCCTGCAGCTGCAGCACGCACAGCGGCGGCAGGATGAAAGCGAGCGGAGCCGCTGTGAGGATGCCCTGGGTGAGGGAGGGGTCGGTGAGAATGGTCTCGGGCTGAATACATCCAGCTATTATTCGTGAACTTCAGAAATTCCTCACATTCAGCTGCAGAACAATGTTAAGACAAGGTGTTGCCATGGAGACCAGAAATGCACAGCCGACGACGGTGCCGGTGACTGTCACGTGGCGCCAGAGCGGCGAGCCGGGGCGCTGGAACAGAAAGGTCTCCACGACCTCTCTGACTACGAAGCAGTCAACTGGGAAGGTGAGCACGAGAGATGCAGCGAACAGCAGCCGGGAGAAGTTGATCAGGTCGTCCCAGCTGCAGTAATTTTCCAGCACATCGGGCTGCACAGCCGAGGTGAAGGTGGCGAAACCGAGGGCGCCGAAGATGCCGAAGATCAGCAGGCAGCTGCCAACGGCGGCGTGCGACACGAGCGACCAGCGCGACAGGCTGCGACGCTGCAGCGAGTGAAAGCACAGGTGCGTGCTGTGCTGGCACATGAAAGCTGCAGTTTAATATGAGGGTGTCGTGAAATGCTTGCCACCTCTTCCTGTGAGCGTTGCAGTATGCAGTGCTCGTGCTACTGATAAGCGAATCAAGAAGTGCTTGAGAAACGATGCGTCTCACCGGCAGCCATAATGCACACGGCCTGGGGAACTCTGTCATTGGCGAATGTCCACTCAAACTCCGCAGGCGTTCTGGTGAAGCAGGGTTGCAGAGCCATGAAAGCCTGATGCAAACTCACCTTGCGCTTTCACCTCATTCTAAATTTGCCAGTGTAAATACGAGCAAACTGGAAGTAGCTTTCAAAAGATATCCCTAACAAAGAGGAACACGCGAGGTATCAATATTCTCATCCTCAAGGACTACTGACGACAGGAATTGTAATCTTCACTGCCCCAGATCAAATACAACCATTGGTTTTGTAATGAAAAATCATTTTTCCTATCTCCACAGTGCATATTTTTTCAGGAAATCATGGCCTCCAAAAAATTGCACTATCTTTGAGTTTTACGTCCTGTTATGATGTACAGTGGTCCGGCTGTCTTCGTTTCCCTTGCTTCCTGTTTGTTTTGATTTTATTCACCTGTACATTACATGATTCTCTGTACTAAATGTTTCTGGAGCGACTAAAAACTATTACTTGTAGTTTTACCAGAACAGTACGTGTATGTGTATTGAAAATACTTTCCTTATTTTCCTTATATTTCTACTATTAGTAGAGTATCAAAAAGTTTCTTAGGCAATCTTATAAATTTAGTATGCTGCTACGAGTTATTTTACTGCAAATAAAGTGTCAATAAATTAGAGGCATTGTGGTTCTATTGGTATACTTGAATTAATCGATTTTGCTGTTTCTGTATACGCTATTTCGTGGCGGTCCGGCCAAACAAATCAATTCATAAGTATGCTGAAGCGGCTACAGCTCGTGAAGATCTCAACTGCAACTGCAACTTTAACTCAGCAACTTTAACTCAGCACTATGCTTGATACTGTATGCCTGAGAACCGATGCTTGAGCGCGAACAACTTACGCAACAGGCGAGTAGGCGGACAGTCTGGAGGCCATAGAAACCATGATGAGGCACAGAACCGCAGTTGACAGAAGCGACGTCTGAAATACAATGGAAACGTGCGACCTGGGATATCCAAAATTCGGGAGGTAAGTAAATAAAACTCTACCAGTGCATTAGTAACCATTATAACCCCAACACTGCGTTCTCATGTTCTGCGAGTCAATTTGCTGCTAATATGCTAAAAAAATAAATGTTTATCAACTCTTTTATCCAAGGCGTTAGACGTGTGTAGCGTTAATCGCAACTGGCTCGGCAAATGTCCCTGGGTTGAACCACAGACAAGCATTTAAGGATATGTGCGCATTTTGCTGCTAGAGTCAAACCGTTCCTGCTGCATTCCATAACGAACTGCCCAGCCAGCCAAGATCCATTCGCCATGCGGGAGATTCTCACTGTGCAAGTGGGTGGCGCCGGCATCCGGCTAGGAAATCAGGTGAGCCTCTATAATTAAAACTTATGAAGGTGTATGGAAAATTCATAGAAAACTTCCTAATTCTTGTATGCCTGAAAACAGTTCTGGGACTACATTCGGACGGAGCACGGGGTGGACCACCTGGGAGTGTACCACGGCAACAGCCACCTGCAACTTCAGTACATCGATGTGTACTTCAGCGACATCGAAATGAAGCGACACGTGCCGCGGGCTATCCTGGTGGACTCTGGCAACGTGACAGACTCGACCAAGTACAACAGATGGCAGCTGCCAATGCTCATCACCCTGCCGCACGTGAGCGGCTCGGCTGGCACGGGCAACGTTTTCTCGCACGGACTGCTGCACCGCAGCAAGGTCGTCGACAACCTGATGGAAAACTTCCGGCGCGTCAGCGAGACTCTCGAATCCCTCCAGGCCGTGCAGGTCATCCATGCCATCGGCGGCGGCACTGGCTCGGGCCTCGTCAGCGCATTTCTGCGCGAACTGCGCGACGACAACACCCGGCTGGTGACGACCTGGACGGTGCTGCCCAGCCCGGTGGTCTCGGATAAGGTGGTCGAGCCCTACAATGCAGTGCTGAGCGTACCCGCTCTGATCGACAGCGCCGACGTGGTCTGCGCAATCGACAACGAGGCGCTCGCGCGCATCGGCTCCGGCAAGCTGCGCACCGCTCACCCGAACTACGACGTCATGAACTCCGTGGCCGCGCTGGCCATGTCCGGCACCACCGCCTGCGTCCGGTTCCCCGGCCAGCAGAATTCCGACTGGCGCGGCGTCACCGCCAACCTTGTGCCGTTTCCCCGGCTGCACTTCCTGACTCTCAGCCAGGCTCCGCTGGCCCGCAATTTCGCCGAGCAAAGCCGCAACCTCGGCCCGCAGGGTCTCATGCAGGTGATTGCTTATCCAGTGATAGCTTTTTGATAGGGAAATCCCAGTTCACCCGGCGCATCTTTCGGTAGCTTTTTAGGCGCGTCAGTTCTATTAAAGATCGCATATTCACCAAGATTTAGGTCCACGATTTGTAAGACAGCTAGGATAGCAGGATATCCGCGATGCCGGATAGCAGCGACTCCTTCGGCATTCTTATTCATTGTCGGCTTGACCGTACCTCAGGAACTTCGACAGGCGATGAGAAAGTACAAAAGATTTCATTCTAAGAGATTCGAGGCGCTTGCTCGGCTTCAGTATTACAATTCAAAGCCTTTCATTTCAAGGCGAGCTAAAAATTCAAGGAGCACTAATCCAGTCCAATTGCATTTTCATTTAGCTCGTAACTTAGAAACTACCTCAGAAGCAGCCAAAGCAACCTTTTTCTTGCAGGAATTGGTGAGCAGGGAAAATTTCCTCATGCACTGGGACGACAAGCAGGCCCGCTACCTGGCCTGCGCCGCCCTGTTCCGCGGCCGGCTCAGCATGGCGCAGGTGGACGCGGCAGTCGCCAAGGCCAACGGCCGCATCGCCAGCAGCGGCCTGGTGCCGGACGCCGTGATGCGCTCCGTCTGCGACATCCCGCCGCCGGGCTTTACGGCCAGTGGGACGCTGGTGGCCAACCACACCGCCGTGGCCCGCGCGCTGGCCCGCTCTGTGGACAAATTTCGCAAGATGTTCAAGAAGCGCGCCTTCATGCACTGGTACGAGGGCCTCACCGAGGCGGACTTTGCCGAGGCCGAGAAGCGAACGGTTGACTTGGTTGCAGAGTACATCCAGCTGGAGCGGCAGCCAAAGCAGGCCAGTGGAGTCGACGAGCAGTGGTGATCTGGGCGTGGCCCAGTCGGCTGCTGATGCACTTTCGGTTCGAACTACTCAGAGAAAAAATTCCAAACAACTTGATTTTCATTTAAGTTATAAATTTCAGTTGTGCATGGTATAAGTTGTTTTTGGAACTTGAGTTTCTCAGGGTCAAAAATTGCACTGCCGACTGTCGGGAAATAAACTTGACCTTTCAACCTTTTTGTTCGTTGGCTCGCGTAAAAGTTAAAAAATGAAAAAAATGCATTCGTAGCTACTTTCGTTAAATTTAATTTAAAGCTACCTTGCAAAGTGCATCTCATCGCATACCTTGGACAGCTTAGAGATGTTGCGGTACAAGCTGAGCGGCAGGCAGACGAACAGCGAAGCGAGGAAGACGGCAAAGTTTCGGTTAGCCAAAACTGAATGGCGCGCCTCCGCTGTGGGATTTGGAATTGGAATTCGAGCTCGTGGATCCATTCTGAGCTGAGATTCATCGACGCTCAGCAACGAATTTACGGCACCCAATGATTAAAAATTTACTCACGTCCTTGAATCCGAATGACAATCTCGGCAATGGAGTCCCCAATTATGACATTGTAGCTGACCAGAGCTGGAGTCCAGTTAAAGGGAAAATTGTGCACGCATTGGCGAGATAAACAGGCCAGTGCTCGCACGGGACTAACAGTGGTCCTTGGCTAGTACTCTCACGGGACTAACAGTAGTCCTTGGCTAGTACTCTCACGGGACTAACAGTAGTCCTTGGCTAGTACTCTCATGGGACTAACAGTGGTCCTTGGCTAGTAAGGGACTAACAGTGGTCCTTGGCCTAGTACTCTCATGGGACTAACAGTGGTGCTTTGACACAGGACAAGAAACTAGCGGACTCACAGATGAAGGGGTAGACGGCCTGCATGGCGGTGGCAGTCAGGTAGCCCGCTTTGCCGAGGGAAACTCTGGCCATGTTCTGAAAAGCGGATAAAATATGCCTGGCGTTGCCGATGCCACAGACAAGGACAACTCGCAAAGGAATGCAAAAATTTTGTGTTAAGCATTCTCTCCTTTATTTTCATGCACCAACTGAACTTCAGTTCTGTTTTTTTCACCGGTCTCCAATAGTATTTATTATGTCGTCCTTGCCCACGGTACAGCACACAGACATAAGATCTTTGCCTCCTCCTTAACTGTTCTTCATTAAACGGTCCGGCATACGAGTAAAACAAGTTAATTTTGAGTCAATAGAACAGAACAAGTGGCTAATACCTGATAAGAGACGGTATTTGAGAGGGCGCCTCCGGTGACGATGAGGTGGATGGAGTAGTCGGTGGCCAGCGCCACAGCAGCCAGCAGCAGGAGGCCCAGGCCGATGCCGGAGCAGTGCAGGGCGAAGGGAATGCCTGGGCTCATTGAGAAGGCATGTTGTGTCTGTTCGGTTCGGGGCTCATTGAGAAGGCATGTTGTGTCTGTTCGGTTCGGGGCTCATTGAGAAGGCATGTTGTGTCTGTTCGGTTCGGGGCTCATTGAGAAGGCATGTTGTGTCTGTTCGGTTCGGGGCTCATTGAGAAGGCATGTTGTGTCTGTTCAGGTGACCCCCGATCTAGTCTGGACACCTGATCTGGTCTCACAGGGAATACCCGATCTAGTTGCAAGGCATCTAGTCTCACGGCATCTAGTCTCACAGAGGACACCCGTTTTAGTCTTGTAGGCAACACCCGATGTAATCTAAAGTCGTACTGTACATTTATAGTCTTTATGCTTTAATGCTATATGGGTACTTACTGCTCTGGAAAATTAGACTATAATTATTTTTTGTTTCCATGCTTGCAGCTCTTGCTACATACGAGTACAAACTAACGGGTATTAAACATATGGCTCGTATTTCACACATTCAGATGGAAAAGCCAGTACACACGCATTTCTGGGCATATCGTTTCCAATAATATGGAAGCTTTAATTAGAATTTCTCAAATCCATACTTGTCACTCGCCACAAGCCAGGGACAAGGGTAGCCAGAATAAAGTGCAGCGGAGACAACAGGCAGGCTGCAGGAGACTTAAACTACAGCTACAGGCCTTGTGAGAGTATCCGACTTTGGGAGTTCTACCGCAAATCCCAGCTACGCAGACCCTCACGCATCGGCTCACGTCGGAGCCCGCAGGGGGTGCCGGAGCAGCCGCGCCTCCCAGCAGTTTCTGCTTGCTGCCCGCACGCCCACCGCCAGTGGAGGCCACGCGATGCGGACAGCCGCCCCGGCCGCCAACTTTTCCCCAGCTCTCTGCCGCATCGCGTGCAGGCTATGGGAGGCAGCCAGTGACTGGCATTAAGAGAAGGCGGGGCAGGCAATAGGCAAGACACTACTGAGCTGGGGCTGTAGCAGCTTATTGCTTTTCCTGGTGCAGGAGGTGCAGTACGCACTGTGCCACGATGCAGGTGTCCATCATTCACATTAATTGGATTCGCCCCAGCTCTAACAGCGGAGTTGCAGTTCCACGCAAGGCATTAAGCAGCTTTAGACAGGAATTATTTTGAGTTCAAGGTAAATTACTGACCAACTATGCCCGAGCCGATGACGGAGTTGACCACATTCACAATGGTCATGAGCAGGCTGGATCGGTGGTCCTCATTGTCGTCATCGCAGCTGGCTGGGAAGACTGCAGAGTTCCAGGTTGCTGTCTCGTCTGCCACGGGGCTCTCAGCACTACCGGCGGTAGCCAGCGAGTCTTCTGCAGAGGAGACTGAGTGAGAGTTCTGCAAGAGGCGGGAGGGAATGTTTATCAAAGCTGATCGATCTCGGAGTTTCAGTCTGATCTACCACAGGGCCCGTAACACAGGTCGATCAGCAATTTTTTTCATGCTGGTCCTCACAGTTTAAAAGCAAAACTAAGTTTAGAAATCCATAAATAGTGCTTAGCAGTGCACAAATGTGAGAAATGGTGCGGTGCCGCAGCGGCAAGTGCTGTCCAAGCGGTTCCCGCATCCGGCAGCGGACTTCATGCATAATTCAGGCATCGCTGCTCAGCCCGGACTATTGAGTGGCGGGGCAGCAGCTCAAGCTTTGCCAGGCCCGGGCCCAAGTTTGGCACTGAAGAATTCTAATCTGAGAAGAAGCCGTCTCAACAACTGAGCTGAGCGAAATACCTGCTGATGATGACGCTGAAAATTCTGCGCCAGGCCAAGCCGCCGATCTGCCGGATTCTCCAGCAGCGCTTCGACCGCGTCGAATTCGTTCTTCGGCTCTGCCGCTGATTCAGCCGGGGTGGTCGGGGATGGGCGATGGAAAAGGCTGGCTATAGTGTGCATAAAATGCATTGCAGTCAGCCTACATGTCATAAACCTAGCACCAAACATAGGCTATCTTAGAAAGCTCTCTGGAAGAATTTCCTTAAATAATGAATGTTGTCTCAGCATTGTTTTAAACGAAATTTGAGCCTTCAATAAACTTCTCATCAATTTTATGTGCTATATCAAACGCCCTATACTTAGGTGCAATACTTACCCATTCTGCTCGCAGCAAGCCGGGAACTGTGCTGAGTCCCAGCATGGATGGCAGCAGGGAGCTCTTACATAAGTCTCAGCTCTCAAGTGGGTAGTCCGGTCTGGCCAATCAGAGTTGACCAATCTCAATTTCAAGCCTGCTTCCAGTGGGAAAGGCCTCTACACCCTTTCCATTGTGTAGCTAACGTGGTTGTGGGTGTCTCATTTGAAACAGCACAGGAAGTGTGGCGACTTGCAAGCCCGGCAGATCTGTCAGCTCACCTGATAGCATCCCAGATGAGCTGAGGCTTGAGCACCGACCGATTACTGCAGGATTTTTACAGGAATAATTGTAGATCAAAGCCTCATTAAACCGCACAAAGACAGATCTCAATACTCAGATCTCAGCATTGATCCTCGTGCGATCAATGAGCCCGCAGATACATGGACTCACCGCTTCAGGCTGGGCCAAACAACTAAGCTTTGATCCCTTGCTGGCTCCGGACTGAATTGTGAGATTGTGACTAGCAAGCTACCTACACCCGCATCAACTCTGCTTTCCTCAAGAGAGGTGGCAACAAAGAGGGAAAGTGCTCACAAAAATCAACAGCCGGCAATAACAGTAGTACGCTCGTATAGCCAGGCAATGCAGTAGTAATCAATTCAAACAGCCATAACCAAGAGCAGGTATACATGTGAAAAGTTCCTGGTGTTGAGATGCTTTCAACATCTTTCATCTTTCTTTCAACAGCTTTCAAAATTCCTGGTGTTGAGATGCTTCTCTGATGCTTTCAACGTTCGCGAGTTTTGAAGAGTTTCTGTGTTTTTGCATGCATGCAAAGTCGGAAGGTCCATCCCAATGCGCACAGTCCCTGACTTTGCCTTGTTAGACGGTCTGGAAAATATCCAAAATAGAATTTCTGGATATTTTCAATTGGGCTGAAAGCAATGGGTGCACTCTCTGCATACACAGCACACTGCATGGATGCACTCTCGGCATGCACAGCACACTGGATGCACTCTCGGCATGCACAGCACACTGCATGGATGCACTCTCGGCATGCACAGCACACTGGATGCACTCTCTGCATGCACAGCACACTGGATGCACTCTCTGCATGCACAGCACACTGGATGCACTCTCGGCATGCACAGCACACTGGATGCACTCTCTGCATGCACAGCACACTGGATGCACTCTCTGCATGCACAGCACACTGGATGCACTCTCTGCATGCACAGCACACTGGATGCACTCTCTGCATGCACAGCACACTGGATGCACTCTCTGCATGCACAGCACACTGGATGCACTCTCTGCATGCACAGCACACTGGATGCACTCTCTGCATGCACAGCACATTGGATGCACTCTCGGCATGCACAGCACACTGGATGCACTCTCGGCATGCACAGCACACTGGATGCACTCTGTGCATGCACAGCACACTGGATGCACTCTCTGCATGCACAGCACACTGGATGCGCTCTCGGCATGCACAGCACACTGGATGCACTCTCTGCATGCACAGCACACTGGATGCACTCTCGGCATGCACAGCACACTGGATGCACTCTCTGCATGCACAGCACACTGGATGCACTCTCGGCATGCACAGCACACTGGATGCACTCTCGGCATGCACAGCACACTGGATGCACTCTCTGCATGCACAGCACACTGGATGCACTCTCGGCATGCACAGCACACTGGATGCACTCTCTGCATGCACAGCACACTGGATGCACTCTCTGCATGCACAGCACACTGGATGCACTCTCTGCATGCACAGCACACTGGATGCACTCTCTGCATGCACAGCACATTGGATGCACTCTCGGCATGCACAGCACACTGGATGCACTCTCGGCATGCACAGCACACTGGATGCACTCTGTGCATGCACAGCACACTGGATGCACTCTCTGCATGCACAGCACACTGGATGCGCTCTCGGCATGCACAGCACACTGGATGCACTCTCTGCATGCACAGCACACTGGATGCACTCTCTGCATGCACAGCACACTGGATGCGCTCTCGGCATGCACAGCACACTGGATGCACTCTCGGCATGCACAGCACACTGGATGCACTCTCGGCATGCACAGCACACTGGATGCACTCTCGGCATGCACAGCACACTGGATGCACTCTCGGCATGCACAGCACACTGTAGCTGTGATAGCAGTTCAGGTATTCATAGTTCATCCGAGTCTCGTATACGCGAACCAATATGGAGCCGCAGAGCTTTAGTTTGCACTCCCAGTCACTGCCAGTCAGCTGCAGTCCAACATGCAGATCTCATTAGCAATTTCTACCTTTTTTCTTCCGCAGCCCGCGCCCATGCAGTCAAGTTGTATCGATTCCTCTGCTCCCGCTGAGCTGGGAACTTGAAACTGACGCATGCCAGGTCGCAGCTTTCCCGCTCAAACTCACCTGCACGAGGATTGCCGGCATGCCTCAATGGGATTATTGTGCACTCGTACTATTGTCGTGCTTGTTATTAACTGTCAGTCTTGGACGATCAAGTGATGATTATTGCGTTTTGGGCGTCAATGCTGTTTATGTCGTTAGCTTGAATCGATCGTTCTGCGACCCGTGAGATTAATGCAGTCCTACTTCAAGTAGTAAAGCTCAGGCAAACTAAAACGAAATTAGTACAAATAGAAACTATGCATTTTTAGGTGCGAGCGTAAGGATTTTCAGAGTTACGAGCGTAGATTAGCAATCTGCGCCGCTCTCCGTTGTTGAGGCTACAATTTTTTGAATTAGTGCACACCGCCCCTAACTACATGTATAGGTTTTGGCCTTGTAAGTCAACTGATGATCTCATAAGGAAAATGACGTTTAAAGCAAAACAGCATCCACCCTGACAGCCAGCTATGCACCCTAAGATATCAGCATCCCCTATGACGTCCGGCTCAAAGCATCTGAGCAACCCCCATGAGCCACAGTATTTCAGCGATTACCCATATGAGCCTTGACATCTCAGAATTTTCTCACATAAACCTTGACAATTCAGCCATTCCCCCTCAGCCACACAATTTCAGCGATCTCACCATGAGCTTTGAAATTTCTCCTGCGAGTCTTGACATCCCAGCGCAAATGCCATGTATGTCATTAGCTTAGAACTACTGTGTACCTCTCCACTTGTATTTAACTTTAATCAATCGCAGAGTATCAGATGCTACATAGAAGAAACTATAGGCATTTGCTGTATTATATAGAAATGATATCGCTATCTCTGATTTAGATACGGTGTGTGCTGTTAAAGCACTCAATGGTGGATTTTTACACTGTACACGTAGATTATTCGTAGTTAATAATAATAATAATAAATGCTAGAGCACATATACAGTCGCGCCAATACTGTGTGCAGCTCATGCACACACTCAGACAAGGTGTAAAGGGCCTGTCAACTGAAGCTCAAAAAGCGGAGCCCGAGTAACTTATGTACAAAAATGATATGTCATTCTGCTCACAGTGATACCAGAAAGCTGGATTTGACAAGAAAGCGACCAAAATTGGACTCGGGATTGGGGAGAACAAGCAGGGGGATAATTAGGGACTCTACTCAGGATCCACTTTATGAGCTTCAGTTGACAGGCATGCACACTTTCTGTGCCTCGGGGCTTGGCCGCCCTCGTGGGTGTGAATTGCGCAACAACCCAATTCCGGCTATAATTTTCGTGCACGAGCCCCAAATGAATGGCCGCGAAGGGAATCGAACCTGGGGGGTCGTGGCGCGAGAGTCAGACGTGTGAGCTGCTCTGCCCTCATCATCTGTAGTTATCACAATCAAGGACCACTAGAAGATTTACGTAATAATACTACTTTAGTAGTCCATGATATTAGTTAGAAAAGTAAGCTGTTAAGCTAAGTGCAAAAAAATTTGCTATCTCAAGGTCGCTCCAGCGCTATCTTCACCAACACTCATTTACCCAAGCTTCAGACAGAAGCTTTCTCTATGACCCAACACAGCCACTCATTTACCCAAGCTTCAGGTCAGACAGAAGCTTTCTCTATGACCCAACACAGACACTCATTTACCCAAGCTTCAGACAGAAGCTTTCTCTATGACCCACCAACACAGCCACTCATTTACCCAAGCTTCAGACAGAAGCTTTCTCTATGACCCAACACAGCCACTCATTTACCCAAGCTTCAGACAGAAGCTTTCTCTATGACCCAACACAGACACTCATTTACCCAAGCTTCAGACAGAAGCTTTCTCTATGACCCAACACAGACACTCATTTACCCAAGCTTCAGACAGAAGCTTTCTCTATGACCCAACACAGCCACTCATTTACCCAAGCTTCAGACAGAAGCTTTCTCTATGACCCAACACAGCCACTCATTTACCCAAGCTTCAGACAGAAGCTTTCTCTATGACCCACCAACACAGCCACTCATTTACCCAAGCTTCAGGTCAGAAGCTTTCTCTATGACCCAACACAGACACTCATTTACCCAAGCTTCAGACAGAAGCTTTCTCTATGACCCACCAACACAGCCACTCATTTACCCAAGCTTCAGACAGAAGCTTTCTCTATGACCCAACACAGCCACTCATTTACCCAAGCTTCAGACAGAAGCTTTCTCTATGATCCAACACAGCCACTCATTTACCCAAGCTTCAGGTCAGAAGCTTTCTCTATGACCCAACACAGACACTCATTTACCCAAGCTTCAGACAGAAGCTTTCTCTATGATCCAACACAGCCACTCATTTACCCAAGCTTCAGGTCAGACAGAAGCTTTCTCTATGATCCAACACAGCCACTCATTTACCCAAGCTTCAGGTCAGACAGAAGCTTTCTCTATGATCCAACACAGCCACTCATTTACCCAAGCTTCAGGTCAGACAGAAGCTTTCTCTATGACCCAACACAGCCACTCTTTACCCAAGCTTCAGACAGAAGCTTTCTCTATGACCCAACACAGACACTCATTTACCCAAGCTTCAGGTCAGAAGCTTTCTCTATGACCCAACACAGACACTCATTTACCCAAGCTTCAGGTCAGAGAGAAGCTTTCTCTATGACCCAACACAGCCACTCATTTACCCAAGCTTCAGGTCAGAAGCTTTCTCTATGACCCAACACAGACACTCATTTACCCAAGCTTCAGACAGAAGCTTTCTCTATGACCCAACACAGACACTCATTTACCCAAGCTTCAGACAGAAGCTTTCTCTATGACCCAACACAGCCACTCATTTACCCAAGCTTCAGACAGAAGCTTTCTCTATGACCCAACACAGACACTCATTTACCCAAGCTTCAGGTCAGAGAGAAGCTTTCTCTATGACCCAACACAGCCACTCATTTACCCAAGCTTCAGGTCAGAAGCTTTCTCTATGACCCAACACAGACACTCATTTACCCAAGCTTCAGACAGAAGCTTTCTCTATGACCCAACACAGACACTCATTTACCCAAGCTTCAGACAGAAGCTTTCTCTATGATCCACCAACACAGCCACTCATTTACCCAAGCTTCAGACAGAAGCTTTCTCTATGACCCAACACAGACACTCATTTACCCAAGCTTCAGGTCAGAAGCTTTCTCTATGACCCAACACAGACACTCATTTACCCAAGCTTCAGACAGAAGCTTTCTCTATGACCCACCAACACAGCCACTCATTTACCCAAGCTTCAGGTCAGAAGCTTTCTCTATGACCCAACACAGCCACTCATTTACCCAAGCTTCAGACAGAAGCTTTCTCTATGACCCAACACAGCCACTCATTTACCCAAGCTTCAGACAGAAGCTTTCTCTATGACCCAACACAGCCACTCATTTACCCAAGCTTCAGACAGAAGCTTTCTCTATGACCCAACACAGACACTCATTTACCCAAGCTTCAGACAGAAGCTTTCTCTATGACCCAACACAGCCACTCATTTACCCAAGCTTCAGACAGAAGCTTTCTCTATGACCCAACACAGCCACTCATTTACCCAAGCTTCAGGTCAGACAGAAGCTTTCTCTATGACCCAACACAGCCACTCATTTACCCAAGCTTCAGACAGAAGCTTTCTCTATGACCCAACACAGACACTCATTTACCCAAGCTTCAGACAGAAGCTTTCTCTATGACCCAACACAGACACTCATTTACCCAAGCTTCAGGTCAGAAGCTTTCTCTATGACCCAACACAGCCACTCATTTACCCAAGCTTCAGGTCAGACAGAAGCTTTCTCTATGACCCAACACAGCCACTCATTTACCCAAGCTTCAGACAGAAGCTTTCTCTATGACCCAACACAGACACTCATTTACCCAAGCTTCAGGTCAGACAGAAGCTTTCTCTATGACCCAACACAGCCACTCATTTACCCAAGCTTCAGACAGAAGCTTTCTCTATGACCCAACACAGCCACTCATTTACCCAAGCTTCAGACAGAAGCTTTCTCTATGACCCAACACAGCCACTCATTTACCCAAGCTTCAGACAGAAGCTTTCTCTATGACCCAACACAGCCACTCATTTACCCAAGCTTCAGGTCAAAAGCTTTCTCTATGACCCAACACAGCCACTCATTTACTCAAGCTTCAGGTCAGAGAGAAGCTTTCTCTATGACCCAACACAGCCACTCATTTACTCAAGCTTCAGGTCAGAGAGAAGCTTTCTCTATGACCCAACACAGCCACTCATTTACCCAAGCTTCAGGTCAGAAGCTTTCTCTATGACCCAACACAGACACTCATTTACCCAAGCTTCAGGTCAGAGAGAAGCTTTCTCTATGACCCAACACAGCCACTCATTTACCCAAGCTTCAGGTCAGAAGCTTTCTCTATGACCCAACACAGACACTCATTTACCCAAGCTTCAGACAGAAGCTTTCTCTATGACCCAACACAGACACTCATTTACCCAAGCTTCAGACAGAAGCTTTCTCTATGACCCAACACAGACACTCATTTACCCAAGCTTCAGACAGAAGCTTTCTCTATGACCCAACACAGCCACTCATTTACCCAAGCTTCAGACAGAAGCTTTCTCTATGACCCAACACAGACACTCATTTACCCAAGCTTCAGACAGAAGCTTTCTCTATGACCCAACACAGCCACTCATTTACCCAAGCTTCAGACAGAAGCTTTCTCTATGACCCAACACAGCCACTCATTTACCCAAGCTTCAGGTCAGAAGCTTTCTCTATGACCCAACACAGACACTCATTTACTCAAGCTTCAGGTCAGAGAGAAGCTTTCTCTATGACCCAACACAGCCACTCATTTACCCAAGCTTCAGGTCAGAAGCTTTCTCTATGACCCAACACAGCCACTCATTTACCCAAGCTTCAGGTCAGAGAGAAGCTTTCTCTATGACCCAACACAGCCACTCATTTACCCAAGCTTCAGGTCAGAAGCTTTCTCTATGACCCAACACAGACACTCATTTACCCAAGCTTCAGACAGAAGCTTTCTCTATGACCCAACACAGCCACTCATTTACCCAAGCTTCAGACAGAAGCTTTCTCTATGACCCAACACAGCCACTCATTTACCCAAGCTTCAGACAGAAGCTTTCTCTATGACCCACCAACACAGCCACTCATTTACCCAAGCTTCAGGTCAGAAGCTTTCTCTATGACCCAACACAGACACTCATTTACCCAAGCTTCAGGTCAGAGAGAAGCTTTCTCTATGACCCAACACAGCCACTCATTTACCCAAGCTTCAGGTCAGAAGCTTTCTCTATGACCCAACACAGACACTCATTTACCCAAGCTTCAGGTCAGAGAGAAGCTTTCTCTATGACCCAACACAGCCACTCATTTACCCAAGCTTCAGGTCAGAAGCTTTCTCTATGACCCAACACAGACACTCATTTACCCAAGCTTCAGACAGAAGCTTTCTCTATGACCCAACACAGACACTCATTTACCCAAGCTTCAGACAGAAGCTTTCTCTATGACCCAACACAGACACTCATTTACCCAAGCTTCAGACAGAAGCTTTCTCTATGACCCAACACAGCCACTCATTTACCCAAGCTTCAGACAGAAGCTTTCTCTATGACCCAACACAGACACTCATTTACCCAAGCTTCAGACAGAAGCTTTCTCTATGACCCAACACAGACACTCATTTACCCAAGCTTCAGGTCAGAAGCTTTCTCTATGACCCAACACAGACACTCATTTACCCAAGCTTCAGACAGAAGCTTTCTCTATGACCCAACACAGCCACTCATTTACCCAAGCTTCAGGTCAGAAGCTTTCTCTATGACCCAACACAGACACTCATTTACTCAAGCTTCAGGTCAGAGAGAAGCTTTCTCTATGACCCAACACAGCCACTCATTTACCCAAGCTTCAGGTCAGAAGCTTTCTCTATGACCCAACACAGCCACTCATTTACCCAAGCTTCAGGTCAGAGAGAAGCTTTCTCTATGACCCAACACAGCCACTCATTTACCCAAGCTTCAGGTCAGAGAGAAGCTTTCTCTATGACCCAACACAGCCACTCATTTACCCAAGCTTCAGGTCAGAGAGAAGCTTTCTCTATGATCCAACACAGCCACTCATTTACCCAAGCTTCAGACAGAAGCTTTCTCTATGACCCAACACAGCCACTCATTTACCCAAGCTTCAGACAGAAGCTTTCTCTATGACCCAACACAGCCACTCATTTACCCAAGCTTCAGACAGAAGCTTTCTCTATGACCCAACACAGACACTCATTTACCCAAGCTTCAGGTCAGACAGAAGCTTTCTCTATGACCCAACACAGACACTCATTTACCCAAGCTTCAGACAGAAGCTTTCTCTATTACCCACCAACACAGCCCGATTTGCCACCCCTAAAATCTGTCACAATTGCTCCACTTTGGCTGTGCATGTGTTCACACAGAACCCTCGACCCCAATGTTGGTATTGGCTGAATGTGGCAAGGGACTGGCTGCCTTGCAAGGGTCCTTGTACACTGTGGCAGTAGAGGACACGCTTATTCTCCCCCCCCCCCCTGTCCGCTCCTCTCATTCGCTACGGGCAACGCGACAGCGGTGGTGCGAAGGGGGACCGGATGGGGGTGGCTGCACGCTTTGCACAAGCGGTAAGAAGTAGGAGAGTTGGTGAGAACCGGTTTCCAATATAGCAGCGGACGGACAGGAATTTAAGATCAGGTCAGGAAAGCGGGGCCAGCCAGAGCTAAACTGAGTTTTCAGCGTTTCGCTACAAGCCCTCCTGCTAACTGACTTACCAACGAAGCTCTTCAACTCCAAGTAAGTTTGAACAGTGCTTATTTCGAGTCTGTATAAGCCAGTGAGTGTGTGAATCATGGAATGCTGACTATCTCGCTCAGTTTTGATATTTGTGTAACCGAATTTTGACTCGAAGTGTCTTGCCTGGGCTCTCTCTCTAGTGTATGGATTTAGGTATGCAATGCATGCAACGACAAAGATAAGCTGTTACTCGGTAGATAAGACAGTGGGAAGGAGCCAGCCTTTCAAACTGGGTCACTGGGTGCCGGGCTTGCTTGACGCAGGCTTTGAAACGACCAGTTTGCAGACCAATTTTCTAATTGTCAGGCGGTCCAGGTCGGTCAAGCTCAGAAGTCTAAACCTCTAGGCCAGTATAGTATAATAATCATCGAGTTACTTTTATTAATGCCATTTATTTAATCATCAAGAGTCAGTCAAGCTCAAAATTTCAAATGGGTGAAAACTAAAAAAAATCAGTCAGTTTCACGAGCTCGAAACTTCATCTTGTCTAAAAGTCTTGCTAGACACTCCCTAGCCGCTAGCTAGGGAATTCGCTAACTTGAGCGAATTCGACCATTTCGATGCACTGAAGTTTCGAGCTTATAAATTTTACTGTCTTTTGAAAGCGACCCCAGAAATATTAAAGCCCAATGGCTTCGTTCGCTCATTCTTCGTCAGAATGAGTTGAGCTCTCAGCGCGTATAATGCACAGCGGGAAACTATAAGGAACTGCAGTTCAGGTGAGGCAACTCCAAAACCCTGCTGCCCGCAGGTCGCATCTGCCTGTTTGTGCCGGTCAGGATGACTTCGCTGCTGACTGTCGTGCTGATTCTCGCCGCTCTCCACAGCCCTGTCCGGAGCGTCACTCTTCAAGAGGGCAAGTCGAACCCGCAGAAGTACATTTACTATGACACCGACGAGTTCAACCCCTGGATCCACCTGGCCATATCGCTGCCCATCCTGTACGCCATCCTGATCTTCATCTGGTCCGGCGTCACCCTCTACATGAAGCTGAGCGGCAAGAGCCGGCAGAGGCGGCAGTAGGCTGGTTGAGTGAGAAGAAACTGCTGGGCTGGATGGGAGCTCAGGGAAAGTGCATGGACTATTGGCTATGCGAGAGATGCGTGGAGTTTTGGAAAACTTTTCGCTTCTCCAGTGCAAGGCACTCAAAGCCCCGGCTGCCAACTGCTTGAACCCGTCTGTTGCTTGTTTATCTGGCGGCAAGTAAAAGCCACTCTATGCATAGAACATTAATTACTGCAGTAAGTAATATTCTATTATAGTATTTGTCATGCTGTCTCAGCCTGGAGACATCCAAACTCAGCCAGTCCCATTCCGCAATGCGTTTTTTTGGCTCGAGCTAGTCGACTTTTACCATAGACATGCTTCTTGGGGCCATGCTGACTCAGCCTGGGACATGCAATCTCAGCCAATATAGATTTCAATTGCAAACAGATCTCAATGCTATCATTTCTATAACGTGACATGAAATGGCAACAAACAGCAATGAATGAACGCAGCAAGAAAAGTCAGTAAGGGTACGCAACAACGCTGAGATTGCATGTCCCAGGCTGAGATAGCATGGCCTTAAGAGGCATGTCTATGGTAAAACTTGACTGGCTTACGTAAAAAATCGCACTGTCGAGATGGGCTGGCTGAGTTTGGATGTCTCTGGGCTGGGATAGCATGACAAATACTATAGTTAGTTAGCTGCATGTTTTAGAACTATGAATCATTTGCAATATTTTCCATATCCAATTCCATAGCCAAAGCAAATTCAAGAGCAAATTGTCAGCCAAATACTTACTGTAAACATGAAATCTTGTTGTAGCAATAGCAATATCCAAAGATAATTCGTGCAATTCTAATATTTAGTAGTGCAGTATAGTATATAAATTTTTATTTTACGGCTCATTTTCCTATGCTTCCTATTCTGTTATTTGACGATTCAGGATCGGATCGGGCACCTGCAAGCCTAGAAATTCCAATAGCAATATTCAATTTCTGCAGTTAGGTACCTTTATTTTTTAGTTTCAAATACCGTAATGTCTGCATGACGTATCCATCAGTTCGCTTTCCTGTTTGCCAGTTAAATCCTAAAAAATAAATATCAATCTGCCTATTTGCTTCATAAACCGCTTATTAACTACGACGAAGCACATGATTTATGCCTTTTTGATATGATTTATGACTGACTGCTTTCCTTTAATTGGCTGACCTAGAATCGATGGTATTTCGATCCAAGCTTGCGTACTGGTACGAAGTTTCGGTTATTTGACGGTCAATACGAATTCGTCAATTCGTCAATGACAAATCAGACGCGCAGCATGCAGACGTCGACTTTGCTGCCGGGCACTTTGAGGCGATTCGAGAACAGCATATACTGCCCGTTAATGTAAAGGCCAGCTTACATGTGCATGTAAGTGTAATGCGCAGCATCCTTCGAGTCTAAAGGTATCAAAGTATTATGCTGCCCAGAAAAGTCGTAGTCCCAAAATTTGGTGAAAATTCAGAGGGTTAGGTTTAAATGTACTTTTAAATGTGCATGTAAATGTAGCTTAATTTGTAGTCGTCACAGATTCGAGCGTACCGAGAGGACTTGGGATTTTACTAACCCCATTAAAGTGTGTGACGGATGGAAGGACCGTCGGTGCAGCAATGTTACATGTATGAGTGTGTCTGTTTCTTTTGAAAACAGTTGTGTTGTCAAGCGATTTTCAGCTTTCCTGCAGATGTCATGTCAAGGAAACTGACCTCAGTCAATGAGGAGCTGACGGTGAGTTTAATGTTGGGGTTGATGGAATTCAGGTGTCGATTTAGGTGTCCTGTACAGACATAGTTCCAGTAGCTTTATTACTGTATCTCAGCATCCCGTCTGTTAGCGTCCGAGTGTCGGTTAAAGATTTCCTGGATCGCTGCAGTGCCCTGGTTTATGTGGATCGTGGAGTATATAGACTCTGGACATCACATGTTGCCAGAGTCGAACCTTCTGTGCAACTTTTATGCATTGAAGTCAAGAAGTCCTAATGAAAGTGGATTGCGCTTGGGCAATCGGTTTAAGAAAGAAGTCAATGAATTTTTCTGCTTTTCTGAGACGGGGTCACAAACAGGTCGTCCGCCGCGCTGCCCGTCGCATGGCCGTTGTTGAGACGCTTTCCTGTCGAAGCTTCAACGGACTTGAGTAGTAGAGAGGTTAGAGCCCTGAGGGGATTGGCCCTTGAGCGTAGTGTAGTCAGGGCCGAACAAAGGAATAAGTCGCGGTTCCGGTCGTCCTGATGCTGAAGAATGCCGATAAGCCAAGGGGTGACTTCTTTGGCCATTTTGACTCCAGTCGATCCGCTTGGTTTTTTGACAGTAAAAATTGTTGAGGCTGACCGCGTTGACTCGTCATCCAGGTTCCAAAAGTCCATGCCCTCCTTTGCGAGGTCTAGATTCTTCACCGAGGTGCAGATGGCCGGTGCAGCAGCGCGGCAAGCGCGAAGATTGAGTAGGTCAATAGATGCAGGGTTCATAGACAATAAAGAATTCAATCAATCCAAAAATTTTTCGACGGTTGAAGCATCCAGTTTGCAGTGAAAGGTCAACATGGTGGATGACTGTTGCACTACTGAGGCCAGATCTGATGGTTCAATTTCGTTGCAGAGTTGTCGCCAGGGGTTTTCTGCAGTTTCTTCGGTCACGCATCGTAGTGTGTCAGGATTTTTAGTATCTCTCGATGTGGGCAAAATTCGTCTTTAAGGAGTTCACCGGACGCGAATGCAGGGCGAAACTCTGGTGCAGTGATCCAGAGAGAGAGAGAGAGAGAGAGAGAGAGAGAGAGAGAGAGAGAGAGAGAGAGAGAGAGAGAGAGAGAGAGAGGGAGAGAGAGTAACACGGAGATTGTACATTATGTTACCGTAAAGTTAAAACGATACCATGTTAACGACGAGAGTTCGTGAGTTATGGTAAAAACGAAGAGAGTTCGCGAGGGGAGATCCCTGAATGCTCCACCCAGTAGGGGAGGGCTCGGCTAAATCCTTGGTCCTTCGAGCGCATCGGCTGGACTATCCGATGGTAAATAAAACTAAGAAATAGTGGTTGCCCCACAATCACAGTAATAACTCGAAAAACTCATCAGCAAATTTATCAAATAGTCATTCAGGCAGCTTAAATAGACTTATAATTTACGTTTTGAATTATGTTATATTATATTATTTCCTATCAATGTAATTAACTTTTCAATTTTTTCCGATACATTTTATTGTTTGTTTGTTCAAAAGTACAACGATATGCAAAGCAACAAAAATTCAAAAAAGTAAAATATGATTTTTTCGTTTTGAATACAATAATAAAGTCAAGTAAACAACAAGTAACCAATTTAAAAATATTTCATGGGCACACTGAGTTTCAAAATGGCACTTTTTTTAGGGCGAGGTGCTATGCCATGGCACATATTTCCAAATGAAAAAACCCTGGTCTCTGATCAAACCTATATAGATAAAATAATATATGTATAGTAAATATTATTATATATAATATAATATGATATTATGTTATTATATCATGTGTCACGGATAACCAGATAATATATAATATGAACCCTGATGAATGAACCCTTTTTTGAATTTTTATTGCTTTGTATATATCATTGTACTTTTAAATAAACAACAAAATAAATGTATATAGGAAAACATTTTAAACTCTACATATCTATAATTCCTATAAAAATGAAAACTCTATTTGTCTATATAAAGTTTTGTTTGCTATGGTATAGGCCTAGACTCCTATCCCAAACTGCTCAACCAAATTTGGCAAATTATGCCAAATTTTGCACCTATACTTACACTTACAGTAAGGCCTAACTTATCATGGAGAATTTCTTAGACTTAGCTTAGCTTAAAATTTCTAATATTTAAGTCTTCTTATCTAAAAGTTAAGTTCAAACAAAAATGCTATAAAGTGGGATTTTCACTTGTCTTAAATCTTTATAGTGGCTACTGCTAAGGGGCCTACTCTAGTCTAATATTAAAAATTCTTTAGTTAATTAATTTTTTAAGTTAGTCTGCTTTTTGTCAGCAAAGCAATTACCCCAACCTCTACCTCACCTTTCCTTATCTGGCTAGCTAGATATGTAACAGGGGTTTACAATTGACTAAGCCTATCTTCGGCTGTTATAAGTTTGTTCTATATAAAATAGGAAACAATTGACTTCAAACTCAAGACAATTTTTCTTGGACTTATTTCTCTATCTAAATGTAAAGTCACAATTCTATAACTTAATTGGGATCGAAAGGCTTTTAACCATGAAAATTTAGTGAGAGATTCTAGCTACTACCTGATTAAGAAAATTCTGCTACAAACTAGCTTTCTAAGCATTTAAACTGATGCTACAAGGGGCGTCCGGAAAGTAGTGTTGGCTTATTCCATATAAGCATGGTCGTAACATGACAGGCTATTTTTACTTATAAAATGAAATATAATAATAGAATATACTAAACCAATATTTTAAATGAAAGATAATTTTGTCAAAAATATTTTTATAGAGTTTCATGTAGATATCATCATTACTATAGATGCTATTAAACCTTGAATGGCACTTATGGTCGTAACAACAGGATTTTTGACATATAGAAACTAAAAGGTAAAAGTCTTATAACATTTTTATTTTTGATATTTTGCAATACATTTTTTTAAATTTGACTAAGAACATCTTTAGAAATCATACTCTTTTACTAGAATATATAAACTCAAAAAGGCAACAAAGATACAAAAGAAAAGGCAGCCTTATGGTCGTAACATTATGGTCGTAACATATTTTTTTCTGTCAATTCAGTAACTTTGAGGTACCAATATATTAAAAATATAATAGATTATTTGGTCACCAATACTTTTATCTGATGATGCAAGTACTATACTTTTATCTATAGTTTGTTTCAACCTTCCAAAGCTTTCTATTTGTTTTTAAAAGGTACACAAACTTAATGATGTCTTTTGCTTAGAAAAATGTCTAAATTTTTACAAAAATGACTTTTTGCCACTTGATAGCATACTAATCTAACATTTTATCATTCATTTATTCTTAGATTGTAGATGTTACACATAAAAAACATTTGGTAAAAAATTGGCTGATAAGACAATGGCAAGCAAAAATATTGACTTTTTTCTATTTTCCAAAAATGTCCATCTTATATGGAATGAGCCTGTTACTTTTGCTTGGTGTGGACGTATGGACAGTCACACTTGCATGTGCTTGGTGTCATTTGAAAGCGGCAAGTCTCTTCTTTAAAATGACACCAATTGCAAGAGATTTGGATCTGTGCTTCAAGAGATATGGACGATTAAGTAGAGAAAGGTCAGTCATAGACTTACAGAACCTCAAAAATGTCAACAGAAAACTTTTACAAGTTTATCGATTTTTTCGTATTCATGGGCTGTCTATGGCCAAATGTGATGAAGTGAACGGGAGGGGCTGTCTCATAAAACTACGAGACTTGTAAAGCTGCTTCTGCTGCGCCTGCAAAGTTTATTGACATTCAATTTTCAATTGTGAACTGCAAATGGATGTGCATTCAAAGACTGGGCAGCGACATGCCATCTTTACACTTTGGAGCTCCGCAACCAAATCGGCTGACATCCACAGGCAACTTTGCACAGCTCATGGCGACCATGCTGTCAGCAAGATGACAAGTCTGCCAACCGATGAATGATTTTAATGTTGTTCGCTTGTTTGATAATTTGCTTGTTATCTGTTTCATCTGCTTCTGTACTGTACTGTTGTGTTTTTTGTTTTTTTCTGGAGTAATTACGCTCGTGATAAAAGTTTTCTGTTGACATTTTTGAGGTTCTGTAAGTCTATGACTGACCTTTCTCTACTTAATCGTCCATATCTCTTAAAGCACAGATTCAAATCTCTTGCAATTGGTGTCATTTTAAAGAAGAGACTTGCCGCTTTCAAATGACACCAAGCACATGCAAGTGTGACTGTCCATACGTCCACACCAAGCAAAAGTAACACTACTTTCCGGACGCCCCTCGTATATGATCTACCCTAAACAACATTGGTATTATCCCACTATTCTTTCAAGCATAGAGACTTGAGATTTCCATTTTTATTTCAAGGGCCCAATAGAGAATCTAGCTCATGGCTGTAGGCCAGATGAAAAGAAACTAAAGGGGATAGAAGAAAAAGTTGATAGAACATGAGATGAGAAAGAACATAAAAGAGAAGTTAAAAAGAAAGAGTAAAGAAAAGAGAAAATAGTAAAGAGGAGAAATAAAAGAATAGAGAGAAAAATGAAGAATAGAAAGATAAGAGCAGAGAATAGAAAGAAAATAGAAGAGAGGAAAGATAAAAAAGAGAAGATGAAAAAGAAGGAAAAATAAAGCAGGGAGTAGAGAGAAGAGAGGAAAAAAGAAAAAAGTTTCAAAGGACCTGCAGGATAGAGAAAAAGGCAGAAATTAAATAACAGAATTTGCCAGTACATGCTTTAGATAGATGTTACTTGTCAATCTGTGGTAATCCCAATCAACAAGATCAATGCTTGCCTCAAATTTTTTAATCTAATATAAATTCACTGCAATTTTTAAAAAAAATTTTACAACTATTAACTGGATGACATAGCCAGCTTGTCAGTTGTTGCCTATGCAATAAGTTAGAAAGCCACATCAAATGTGCCCTTGTGTAGAGCATAGCATTGGTCTTGCTGTCTAGACTGCTGCGCACTTCAAACGCTATACACAATATGGCCCCATGTGCAATATCCAGTTGTCTCTCCAAGATGTCTATCAGGGTCCAAGTCTTGGCATTATATAATAGTTACAGAAATTTTATTAGCTTTGGATATGGATAAAGATAGGCTACAAGAAAATTTCCAAGATATTGCTATAGGCATAGATATGTAAAAATTTGGTTATGTCATTTGGATTTGGTTTTAAAAGCACAAAAAATCATACTTGGGTTGTAATTATAAAATTTTTAGTAATTAAAAAAATTAACAAGAAAATTTATATAGTTCAAAGTTGTAAATAGATACTTTAACAGTTATTATATGAATATATTATAAATACAAAAAGGATTACAGCTTTATCAAAAAGAAATATTTTTTAAATTTCTATAAATTTTTATATCAGTACTAGAGTCAGCAGGGGCTAAGAGATTTTAGACTCACTGCTGGCACATCTGGTACATTGGTGCATTTTGTCTAGCATACTTGGCACATAGTTGAAAATATTTTTAGATAACTTTTGGTGCACATGTACCATGATCTTGACTATAGACAATGGACTTATACTAAGCTAATTAGGCTGCTACATGCTTAGCATAATGGACTAGGGTGGGGGGATTGGTAATCTATGAATCATTAAAAAAGCAATGACAATGTAACAATAGGTTTTTATTTCAAAAAAGTTTAATCCTTCCATTTGTATATGCTAAAAATTATAGCCTATAATTATTTTAGTAAAAATTATTATAGACTGCTGTAAAAATTAATTTACAGACTGCTGTAAAAATTAGTTTACAGATTGCTATCAAAATTAATTATTGACTGCTGTCAAAATTAATTATAGACTATTATAAAAATTTGTTTACAGACTGCTGTCAGAATTAATTTGCAGACTGCTATCAAGATTAATTTACAGACTGCTATAAAAATTAGTTTACAGACTGCTATAAAAATTAATTTACAGACTGCTATAAAAATTAGTTTACAGACTGCTATAAAAATTAATTTGCAGACTGCTTTCAAAATTAATTTGCAGACTGCTGTAAAAATAAATTTGCAGACTGCTGTAAAAATTAATTTACAGACTGCTATAAAAATTAGTTTACAGACTGCTGTCAAAATTAATTTGCAGACTGCTGTAAAAATTAATATTCGTTTAACTTTATCGCACACCAGAACTGATAGCAGTTACACTGAACAAACTGCTTCAGTTTTGCTCGCCCAGCCGCAGTTGCCACAAATTCTTGCTTCTCCATGGCCGCCGACAGCCCGTTTCCCAAGCGGCTGCCGGAGTTCTCCCGCGCCGTTGACGACTCCGAGGACTCCGACTGGGACGGCGGCGAGGATCAAGGAGGCGACAGTGGCCGTTTGAAGGCCTCCGATGCCCGGAGCTGCGCGATGCGCCTCAGCCCCGCTGCCCGGCAGGAGCTGGCGGCTGGGGACCAGCGGGTCCTCGACTGTAGCACCCTGCTGGTTGGCGTCGGGCCCACCGCCTGCGGCTTCCTAACCGCCTGCGTTCTGGGCGATGACGCTGAGATTCTGGGCCTCATCAGCTGCGGCTTCCCGGAGGCTGGGCTGGCCAACAGCCTGGGGCAGACTGCGCTGGGGGACTTTAACTGCTTCTTGTATCGTCTGAAGTGCAACCCGCAGGTTGGTGGGAGGGTGCGACGCCTTTGGCGACACACGATGTCACACAACCAGCGCTGAGACACATAAAAGTGCGCCAATACTGTGCGCAAACGACCACTCGTACTCATGCTGATTGGTGTGGGTGGGTGATGGAGCTGATTGGTGTGGGTGATGGAGCTGATTGGTGTGGGTGATGGAGCTGATTGGTGTGGGTGATGGAGCTGATTGGTGTGGGTGATGGAGCTGATTGGTGTGGGTGGGTGATGGAGCTGATTGGTGTGGGTGGGTGATGGAGCTGATTGGTGTGGGTGGGTGATGGAGCTGATTGGTGTGGGTGGGTGATGGAGCTGATTGGTGTGGGTGATGGAGCTGATTGGTGTGGGTGGGTGATGGAGCTGATTGGTGTGGGTGGGTGATGGAGCTGATTGGTGTGGGTGGGTGATGGAGCTGATTGGTGTGGGTGGGTGATGGAGCTGATTGGTGTGGGTGGGTGATGGAGCTGATTGGTGTGGGTGATGGAGCTGATTGGTGTGGGTGATGGAGCTGATTGGTGTGGGTGATGGAGCTGATTGGTGTGGGTGATGGAGCTGTTTGGTGTGGGTGATGGAGCTGATTGGTGTGGGTGATGGAGCTGATTGGTGTGTGTGATGGAGCTGATTGGTGTGGGTGATGAAGCTGAATGGTGTGGGTGATGGAGCTGATTGGTGTCGGTGATGAAGCTGATTGGTGTGGGTGATGAAGCTGAATGGTGTGGGTGATGGAGCTGATCAGTGCAGCCTATGACGCAGTTTCCCCATCGCACGCAGGTGCTGGTCTGCCACGCCGCCGCCCCAGTTCCTCCCGCCGACTGCCACGAGTTCGCGGAGCTGCTGCTGTCTGTGCTGGACGTCGAATCGCTGGATCTGGCGGTGCTGGGCACGCAGCCGCTGACGAGCTTCCAGTCGGCTGAGCCGGCCTCCTCTCTGGTTGGCCCCCTGCTGCGCTGCCTGCGGTCCAGCGCCATGCTCGGACAGGGCAAGTGAGTGATTGACAGGTCTTTGTTACTCGTAGCATTCGAGAGAGAGAGAGTTGCCCTCCGGTAAATGAATAGCTTTTCATGCTTGAGGGCCTCAATGCAAAATTGTCCCACAGGGCGGCAGGTGACGCCGTGCAGCAACTGGAGCCACCGAACCTGCTGACCGGCCTGCCCGCCCAGCTGCTCAGCGTCTGCCAGATGCGCCGCGTGCCGGCCGCCGCCTTTGTTGCCTTCGTGGCCGAGGCCGACTGTGACGGCGAGCCGCACCGGCTGCTGCCGCCTGACCCGGCCGCCATGGCCGCCTTCCGGCCTGCGCTCGCCTGCCAGCCGCTGCGCTACTGCCGGCCCGCCTGGCCGCCCAACTCAGACCGCGTCATGCGGCTGTTGTGCCGCCAGCCAGGCGCCAACGGCTCCTCCACCTACTTGTACACCTGAGCTGCCGCATTCTGCCAATCTGACCTGCGCGTGGATTGATTTTCCATGGTCAGCTTGGTTTAGTTTTGGTTTTGCTAATTCTGTTTTTCTATTGCTTTCCTTGTTAGAGTTCATCACTGGTTCCGTTAGATCGGCTCTTTTGTGTGCGAGTTCAACTCTGGCTATATGGAAATACACTGTAGCATCAAGGTTGCATTTGTTTGTTCACAATTGAAAGCCGCAATCAATTGTCTCTTTATTTGTCAAACTTACGTGCCGTGCCTAATTTCCTAGTCTCGTCTTGTTTAGCTTCCCATGTTTGTTTAGCTTATGTACCAAGGCCTCCTTAGACTAGAATTAACCGTTTTTTATATTTATAAAGCTTAAAAATAGATTTTGAAGTTTTAAATACATTTGGAAATTGCCCAAGTAAGCTCATAATGACTAATGTGTATTTCAGGTACACAGCACTGCGGTATGCTGATTCCAATTTGAGTCTTCTCAATCCAGATATGAAAGATCGAAGGCAGCTAAGAACGGGTGCTGGTGGGCGACCTGAGACGAAAACGGCAAACCGCAGTCCCAGTTGCCGCCTGTGCCGCAAGGTGTTTCTCAGCAGCCAGCGCCTCAGCACTCACCTGGTCTGTCGCTGCAGGCAGCAAAAGGTTGCGGCGAGAACCAAGAAGCTGAAAGCTCCATCTGCCGGGAGTATTTCCAACAGTAACGGCAAAGATGAGGGAGATGCTGGGAGACTGGCTGTCTTCCAGTCAAGTCCAGCAAAGAAGCAGGGCCCGAAGCCGCGCAAAAATACGCAGGGTGAGAAAAAGCAATCTGCAGCAAACGGAGCAGCCAAAGTGCTGTCTGCAAAACTGCCAAGCAGGAGACAAATGAATGGCTTACCTTCAGTAAGGGAGGTGAAAGTCAGTAAGGTGAGCTGCGCTAACGGAACTGACCAGCCGGAGCCTTCATCTTGCCGCCATTGCTCGAAGTCATTTCGCCACCAAATTGTTCTGCTTCGGCACGTTCAGCGAGGCTGTGTTGGCGCTGCCAGCCAGAGCAAGACTGAAGGTAGCAAAAGTTTTCAGAGAACTGCAGCAGCCACAGTTCCAGTGTGCTCCGAGGCAAGCAGTGTTCCGGTCTCTGCTCCGTCACAATCGGCTGTCAAATCTGCCGCTGAGAAATCCAACGGCGAGGTTAATGTGCCCGGCTCGGCGAGCTGCGTATTGTGCAGGCGCTCATTCGCTACCAAGTCGTCACTGTATCGCCACAACCGCAGACATCATAAAGACAAGCCCGAGATCGGAGAGAAAGTTGAACTCTTTATTGGCAAGAAGGCGAAAGCCGGCGCTGGTAGTCAAGCTAAAAAATTGCGCGCCCAGGTTTCAAAGAAATTCCAGTCCGACAGGCGCCAGCGATCAGACACAGCGGAGGCAGAGCAGTTCAGCGGAGATGCAACCAGCCAGTCCGCTAGTAAGGTGGAAATCGAATTTGACGAGTTTATTAGAAGAAAGTCAAACGCAGGCTCGGGCAAGGCCGGGAAAAAGCAGTCTGCTCCTGTCCCCATAGCTGCTTGTAAGAAAAATGCCAAGCCTCAGTTGCCTTGTTTGAAGTCTCGCAAGCCTGAGTCAGAAAATGCTGCAAAAAGAAAGCGAATGGAATGCGATAATTGCGACGAAGCTTTCTTCGGCACCTCATCGCCGAAGCGTCACGTGCAGCGATTTCACGCAGCCAAGGTTAAACAGGCAAGCAATGGAATCTCACGAGCCACAACGCCCAGCCCCATGGCGGCCTGCGTTACCAATGGCAACGATAGTCACTCGGGTACCAGTAGCAGCAGCAGCAGCCCCCAGTCAATGGTAGACTCGCCTACCGATTGCGGCTCCGCTACTCCCGTTGAGGCCGTGGCGCCCAGACCGCCAGTTTACCTGTGCTGGACCCCCAGGCCCGTGTTCAAGACCGCCAGAATTGTGTATCGCGGCAAGCATGGCGGCAAGAAACGCAAAGTTCTGCTGCCTGCTGCTGCTTCTGCTGCCGCCTGCGGCCCTCCAGCGACTTCCATCAGGCGGGTGAACTCCTGCTTTGCTGAGCTCAGCTCTGCCGACCACCTGGCTGCTCCCCTTAGCGCTGGGCCTCCGGTGCCAGCTTCTGCCGCTCTCTCATTTCTTCCGGCCACCGATCTCAGCTGGAACCCCTTCGAGCTGCCATGGGAGCGGAAGCTGCTGCCGCCAGATGCGGCTCCCTGCTGCCCGGCGCTGGCCCGCCGACTGGGCGATCCGGACTTCTCCATCCACGCCTGCCGCCTGATGGCCCGGCGGATCACCGCCTCGGGCGAGTCCGCCCTCATGGTGTGGGGCTGAGGGCCTGTGTTGGCCCCGGGATGGTTTCGTGTTCGAGTTCCTGTGCAGTTATTCCCATGGACACCTGAATCCTATGGATTGGAAGCCGTTTGTCGCTTCCAGTCCATTCTAAATTGTTAGTCCTGCAAAATGCTTGTTCCAAATAATTCATGGAACCTTGTGTCTGAGTTTTCATTCATTATATTCAATATTCAATTTTGATAGTTAAATTAAAGATTTTTTCCTCCGAGTAGCAATTTTCATATTTTTACTGAATAGGGGAGTGGCGCTCACCCTGTCCATCTATCATAGTTAGCGCTATTTAGTATTTACTGAATAGGGGAGTGGCGCTCACCCTGTCCATCTATCATAGTTAGCGCTATTTAGTATTTACTGAATAGGGGAGTGGGCTCACCCTGTCCATCTATCATAGTTAGCGCTATTTAGTATTTACTGAATAGGGGAGTGGCGCTCACCCTGTCCATCTATCATAGTTGGCGCTATTTAGTATTTACTGAATAGGGGAGTGGCGCTCACCATCTAGTTAGCGCTATTTAGTATTTATTGTCTGTGTGCATCAGATGTTTATTCCCACCAGCCTTGACCATGCTGCTGGCATCACTGACTTCTGGTGTCACTATTTGCCTCTGTTTTTTATTCTACTAAATCCAGTGTAGACTGGCGTGCCCTGCTGTACTAGTAGCCTATTTAAGGCTGTTAGTAGTCAGCTGTTTTTAAATTGCAACTTGTTTTGCTAATCAAAGCTTACTCTGCTTTATGCTTTGCTGTCACCGCTTTTTTCTTTTCGCACTGCCCGTTTGCTTTGTTCTTATTATAACTGTTGTGGCGTCACAGATTCTTGATGATGAGGCTGATGTACTTTTGATTCTTTATTTACTGTCTGTTGTTTTAAATTACTCTGTTAATCAGGTCTTCATTGTGGTTTTTTTAATGTTAACATAAAAATTATCAGGTGTAGCATGAATTTTTTCCCATTGTTTTTAACTTATAGCTCTTTTTTTTTTTTTTTTTTTAGAGGCAGGGGGGTTGTGTGCACCCTGGCGCACTTTAAGCGACATAGGCACACAACCGGCGAGAGGCATTACTGCCCATTCCGCCGACTCCCCTGAGCAGGCATACAAGCGCGCGGATACGTACGCAGGCACACACTCACACAGGAGTGTACAGCGGCCCTAACTAAATTTTATCGTTAGGCATGTACACTTCACTGCGCCTTGGGGGGTTGGCTCTCAAGGCCGTTAATTGCACAAGCGAGCCAAGCCGAAATTCCAATTCAGCCCCAAATTAATGTGGCTGCACTTGGAATCGAGCCTGGGTCGCTGGCACACCAGAGCAGCTGCGCTACCGCTGGGCTACGGCCCCCCTTATAGCTCTTAATTTTAGTGAATTTTAGTGAAATTGTATTTGGAATTATTAGTATGAGCACCCGTTCAGTGCCGGCCATGCTTGTCTCCGCCAGCCAGTTACTAATATTCTACTGTGTTGGTCCGTAGCCCTGTTTCCATCTACTAGTGACACTTCTGTTCTAATTTTGTAGCAGCGTTGCAAATTATGTCTGTTTTGTCTTTCCTCAGTTCTTGATAGTTGATAATTATGATTATTGTTAGTCATCAATAAATAGGATAATTAATTTTGGTGGCTGTAATTTCTCCTAGCAATAAGAATAACTCTAAAAGCACTGTGTAGCCTCTGATTCTATGTATCTAATTGTTGTTAATGCAATAAATGGCGCAATTTTGCTTTCTCCAGCATCGCAGCTTCGCCTCTTGGTTGCCTGCTTTCGGGCCATTGTGTTGTTGTAGGTGGGTGCCAGTTTCAGTGAGTCTAATTGTAGGTGGGTGCCAGTTTCAGTGAGTCTAATTGTAGTTGGGTGCCAGTTTCAGTGAGTCTAATTGTAGTTGGGTGCCAGTTTCAGTGAGTCTAATTGCAGGTGGGTGCCAGTTTCAGTGAGTCTAATTGTAGCTGGGTGCCAGTTTCAGTGAGTCTAATTTGTAGGTGAGTGCCAGTTTCAGTGAGTCTAATTGTAGGTGGGTGCCAGTTTCAGTGAGTCTAATTGTAGTTGGGTGCCAGTTTCAGTGAGTCTAATTGTAGTTGGGTGCCAGTTTCAGTGAGTCTAATTGTAGGTGGGTGCCAGTTTCAGTGAGTCTAATTGTAGTTGGGTGCCAGTTTCAGTGAGTCTAATTGCAGGTGGGTGCCAGTTTCAGTGAGTCTAATTGTAGGTGAGTGCCAGTTTCAGTGAGTCTAATTGTAGCTGGGTGCCAGTTTCAGTGAGTCTAATTGTAGCTGGGTGCCAGTTTCAGTGAGTCTAATTGTAAGTGGGTGCCAGTTTCAGTGAGTCTAATTGTAGCTGGGTGCCAGTTTCAGTGAGTCTAATTTGTAGGTGAGTGCCAGTTTCAGTGAGTCTAATTGTAGGTGGGTGCCAGTTTCAGTGAGTCTAATTGTAGTTGGGTGCCAGTTTCAGTGAGTCTAATTGTAGTTGGGTGCCAGTTTCAGTGAGTCTAATTGTAGGTGGGTGCCAGTTTCAGTGAGTCTAATTGTAGTTGGGTGCCAGTTTCAGTGAGTCTAATTGCAGGTGGGTGCCAGTTTCAGTGAGTCTAATTGTAGGTGAGTGCCAGTTTCAGTGAGTCTAATTGTAGCTGGGTGCCAGTTTCAGTGAGTCTAATTGTAGCTGGGTGCCAGTTTCAGTGAGTCTAATTGTAAGTGGGTGCCAGTTTCAGTGAGTCTAATTGTAGCTGGGTGCCAGTTTCAGTGAGTCTAATTGTAAGTGGGTGCCAGTTTCAGTGAGTCTAATTGCAGGTGGGTGCCAGTTTCAGTGAGTCTAATTGCAGGTGGGTGCCAGTTTCAGTGAGTCTAATTGTAGGTGAGTGCCAGTTTCAGTGAGTCTAATTGTAGCTGGGTGCCAGTTTCAGTGAGTCTAATTGTAGCTGGGTGCCAGTTTCAGTGAGTCTAATTGTAAGTGGGTGCCAGTTTCAGTGAGTCTAATTGCAGGTGGGTGCCAGTTTCAGTGAGTCTAATTGTAGGTGAGTACCAGTTTCAGTGAGTCTAATTGTAGCTGGGTGCCAGTTTCAGTGAGTCTAATTGTAGCTGGGTGCCAGTTTCAGTGAGTCTAATTGCAGGTGGGTGCCGGGAAAAAGAGACGGATTCAGTGGCTGAGCGGTAGGCAGTTTCAGTGGCTGAGCGGTAGGCAGATTCAGTGGCTGAGCGGTAGGCAGATTCAGTGGCTGAGCGGTAGGCAGATTCATTGGCTGAGCGGTAGGCAGATTCAGTGGCTGAGCGGTAGGCAGATTCAGTGGCTGAGCGGTAGGCAGATTCAGTGGCTGAGCGGTAGGCAGATTCAGTGGCTGAGCGGTAGGCAAATTCAAGGAGCAAATAGAGCCAAACCATCCCGGCCTGCAGAAGCAATTGGCCGTTAAAATACCGCCGCCCTCTCCTTTTTGCATGCCATGGCTTACCAGCAGCCGGCACCGCCCAACATGATGAGCCAGCAGCAGCTGTGGGACATCTTCCAGCGCATCGACCGCGACCGCTCCGGCGCCATCAACTGCATCGAGCTGCAGTCTGCGCTCAGCAACGGCACCTGGACGCCGTTCAACCCGGAGACCGTCCGGCTCATGGTCGGCATGTTCGATCGCAACCAGACCGGGGAAAAGGGTGCGCCTTTGGCACTGCCTGTTGAGACTGATTGCCAATTCATTTTGAGATTGCAGATCTGCAGTTTTCATTAGAAATTTCATCGGAGCATTCACTTGGGACTGTGTGCATCGGGACTTGCACTTTGGAACTGTTTGCATCGGGACTTTCACTTTGGAACTGTTTGCATCGGGACTTTCACTTTGGAACTGTTTGCATCGGGACTTGCACTTTGGGACTGTGTGCATCGGGACTTTCACTTTGGGACTGTTTGCATCGGGACTTGCACTTTAGGACTGTGTGCATCGGGACTTTCACTTTGGGACTGTTTGCATCGGGACTTGCACTTTGGGACTGTGTGCATCGGGACTTGCACTTTGGGACTGTTTGCATCGGGACTTGCACTTTGGGACTGTTTGCATCGGGACTTGCACTTTGGGACTGTGTGCATCGGGACTTTCACTTTGGGACTGTTTGCATCGGGACTTGCACTTTGGGACTGTTTGCATCGGGACTTGCACTTTGGGACTGTTTGCATCGGGACTTTCACTTTGTGACTGTGTGCAACGAGACTTGCACTTTAGACTGCTGTATTGAAATCGCAACCACCCCGGCCCCTTTTTCACGTGACAACCAACTGCGCCCGTGTCTCCGCAGGCACCATTGACTTCAACGAGTTCCAGGAGCTGTGGCGCTACATCACCAACTGGCAGAACACCTTCCGCATGTACGACAGGGACAACAGCGGCAGCATCGACCACCACGAGCTGAAGACCGCCCTCACCAACTTCGGCTACCGACTGTCCGACGCCTTCTACAACCTGCTGATCAGGAAATTCGACCGCCAGGGCAAGGGCAGCATCTTCTTTGACGACTTCATCCAGGCCTGCGTCATGCTGCAGACCCTCACGGCCGCCTTCGCCCAGCACGACACGCAGCGGAACGGCTGGATCACCATCAACTATGAGACCTTCCTGAGCATTGTGTTCAACACCGCTGTGAACAAGTAGGGGATCTGGGTGCGGGGATCTGCATCAACTATGAGACCTTCCTGAGCATTGTGTTTAACACCGCTGTGAACAAGTAGGGGATCTGGGTGCGGGGATCTGCATCAACTATGAGACTTTCCTGAGCAGTGTGTTCAACACCGCTGTGAACAAGTAGGGGATCTGGGTACGGGGATCTGCATCAACTATGAGACTTTCCTGAGCAGTGTGTTCAACACCGCTGTGAACAAGTAGGGGATCTGGGTGCGGGGATCTGCATCAACTATGAGACTTTCCTGAGCAGTGTGTTCAACACCGCTGTGAACAAGTAGGGGATCTGGGTGCGGGGATCTGCATCAACTATGAGACTTTCCTGAGCAGTGTGTTCAACACCGCTGTGAACAAGTAGGGGATCTGGGTACGGGGATCTGCATCAACTATGAGACTTTCCTGAGCAGTGTGTTCAACACCGCTGTGAACAAGTAGGGGATCTGGGTACGGGGATCTGCATCAACTATGAGACTTTCCTGAGCAGTGTGTTCAACACCGCTGTGAACAAGTAGGGGATCTGGGTGCGGGGATCTGCATCAACTATGAGACTTTCCTGAGCAGTGTGTTCAACACCGCTGTGAACAAGTAGGGGATCTGGGCGAATCAGTTTGTGCATCCGCACCAAATGCAGATGAGGTTTTCAATGCCCCATAGAGGTCTTTGTCATTGGTTTTGAATTTTTTTTATTGAACTCTCCCGTAAATCATGATTGCTTACTGAAGTCTGGGTTGAGCCAGTAATTAGTACTGTATATTTCCAATTTCGCATGCTTCAGTTACTGACGCGCAGTTGTGTTTTTTCTGTTGCAATAAGCCACCCGTACTCAGCAATTACAAATATTAATTCAGTAATCTGCATTGCTATACCTGCTTTTTGCCAACTGATTCATATATACCGTAGTTTTCCGTTTAAGGCATCGTGTTTTATGCGGCTTTAAAGTTTTTTTCAATGGCAACTCGCTTTGAACGGGTCTGTGTCCGCTTGAGCAATATACATATTAAAATATGTCGATGAGTTTTTTTCCTTGTTCCACAGCACGTCGAGGCTTGTTATTATTTCAAAAAATCAGGTGGAACATTCAGACCGCCAACTTTTATTAACCTGCCCTCACTCTGATTGTGGTGGGGTCAGTCCGACCCCACTCTGATTGGTCAGCCAGTCAGACCCCGCTCTGATTGGCCAGCCAGTCAGACCCCGCTCTGATTGGCCAGCCAGTCAGACACCGCTCTGATTGGCCAGCCAGTCAGACCCCGCTCTGATTGGCCAGCCAGTCAGACCCCGCTCTGATTGGCCAGCCAGTCAGACCCCACTCTGATTGGCCAGCCAGTCACACCCCACTTTGATTGGTCAGCCAGTCCCACTCCACTCTGATTGGTCAGCCAGTCCCACTCCACTCTGATTGGTCAGCCAGTCCCACTCCACTCTGATTGGCCAGCTAGTCAGACCCCACTCTGATTGGTCAGCCAGTCCCACTCCACTCTGATTGGCCAGCCAGTCAGACCCCACTCTGATTGGCCAGCCAGTCTCACCCCACTCTGATTGGCCAGCCAGTCACACCCCGCCAGCCAGTCACACCCCGCCAGCCAGTCCCACTCCACTCTGATTGGCCAGACAGTCATACCCCACTCTGATTGGCCAGACAGTCACACCCCGCTCTGATTGGCCAGCCAGTCACACCCCGCTCTGATTGGCCAGCTTACAGCCAGCCTTGCCTCCCCGCAGCAGCAATGGGCAAGAAGCAGCACTCCAAGGACACTTTGCACATCCGACCCACCGAGTGGGCGGAGGACTTCGGCGGCAAGACCGGCCGGCCCGCCCAGACCGTGCTGAAGCGCCTGCCGTTTGACTTCTGCGCCCTCAGCCTGCAGCCGTTCACGACGCCGCTGTGCACGCGAGATGGCGTGGTGTTCGACCTGAAGAACATCCAGGACTTTCTCAAGCAGTTCGGCGTCAGCCCCGTCACGGGCGAGAAGATGACCCGGCGCGACCTGGTGGAGCTGCACTTCCACAAGAACGCGGAGGGCCGCTACTTCTGTCCCGTCACCTACAAGGTCTTCACGCCCAGCAGCCATATCGTTGCCATAGCGACCTCCGGCAATGTTTACTCTAAGGTGAGTCTTGTGGCGATGACCGCAGTTCAGGATACAGGCGGTAGTCAATGACATTGGGAATATTGGCTGGCGGCAGTTAATAATATTTGGGATAGAGGCGACAGTCGGGTTTAGAGTGATGTGGAATAGAATTGGACGTTAAATATCGTGAAAGATGGCAGATTGGTATAGACAAATGGCAGATTGGGCTGGACAGATGGCAGATTAGGCTGGACACATGGCAGTTTGGGTTGGACACATGGCAGATTGGCAAGAAAAGCTGAATAAGTTGCTGCTAGGCTGGCCCTCACCGCACCATAAGCACAAAGCCTGGATTTCTGCTCCGTCGCCAGGACGCGGTCGACCAGCTGAACGTGAAGCCGGGCAACTGGCAGGACCTGCTGGATGGCAAGCCGTTCGCCCGCTCCGACATCATCACCATCCAGGATCCCATGAACTTTGACAAGCGGGACATCACCAACTTCTACCACGTCAAGAACCGAGTCAAGCTGGACGACGGCAGCGGCGGCCAGTCGGCTCGGGTGGCGTCTCAGGAGGCCCGCGAAGCCCTGGCTTCTGTGGCCAAAATTCGAGCCGATGCGGCCGCCAACTCCAAGGCCAACCGGGAGGCGCTCCGCGGTCCCGATGTTGCCGAGGGCGCCGGCCTGCGGAGGAAGGTGAGGCGACGGTGGGATGGGGATGTGAGGTCAAGCAGATGGGATTTAGATGGAATACAGAGTTCAAGGGGCTGAGTGCGACATTGCTGAGCAGTGAGTTCAATCCGACCTCCCGCAGGCAGATGACACCATCAATGCAGCTCATTACTCAACTGGCGCAGCGGCGGCTAGCTTCACCTCCACCACAATGGACCGAGTGACCCACCTGGAAGCGGCCAGGCTCGATGACGACCAGGTGAGGTACCCCCGGGTCAAAACAAAAGGCTACGTCCGCCTGGAGACCAACTTCGGCCAGCTGAACCTGGAGCTGGACTGCGAGCACTGTCCGAAGACTTGCGAGAATTTCATCCTTCTGTGCCGCAAGGGTTACTACGATGGCACCGTGTTTCACAGGTGAGACTTTCGGGTTTCATTTATTGTGAAGACTTTAATAAGATGAATTATTGTGTCAGTCGCATATTATAAATAGCCCGGCCTACAAACGAGTCGGAAAAATGAATATGAAGCAGATCTCGAGTGTGCGCGCAAAAGTGCTTATCTGGTGGAGCTTCGATCAGATTAATTCTAAAAACGTCACGACTTGAAATTCATGCCACTCCGTCACTCCCGGTCTGTCACTCCCAGATCCGTGCGCCATTTCGTGCTGCAGGGCGGCGACCCCACCGGCACGGGCTCGGGCGGTGAGAGCGCCTGGGGCGGCTCCATCCGCGACGAGCTGCGCCCGTTTCTCAATCACGACAGCCGCGGCGTGCTGAGCATGGCGAACTCGGGCCCGAACTCGAACCGCAGCCAGTTCTTCATCACCTACAGGTCCTGTCGGCATCTGGACAGGCGGCACACCGTGTTCGGTCGGCTGGTCGGCGGCTCGGACACGCTGGACAGGATCGAGACCGTTGAGGTTGACAAGAATGACCGGCCGATTGAGGACGTGCGAATTCTCAGTGCCCAGGTGAGGCTTTTATTCTTGGCTGCAGAGTTCGGGTCACCGAGTGCGAATGTACTTTTATGTTGGCTGCAGCGTTGAGGTCACTGAGTACGGATGTACTTGTATTCTTGGCTGCAGAGTTCGGGTCACCGAGTGCGAATGTACTTTTATGTTGGCTGCAGCGTTGAGGTCACTGAGTACGGATGTACTTGTATTCTTGGCTGCAGAGTTCGGGTCACCGAGTGCGAATGTACTTTTATGTTGGCTGCAGCGTTGAGGTCACTGAGTGCGGATGTACTTGTATTCTTGGCTGCAGAGTTTAATTCACTGAGTGCGGATGTACTTGTATTCTTGGCTGCAGAGTTCGGGTCACTGAGTGCGGATGTACTTTTATTCTTGGCTGCAGAGTTCGGGTCACCGAGTGCGAATGTACTTTTATGTTGGCTGCAGCGTTGAGGTCACTGAGTACGGATGTACTTTTATTCTTGGCTGCAGAGTTCGGGTCACCGAGTGCGAATGTACTTTTATTCTTGGCTGCAGAGTTCGGGTCACCGAGTGCGAATGTACTTTTATTCTTGGCTGCAGCGTTGAGGTCACTGAGTGCGGATGTACTTGTATTATTGGCTGCAGAGTTTAATTCACTGAGTGCGGATGTACTTGTATTCTTGGCTGCAGAGTTCGGGTCACTGAGTGCGGATGTACTTTTATTCTTGGCTGCAGAGTTCGGGTCACCGAGTGCGGATGTACTTTTATTCTTGGCTGCAGAGTTCGGGTCACTGAGTGCGGATGTACTTGTATTCTTGGCTGCAGAGTTCGGGTCACTGAGTGCGGATGTACTTGTATTCTTGGCTGCAGAGTTCGGGTCACTGAGTGCGGATGTACTTGTATTCTTGGCTGCAGAGTTCAGTAAAATGCCATCTTTGTTTTGGTTACTAGTGATATTTTTTCTGAATCTGCTCTGAGGGCGCAAACTGTGAAATCAGTAAAAGTCAAGACGGTTGTGGCTGGAGTCTCCTCACCCCCCCCCCCGCACCACGCCGACATTCGCAGGTGTTCGTGGACCCCTTCGAGCAGGTGGACGCAGCTCTGGCCTCTGAGCGGGCCGCTATCGCCTCTGCAGCCGCTCCCGCTTCCTCGCAGTCCGCCGCCACCACCTCGGCCACTCCCGCGGTGACCTCGCAGCCGAAGAAGGCCTTCGGCACCGGCGTCGGGCAGTTCCTCAACCTGCGCCAGCTGCAGAAGCAGCAGCAGGGCAAGCGGCAAGTCCCGCAGGCTCAGCCGGATTCGGGGCCGCCCAAGAAGCCCCGGTCTGTGAAGGACACGAGCCAGCTGAGCGACTTCAGCGGCTGGTGATGGCCACCGGTTCTGCGTTTCTAAGAAACTCTGACTTGCTTGCTCTTAATGCACGCTTGGCCCTGATCAACTCACTCCTCTGCTCCAGCTGTATTTGTGCTCTGCGAAATTGTTGCCTCAAGCTTAAACTGAGCAAGCACGCAATAAATATATAATATTGTTGCTATAATCCTGCTTTTTCATATGATTCTTTTGCGTTTTTTTATTCAAACAGCTGTACGTAACAAACTAGGAAATATTATTCTCTGATGATTTACCACAGTTTTACTAACCTTTAATGCATGGGGGTCTTTATCTTCACTAACCTTTAATGCATAGGGGTCTTTATCTTCACTAACCTTTAATGCATAGGGGTCTTTATCTTCACTAACCTTTAATGCATAGGGGTCTTTATCTTCACTAACCTTTAATGCATAGGGGTCTTTATCTTCACTAACCTTAGATGCACAGGGGTCTTTATCTTCACTAACCTTTAATGCATAGAGGTCTTTATCTTCACTAACCTTAGATGCGTAGAGGTCTTTATCTTCACTAACCTTAGATCATAGAGGTCTTTATCTTCACTAACCTTAGATGCGTAGAGGTCTTTATCTTCACTAACCTTAGATGCATAGAGGTCTTTATCTTCACTAACCCGAAACTTTGCAAGCTCGCAATTCTGATCTGGTGAATTTCTGCCCAAGTGAAAGTGCCTGAAGTTTTCGCTACTTAAGCAATAAAAATTTGGCCTAATTAAATTTCGAGTTTGAAATTTCGCTTCCTACTGGCAGCCTCTCAAGCCCGCCTTTGATTCTTGTGGCACCGAACTTCCCTGCCCGCTGCAGCCGCCCCGATCAGCCATGGAGAAGCTCGTGCGGTCGCCAGCCAACATGCGCGACTGGGAGCGGTCGCTGGCCTACCAGGAGATTCTGGGCTTCATCGCGGCGGTGAGTAGCTCGGTGCGGGGCAAGCCGCTGCAGGCCGGCCCGGACAGCTACTCTGTGTCCGAGCGCTGCGGCCGCCTCAACTCCCTGCTCGCCAAGCTGGACTCCTGGATTGACGAGATTCCGCCTGTGGAGCAGCCGGCCAGGTTCGGCAACCGCGCCTTCAAGACCTGGCTGCAGCGGCTCGAGTCCGAGGCACCCGGCCTGCTGGCCGACTGCCTGGCCGACGGCCTCAGCCAGGATCTGTCGGAGCAGCGGCGCGCCGAGCTCGTCCGCTACTTTGTCGAATCGTTTGGCAACGGCACCCGCATCGACTACGGCACCGGCCATGAGCTGGCCTTTGTGGCCTTCCTCTGCTGCCTGTTCAAGGCCGGCTTCCTCGTCACCGCCGACTGCGCCGCTGTTGCGCTCTCCGTGTTTGCCCGCTACCTGGACCTGGTGCGGCGGTTGCAGGTGAGCGTTTTGGGAGCTTTTCGGGATGCTGGAGCAGAGGCTGGGATCTGCGGCTGTGGATGCAGAAGCTGGGATCTGCGGCTGTGGATGCAGAAGCTGGGATCTGAGGCTGTGGATGCAGAAGCTGGGTTCTGTGGCTGTGAATGCAGAAGCTGGGATCTGTGGCTGTGAATGCAGAAGCTGGGATTTGCGGCGTTGCGGATGCAGAAGCTGGGATCTGTGGCTGTGAATGCAGAAGCTGGGATCTGTGGCTGTGAATGCAGAAGCTGGGATCTGTTGCTGTGAATGCAGAAGCTGGGATTTGCGGCGTTGCGGATGCAGAAGCTGGGATCTGTGACTGGATGCAGAAGCTGGGATCTGAGGCTGTGGATGCAGAAGCTGGGATCTGTGGCTGTGAATGCAGAAGCTGGAATCTGTGGCTGTGGATTCAAAAGCTGGGATCTGCGGCTGTGGATCAAAAGCTGGGATCTGCGGCTGTGGATGCAGAAGCTGGGATCTGAGGCTGTGGATGCAGAAGCTGGGATATGCGGCGTTGCGGATGCAGAAGCTGGGATCTGTGACTGGATGCAGAAGCTGGGATCTGAGGCTGTGGATGCAGAAGCTGGGATCTGTGACTGGATGCAGAAGCTGGGATCTGGGAATCTGGCTGATTGGTGCTGACTTCAGTTGCTTCTGAGGGCCCGTTCGGACTTAAGGTTTAATCGTAGGCTTAGTATGCAAGGATCTTCTACCTTCTACATGCCGGATGGTTTGCATTCCCGCTCATGCCAGGTGACCTACCGCATGGAGCCGGCTGGCAGCCACGGAGTCTGGTGCTTGGACGACTTCCAGTTCGTGCCCTTCATCTGGGGCAGCGCGCAGCTGATCGGCAATCCGAAGGTGCAGCCGGCCGACATTCCCAACAGGAGCAAGGCGGAGCAGCTGGCCAAGGAGAACCTCTTCTTCGGCTGCCTCGAATACATATTCAAGGTGACACTCTGCAGCGCACTGGGGATCCCCACCGCAGCACACTGAGAATCCCCACTGCAGAACACTGGGAATCCCCACCGCAGCACACTGAGAATCCCCACTGCAGAACACTGGGAATCCCCACTGCAGCACACTGGGAATCCCCACTGCAGAACACTGGGAATCCCCACTGCAGCACACTGGGAATCCCCACTGCAGCACACTGGGAATCCCCACTGCAGCACACTGAGAATCCCCACTGCAGAACACTGGGAATCCCCACTGCAGCACACTGGGAATCCACACCGCAGCACGCTGGGAATCTCAATTGCCGCTGCATACTGGGAATCCCCATCGCCGCCGCATACTGGGAATCTCCATCGCGGCAGCACACTAGGAATCCCCACTGCAGCACACTGGGAATCCCCACCGCAGCACACTGGGAATCCCCACTGCAGCACACTGGGAATCCCCATTGCAGCACACTGGGAATCCCCACAGCAGCACACTGGGAATCCCCACTGCAGCACACTGGGAATCCCCACCGCAGCACACTGGGAATCCCCACCGCAGCACACTGGGAATCCCCACCGCAGCACACTGGGAATCCCCACTGCAGAACACTGGGAATCCCCACCGCAGCACACTGGGAATCCCCACTGCAGCACACTGGGAATCCCCACAGCAGCACACTGGGAATCCCCACAGCAGCACACTGGGAATCCCCACCGCAGCACACTGGGAATCCCCACCGCAGCACACTGGGAATCCCCACCGCAGCACACTGGGAATCCCCACAGCAGCACACTGGGAATCCCCACCGCAGCACACTGGGAATCCCCACCGCAGCACACTGGGAATCCCCACCGCAGCACACTGGGAATCCCCACCGCAGCACACTAGGAATCCCCACTGCAGAACACTGGGAATCCCCACCGCAGCACACTGGGAATCCCCACCGCAGCACACTGGGAATCCCCACCGCAGCACACTGGGAATCCCCACAGCAGCACACTGGGAATCCCCACAGCAGCACACTGGGAATCCCCACCGCAGCACACTGGGAATCCCCACCGCAGCACACTGGGAATCCCCACCGCAGCACACTAGGAATCCCCACTGCAGAACACTAGGAATCCCCACCGCAGCACACTGGGAATCCCCACCGCAGCACACTGGGAATCCCCACCGCAGCACACTGGGAATCCCCACCGCAGCACACTGGGAATCCCCACTGCAGAACACTGGGAATCCCCACCGCAGCACACTGGGAATCCCCACCGCAGCACACTGGGAATCCCCACAGCAGCACACTGGGAATCCCCACCGCAGCACACTGGGAATCCCCACCGCAGCACACTGGGAATCCCCACCGCAGCACACTGGGAATCCCCACCGCAGCACACTAGGAATCCCCACTGCAGAACACTGGGAATCCCCACCGCAGCACACTGGGAATCCCCACCGCAGCACACTGGGAATCCCCACCGCAGCACACTGGGAATCCCCACCGCAGCACACTAGGAATCCCCACTGCAGCACACTAGGAATCCCCACTGCAGAACACTGGGAATCCCCACCGCAGCACACTGGGAATCCCCACCGCAGCACACTGGGAATCCCCACCGCAGCACACTGGGAATCCCCACCGCAGCACACTGGGAATCCCCACAGCAGCACACTGGGAATCCCCACCGCAGCACACTGGGAATCCCCACCGCAGCACACTAGGAATCCCCACTGCAGAACACTGGGAATCCCCACCGCAGCACACTGGGAATCCCCACCGCAGCACACTGGGAATCCCCACCGCAGCACACTGGGAATCCCCACCGCAGCACACTGGGAATCCCCACAGCAGCACACTGGGAATCCCCACCGCAGCACACTGGGAATCCCCACCGCAGCACACTGGGAATCCCCACCGCAGCACACTGGGAATCCCCACCGCAGCACACTAGGAATCCCCACTGCAGAACACTGGGAATCCCCACCGCAGCACACTGGGAATCCCCACCGCAGCACACTGGGAATCCCCACCGCAGCACACTGGGAATCCCCACCGCAGCACACTGGGAATCCCCACTGCAGCACACTGGGAATCCCCACAGCAGCACACTGGGAATCCCCACAGCAGCACACTGGGAATCCCCACCGCAGCACACTGGGAATCCCCACCGCAGCACACTGGGAATCCCCACAGCAGCACACTGGGAATCCCCACCGCAGCACACTGGGAATCCCCACTGCAGCACACTGGGAATCCCCATTGCAGCACACTGGGAATCCCCACAGCAGCACACTGGGAATCCCCACTGCAGCACACTGGGAATCCCCACCGCAGCACACTGGGAATCCCCACCGCAGCACACTGGGAATCCCCACCGCAGCACACTGGGAATCCCCACTGCAGAACACTGGGAATCCCCACCGCAGCACACTGGGAATCCCCACTGCAGCACACTGGGAATCCCCACAGCAGCACACTGGGAATCCCCACAGCAGCACACTGGGAATCCCCACCGCAGCACACTGGGAATCCCCACCGCAGCACACTGGGAATCCCCACCGCAGCACACTGGGAATCCCCACAGCAGCACACTGGGAATCCCCACCGCAGCACACTGGGAATCCCCACCGCAGCACACTGGGAATCCCCACCGCAGCACACTGGGAATCCCCACCGCAGCACACTAGGAATCCCCACTGCAGAACACTGGGAATCCCCACCGCAGCACACTGGGAATCCCCACCGCAGCACACTGGGAATCCCCACCGCAGCACACTGGGAATCCCCACAGCAGCACACTGGGAATCCCCACAGCAGCACACTGGGAATCCCCACCGCAGCACACTGGGAATCCCCACCGCAGCACACTGGGAATCCCCACCGCAGCACACTAGGAATCCCCACTGCAGAACACTAGGAATCCCCACCGCAGCACACTGGGAATCCCCACCGCAGCACACTGGGAATCCCCACCGCAGCACACTGGGAATCCCCACCGCAGCACACTGGGAATCCCCACTGCAGAACACTGGGAATCCCCACCGCAGCACACTGGGAATCCCCACCGCAGCACACTGGGAATCCCCACAGCAGCACACTGGGAATCCCCACCGCAGCACACTGGGAATCCCCACCGCAGCACACTGGGAATCCCCACCGCAGCACACTGGGAATCCCCACCGCAGCACACTAGGAATCCCCACTGCAGAACACTGGGAATCCCCACCGCAGCACACTGGGAATCCCCACCGCAGCACACTGGGAATCCCCACCGCAGCACACTGGGAATCCCCACCGCAGCACACTGGGAATCCCCACCGCAGCACACTGGGAATCCCCACTGCAGCACACTGGGAATCCCCACCGCAGCACACTGGGAATCCCCACCGCAGCACACTAGGAATCCCCACTGCAGCACACTAGGAATCCCCACTGCAGAACACTGGGAATCCCCACCGCAGCACACTGGGAATCCCCACCGCAGCACACTGGGAATCCCCACCGCAGCACACTGGGAATCCCCACCGCAGCACACTGGGAATCCCCACAGCAGCACACTGGGAATCCCCACCGCAGCACACTGGGAATCCCCACCGCAGCACACTAGGAATCCCCACTGCAGAACACTGGGAATCCCCACCGCAGCACACTGGGAATCCCCACCGCAGCACACTGGGAATCCCCACCGCAGCACACTGGGAATCCCCACCGCAGCACACTGGGAATCCCCACAGCAGCACACTGGGAATCCCCACCGCAGCACACTGGGAATCCCCACCGCAGCACACTGGGAATCCCCACCGCAGCACACTGGGAATCCCCACCGCAGCACACTAGGAATCCCCACTGCAGAACACTGGGAATCCCCACCGCAGCACACTGGGAATCCCCACCGCAGCACACTGGGAATCCCCACCGCAGCACACTGGGAATCCCCACCGCAGCACACTGGGAATCCCCACTGCAGCACACTGGGAATCCCCACAGCAGCACACTGGGAATCCCCACAGCAGCACACTGGGAATCCCCACCGCAGCACACTGGGAATCCCCACCGCAGCACACTGGGAATCCCCACAGCAGCACACTGGGAATCCCCACCGCAGCACACTGGGAATCCCCACCGCAGCACACTGGGAATCCCCACCGCAGCACACTGGGAATCCCCACCGCAGCACACTGGGAATCCCCACCGCAGCACACTGGGAATCCCCACCGCAGCACACTGGGAATCCCCACCGCAGCACACTGGGAATCCCCACCGCAGCACACTGGGAATCCCCACCGCAGCACACTGGGAATCCCCACAGCAGCACACTGGGAATCCCCACAGCAGCACACTGGGAATCCCCACCGCAGCACACTGGGAATCCCCACCGCAGCACACTGGGAATCCCCACCGCAGCACACTGGGAATCCCCACCGCAGCACACTGGGAATCCCCACTGCAGCACACTGGGAATCCCCACCGCAGAACACTGGGAATCCCCACCGCAGCACACTGGGAATCCCCACCGCAGCACACTGGGAATCCCCACCGCAGCACACTGGGAATCCCCACCGCAGCACACTGGGAATCCCCACCGCAGCACACTGGGAATCCCCACAGCAGCACACTGGGAATCCCCACTGCAGCACACTGGGAATCCCCACCGCAGCACACTAGGAATCCCCACTGCAGAACACTGGGAATCCCCACCGCAGCACACTGGGAATCCCCACCGCAGCACACTGGGAATCCCCACCGCAGCACACTGGGAATCCCCACTGCAGCACACTGGGAATCCCCACAGCAGCACACTGGGAATCCCCACAGCAGCACACTGGGAATCCCCACCGCAGCACACTGGGAATCCCCACCGCAGCACACTGGGAATCACCACCGCAGCACACTGGGAATCCCCACAGCAGCACACTGGGAATCCCCACCGCAGCACACTGGGAATCCCCACCGCAGCACACTGGGAATCCCCACCGCAGCACACTGGGAATCCCCACAGCAGCACACTGGGAATCCCCACTGCAGAACACTGGGAATCCCCACCGCAGCACACTGGGAATCCCCACCGCAGCACACTGGGAATCCCCACCGCAGCACACTGGGAATCCCCACCGCAGCACACTGGGAATCCCCACTGCAGCACACTGGGAATCCCCACCGCAGCACACTGGGAATCCCCACCGCAGCACACTGGGAATCCCCACCGCAGCACACTGGGAATCCCCACCGCAGCATACAGTGAGTCGCCTCTAACTCACTGCTCCTCTCCAACCGCAGGTGAAGTCCGGTCCCTTCGAGGAGCACTCCAGCACGCTGCACGGCATCAGCGGGGTGTACTCTTGGGACAAGGTGAACTCCGGCCTGGTGAAGATGTACAAGGCGGAGATTCTGGCAAAGTTCCCCATCATCCAGCACTTCTACTTTGGCGAACTGCTGCCACTGAAGCCGGCCAGCGAGTTCCAGCGGCCTGTCTGATTGCTGCGTCCCTGCCTGCGCTGGGCCATTCGATGCTTTTTAATTGCAACATCGTTTAGTCTCCAATCAATGTGGAGCTGCTGGGTCCCAACTTCTGTCAGCTGGTGTTGGCACTGCGTGCTGAATACCGGATTCTGCATTTTCTGCAGGGAATGCTGGTTTATTCTATTTAGTTCTTCATGGCCCAGTGTCACCAGAATGAGCTATTTAATAAGATCCGTCTGTGTAATATCCTGTCGAAAGAGAATTAATTGTTCTGTTTGAGAGCTGTTCTGTCTGCATGCTCATTTGATAGTCCCTTTGGGTTCAAGTATCATCATATGAGTTTCATGTCCACTCATTGAGTTCTTGCAACCCTTGTACATACTTTATTTCAGTAGAATGTCAAGTGTTGATTTCTCGCTGATTGTCAATCCGACTGAGTCTCTTTGCCCACCCGCCCTGATGATTGATAATTTATACGCTTTGATAATAAAACTGCTGCTCAGGTGAATTAGCCTTGCTGCAGAAAAGCACCGCTTCTTTGTCTTGCTTTTGGCTTACTGCTAGTAGTAAAGTCTGTGTACAATTTACCTAACTGCTGCAATTCACTCACCAATCCTCATCTGCACCCTCTTCAATCCTCTTCTGCACCCTCCCCATCCTCATCTGCACCCTCTCCAATCCTCTCTGCACCCTCCCCATCCTCATCTGCACCCTCTCCAAGCCTCATCTGCATCCTCTCCAAGCCTCATCTGCACCCTCTCCAATCCTCATCTGCACCCTCCCCATCCTCATCTGCACCCTCTCCAAGCCTCATCTGCACCCTCTCCAATCCTCATCTGCACCCTCTCCAAGCCTCATCTGCACCCTCTCCAATCCTCATCCGCACCCTCTCCAATCCTCATCTGCACCCTCTCCAATGCTCATCCGCACCCTCCAATCCTCATCTGCACCTCTCCAATCCTCATCCGCACCCTCTCCAATCCTCATCCGCACCCTCTCCAATCCTCATCTGCACCCTCTCCAATGCTCATCCGCACCCTCCAATCCTCATCTGCACCTCTCCAATCCTCATCCGCACCCTCTCCAATCCTCATCCGCACCCTCTCCAATCCTCATCTGCACCCTCTCCAATCCTCATCTGCACCTCTCCAGTCCTCATCCGCACCCTCTCCAATCCTCATCTGCACCCTCCTCCCCATTCGCAGCCGCATGTCCCACCTGCTGTCGCTGATCCGCTCCCACAAGCTGCTGTCAGCCATGCTGGCCGGCACGCTGGCCGCAGATGCCGCCTACTACGGGCTGCACAACCTGACGCAGTCCTACCGGGCCTACCGCTGCGCCTGCACCCAGCAGGGCAGCTCCGAGATGCTCGCCGTGTCCCAGGAGCTCCGCTCCGCTCTGAGAGCCGCAGCGGACAGGCTGGGCATTCAGCCGGCCTGCATTGACCAGCTCAGCCTGTTCGTCGGCCGCGGCGTCGACCCGGTGCGCTTCGGCCGGCTGTCCGCCAGCCAGGGCTTTCAGGTAAGAATCCCTGATTGTTCCTAGTTGTCCTGCTGCCTTTTCTTCCCGATCCAAGCCGTGACGCACGTGGCTTTACCATCTCTGTCGGTGCCTGAAAAGCAATTGAATCACTTCTCAGTCGTTCTCAATCACCTTGAAAGCTCAGTTTTTTTGTTTTACTCAAACAGTCCGACACTTTGATGCGTACAGCTGAAGGCTCGCATTGCTGCTTTTTCACAGGCCTTCCTCGGCCTGCCGCAGCACTTCGGCTACTCGGCCAGTGACAAAGAGCAGCGGCACGTCTTCTTCTTTGACGACAGGCCGCTATCGCTAAACACGAAGCGCGGCCGGGAGCTGTACCGCGACTGCCTGCTGCTCAATGAGGACGAGCTGGGCTTCGCGCTCGCCCGAGAGCTCGCCTACCTGAACTCCTACGCTGTCCACGTGCCGCCCGCTGTCGGCACCCTGGCAGCCAGCGGGGTGATCGGCACCACCTACTGGTTCACCAGGGGCAGCGGTCGGCAGTTTGTTGATAACCTGTTGAAAGGCCGGGCCAACAGTGAGCGATTTGCTGAGTTTTCAATTGCTTTGTAGTCATGCTCTGGCTGGTTGCAGGAAGAGCTCACCGTGTAGACATGCACACCTGAGCACGCACAGGCACGTGTTACGTACGCAGGCACGCAAGCTCTCACAGGGCCGTGACGCCTGTCGCACAAACGCCACACTGAATTCTCTAACCAGAGCCCCTGTTTACTCGCCCCGCTTTAGGGAGGAATTTGCTGCTGTCCGCTCTGGTGGCGGCCTCCACCAGCTTGTGGGCCGTCATGGCCTACCAGTGGCACTCCGCCTACCGCAAATCGCTGGACGCCCGCGTAGACAAGCGCGCAGCCGCTGCCTACCCGCGGGGCGGCGCCAGCTTCTACCAGAAGCAGGTGCGCCGGAACACCCTGCTGCGGGCAATGCTGGGGGACAGCATCGGCAAGAAGTACTTCACAGTGCGCGGCAACGAAGTGCACAACTGGGTCCTGTCCGACCCGTTCCTGCCGGTGAACCAGCGCTGGAGCAAGCTGAGGTACGACCAGAGCCTGGCTGCCAGCGCCGCCAGCAGCAGCGCCGCCGTGGCTTCCGGCTGAGTTCCTGCTTGAGCCGGTCACGTGACTTTGCGTTTTTTCTGTTCCTTTAGCAGTAGAACTGACAAGTAGGGGATTCTCCGACAGTTGTTGCTGCTTCTTGATGAAGCATGGTTTTTAACTTCATCTTAAAAAAGGAATCCTTCACTGTCTGGACGGCCTTGAAGGCTTGGAGCTCGCATTCGGGCGAAAATTGCTGGTTAGTCTGCTGCTGGTCAAGGACTTCTATCTGGTACTTGGCAATATGGGGTGGAACAAGCTGGCCCCAATGCAATTTCCATGCCCCGTTAAGTAAGTTCCGCAAGCAGTTTTGCTGTTGAAGATTCGAAGTCAGTCTGTATTTGAGCCTGCCCTGGCTCTCGTGTGTAAATTAGCCTCATTAAGCAAAGCAGCTTGAGCTGGGGCCAGCGGGTTTCCATTCCAGATTGCTAAGTTTTTGCGAGTCATTTGTTTGCGCATTTTTATTAAGATAAACCTGGATAAAGCTTTGTATCCCATTGTGTGCTTGCTAGTGAGCAATCAATAAATGCCGTTTTTTACGGCAAGACTGCGCATGTTTCATTCGCTGTGCTTGAGCTTCATTTATTTATGTTTTATTATAACTCTAACATTCAGTCAGCGTTTGTTCAGTTAGGATCAGTCTGAGTACAAAGCGGATTGAAGAATGAATCTAAGTCTGTTAGTGACTTCTGCATCAATCAGTCTCGTAGCACTCCAAATCCCAGACATTAATACTGAAATTTCCAACGCCAAATATAGGTTATTTGTGTACCTCTAACTTCAATATGAAACATGGATTTGGGAGACCAGCAACAAGCGAATTGCAGAGTTCTGTCTTGTCCAATAAAGCTTTTCCATTCTGCGCCTCTTGCTAGCCGAGTCCATGGCTAGCAGTCCTTGTGCGATTCGGGCAGGCACTCGGGCCCCCCTTGCTTGCCCAGCTCCGCGCTCATGCGCACGTAGGCGAACGGCTTCGGCAGGAAGGGAATTCGCTTGCTGACTCCGTCGCTGTGCACGCGGTCCACCCCGATCCCCAGCCGCTTGTACATGGCCACCGCTGCCGCCTGCACTGTTGTGCTGTACATGGTCACCCTGCTGTAGCCCAGCCGGCCGGCCTCGGTTAGCGCCAGCCGCACCAGCCCGCTGCCGACTCCTCCGCGGCGACGGCTGGCCACCACGGCAGCGTGCTGCAGGTCGCAGCTGCCGTCTGGCCGGTGCTGCAGACAGACCACGCCGATCAGCCGCTCTGGGTGGGGGGGGGGAGTTACAAAATAGGGTCTGGAGGTGTCACTCAGGTGCAAGGGGTGCAGGCTCTGCTGCATATTAGTGATGGAGAGAACTCTGACATCTCTATGGTGATGCGCGACACATTTAGATATCGTTGACAACCTCTAAAAGCCACTGACACCCAACTGAAGCTCTCTTAACACCCCAGCGGTCCTCTGAACCATATAGAGATTGTTGACATCCCTGATATCCGTTATGCCCACACAGAGATCGATGAAACCACCTAGCGATCACTACAGTGTACTCGCTGTCTCTGCTCTCTCCAACTAGCCAATGCTACCGATCTGCCAATCCATCCCATGCTGTCTCGGCTGATACTGGGCTCAGATGTACGGGACTGACATCTCACTGAGTGTCCGTGACATTCCCTTTAGAAAATGCCTTGCACCCTTCTAGAGATAAGGGCTCAATATTGGCCTGTAGGAGTGCTCACTGCTGCTATCGCACTCTGCCACGTAGACGCGGTGCGGCAGGCGCCAGGCGGCGGCGAAGTCCCAGTAGTCCGGCTGGCCGCGCTGGATGACCAGCCAGTCGAAGGCCCGGCTATGCGCGTAGGCGTAGAGCGGCACGCAGGCGGCCACCCCGGCTGACAGCAATGGGCAGCCCCAGGCCAGCTGGGCGGCCGCCGTCGCCGCCAGGGCCAAGGCCAGAATCGCCCAGTGCCTGGCGTAGCCCAGAGCCACCCGGTGCGCCGTGTAGTCGTAGGGCAGAAACGCCAGCTGGCGCAGGTCCCGCCTGCTCAGCTCGTGCTGCTCTGCCTGCCTTAGCGTGTAGCTCATGCCCACTCCTCTGCTTCTGGCGGGGCAGATAGCAGCTTTTCTATCGAATTAGCATTGCTTTGCTTGTGCCTTGGGTGGATAGGCAGATTGGCAGTCACAGAGAGAGAGCTGACTGCCTGCCCAGTGCGCACACCGCACTTGTGTACATTTGCCTGTACATTGCAGCTCTCTTGTCTCCCGTCTTTCCAGCAAGCGCTCGCTGATGCTTGAAATTCGCACCTTCCTTATATTATCGCAGCATATGTTCACACTGACCTCTGTCCCATATTTAAAAAATTGCTTCTCGAACTTCAGCCTGGGATACAGTCCACCATGCTGTCGGTCTCAATTCACCGCTTGCTGCTGTTGCTGTGCGCTCTGGTTGGCATGGCTACGACTGAGCTGGTTCACGTATCCGTGCTGTTCCGCCACGGTCACCGGTCGCCTGTGCAGCTTCTGCCCAGCCAGAATTTCACTGTCGACAATTACTGGAAGGATGGGCTGGGCGAGCTCACCAATATTGGCAAGATGAACGAGTTTAACCTGGGACAATTCCTCAGGAAGAGGTGAGTCATTGGCGACCTTCCCTGCACTCACCTTCTCCCCTCTGCACTCCACTTCTCTGCACTCCCCTTCTCTGCAGTCCCCTTCTCTGCAGTCCCCTTCTCTACAGTCCCCTTCTCTGCAGTCCCCTTCTCTGCAGTCCCCTTCTCTGCAGTCCCCTTCTCTGCACTCCCCTTCTCTGCACTCCCCTTCTCTGCACTCACCTTCTCTGCACTCCCCTTCTCTACATTCCCCTTCTCTGCACTCCCCTTCTCTGCACTCACCTTCTCTGCACTCCCCTTCTCTACACTCCCCTTCTCTGCACTCCGCTTCTCTGCACTCCCCTTCTCTGCAGTCCCCTTCTCTACACTCCCCTTCTCTACACTCCCCTTCTCTACACTCCCCTTCCCTGCACTCCCCTTCTCTGCAGTCCCCTTCTCTACACTCCCCTTCTCTACACTCCCCTTCTCTACACTCCCCTTCCCTGCACTCCCCTTCTCTGCAGTCCCCTTCTCTACACTCCCCTTCTCTGCACTCCCCTTCTCTGCACTCCCCTTCTCTGCACTCCCTTTCTGTGAACTCCCCTTCTCTGCACTCCCCTTCTCTGCACTCCCCTTCTCTGCACTCCCCTTCTCTGCACTCCCCTTCTCTGCACTCCCCTTCTCTGCACTCCCCTTCTCTGCACTCCCCTCCTCTGCACTCACCTTTCACTCGCCTGCGCCAGGTACGACGCCTTCCTGGGCCGTCGCTACAACTCCAGCGCGCACTACGTTCGCTCCACCGACTTCGACCGCACCCTCATGAGCGCCCAGTCCTGCCTTGCTGGCCTCTTCCCGCCAGTTGGAGATCAGCGCTGGAACTCGCAGTTACCATGGCAACCAATCCCGGTGCACACGGTACCGAAGGCTAAGGATTACCTGCTGGAGGCCCCCGATTTCCCGTGCCCAGAACGGGAGCGCCAGTTCAAGCAGGTGAACGCCGACCCGGCAAGGCTGCAGTTCTATCGGCCCTACGCCGACTTTCTTAAGCGCCTGAGCGCCGGCGCGGGCATGGCCGTCACCCCTGCCTCCGTCCACAAAGTGCTGGACACGCTGTGGATCAACAAGGTCGAAGGCCTGCCCGCCCCCGCCTGGCTGAACTACAGCGGGCCCGACTGGCAGCGCCTCGTGACCGTGGGGAGCTTTCAGTGGAATGAGTACTCCTGGACTCCGGACCTGGTGCGCTTCGGCTCCGGCCGGCTGCTGGACGAAATCCTCGGCACCATTGACAACATCAGCCACGGCCGGCTTCCTGACCGGTAATTGGGATAACTCCCTGTGTGGGGGATGGGTTCACTCCTTGCCCTGTGTGGGATCGGGGTCGCTCCCTGCCCTGTGTGAGATGGGGTCACTCCCTGCCCTGTGGGTCACTCCCCCGTTCCGTGTGGGGGATGGGGTCACTTCCCGTTCCGTGTGGGAGATGGGGTCACTTCCCCGTTCCGTGTGGGGGATGGGGTCACTTCCCCGTTCCGTGTGGGGGATGGAGTCACTTCCCGTTTCGTGTACGTGGGGGATGGGGTCACTTCCCCGTTCCGTGTGGGGGATGGAGTCACTTCCCGTTCCGTGTGGGGGATGGAGTCACTTCCCGTTCCGTGTGGGGGATGGAGTCACTTCCCGTTCCGTGTGGGGGATGGGGTCACTTCCCGTTCCGTGTGGGAGATAGGGTCACTTCCCCGTTCCGTGTGGGGGATGGGGTCACTTCCCCGTTCCGTGTGGGGGATGGAGTCACTTCCCGTTCCGTGTGGGGGATGGGGTCACTTCCCCGTTCCGTGTGGGGGATGGAGTCACTTCCCCGTTCCGTGTAGGGGTTCGGGGTCACTCCCTGTCCTGTGTGGGATCAGGTTCACTCCCTGCCCCTGTGTGGATGGGGTCACTCCCTGCCCTGTGTGGGATCAGGGTCACTCCCTGCCCTGTGTGGGATCTTGGTCACTCCCCCGTTCCGTGTGGGGGATCTTGATCGCTCCCCATCTGACACCAGCTATTGGGCTCCTGACCCCCAGGCTGTTTGGCTCCTGACCCCCAGGCTATTTGCTCCTGACCCCCAGGCTATTGGGCTCTCCTGACCCCCAGGCTATTTGGCTCTCCTGACCCCCAGGCTATTGAGCTCTCCTGACCCCCAGGCTGTTTGGCTCCTGACCCCCAGGCTATTGGGCTCCTGACCCCCAGGCTGTTTGGCTCCTGACCCCCAGGCTATTTGCTCCTGACCCCCAGGCTATTGGGCTCTCCTGACCCCCAGGCTATTTGGCTCTCCTGACCCCCAGGCTATTGAGCCTTCTGACCCCCAGGCTGTTTGGCTCCTGACCCCCAGGCTATTGGGCTCTCCTGACCCCCAGGCTGTTTGGCTTCTGACCCCCCAGGCTGTTTGGCTCCTGACCCCCAGGCTATTGGGCTCTCCTGACCCCCAGGCTATTGGGCTCTCCTGACCCCAGGCTATTGGGCTCTCCTGACCCCCAGGCTATTGGGCTCTCCTGACCCCAGGCTATTGGGCTCTCCTGACCCCCAGGCTATTGGGCTCTCCTGACCCCAAACAAGCGATTGCATGCAGACTGCATGAAATTTCGCATGCAATGGAGAATCCCCGTCGGTTTTCAGCGGCGCCCGCCTGCGCCTCTACTCCGACCACGACACCACGGTGGCCTCCGCACTGGCCGCCCTGGGCAACACAGAATTCGTGTGGCCGGACTTCGCCTCGGCCGTGCTGTTCGAGCTGCACTCCGATTCCGGCCAGTTCAGCCTGAAGTTGTTCTTCAGCAACGGCACCGGCAGCCAGCGGCAGCTGTTCACCCTGCCGCCGCCGGGCTGTCCGAAGCCCGGGCAGCCCTGCCCGCTGGCCAGCGCCCTCGCCGGCCTAGCGCCCATGCGGCTCAGCCTGCCGGAGCTCCTCAAGCGGTGCCGCGTTGAAGGCGGCGACGGCAGCCTAGGCGGGCTGAGCAGCCGCGTGCAGCTGCTGCTGGCCGGCGGCCTCCTGCTGCTCACCTGCGCCATGCTGGCCTTCGTTGGCGCCTGCCGCTGGTTCCGCCGCCGCCGCGAGAGGCAGTCGGGTGCGGTGTACAATTCGCTGAACGCCGAGGTGGACGGCTGAGCGGAGTGCAGCGCTGCTGCGAACGCAGATGGACTCCCGAAAAAAGCAGCTGCACGGAGCAGCTCTCGATTTCCCTTTTCAGAAAGTTACAAGTCAGCAGCATTCGAGACCGTTGAGAGATTCCCGAATATTACCCAATATTGGTTCCTCTGGGTTCCATTGTGAGTGCTTTGTGACTGGGCTCTGTGACCCGCCTTCTGTACATTAGCCAGCCGCGGCCCGCTACCGCAACTTCAATGTGACCCGCCTTCTGTACATTAGCCAGCCGCGGCCCGCTACCGCAACTTCAATGTGACCCGCCTTCTGTGCATTAGCCAGCCGCGGCCCGCTATCGCAACTTCAATGTGACCCGCCTTCTGTGCATTAGCCAGCCGCGGCCCGCTATCGCAACTTCAATGTGACCCGCCTTCTGTACATTAGCCAGCCGCGGCCCGCTACCGCAACTTCAATGTGACCCGCCTTCTGTACATTAGCCAGCCGCGGCCCGCTACCGCAACTTCAATGTGACCCGGCCTCTGTACATTAGCCAGCCGCGGCCCGCTACCGCAACTTCAATGTGACCTGCCTTCTGTGCATTAGCCAGCCGCGGCCCGCTATCGCAACTTCAATGTGACCCGCCTTCTGTACATTAGCCAGCCGCGGCCCGCTATCGCAACTTCAATGTGACCTTTAATATTTTAATGTTGGCCAGAGCACGGCTGCAGTGCTCAGCTAGGCTGGGCGATGTGAAAGTGAGAGATGCCTCTTGGGCAGAGATGCCAATCGGTCGATAAGCCAGCAATTGAGCAATTCGCTGATATTTAAACAAGGTTTATTTTGCACTTTTATTTATTTGTGCCCGCTGGACGACCGGCGGTGCCTCTGTATTCACTGGTTCATCTTAGTATGTCAATCAGCTGACCTTTTAATTCCATTAGCAATCTCTGCAGGTTTTAGCTGCCAATGTCACTGCTCAGTATGAATTAAGCTAGTAACTTCTCCGTGATCTGCATTATTTCATAAACTGATTATTTTTAATTAATTGTATAACCTTGAGTTTTGATTTTTCCAACCTTTAATATTTTAGCTCTTTACTGGAAGATCAATATTTAAAACATCATGAAAGCCATTGAAATTGCTTATCCATAGGTATCCATAGGTATCCATAGGATCCATAGGTATCCATAGGATCCATAGGTATCCATAGGACTGGGTATAAAAACTTGCAAGCTGTAAGCAACTGCGCTGCACCAGAACTTGCCCCAGCCTCAGAAAGTCACTCAAGACTACATTTTATCACACCGTGTTCCGTCACATGATCCCTCACCATGTCACATGATCCCTCACCATGTCACATGATCCCTCACCATGTCACATGATCCCTCACCATGTCACATGATCCCTCACCATGTCACATGATCCCTCACCGTGTCACATCATCCTCACCATATTATATAATCCCTCACCATGTCACACGAAGCCGCACCATGTCATCAGTTGTAAAGAAAATAATAGATCTAAACTAAAGAATATTTAAATAAGAGTTGAATTGAATTGTAACACTGAAAGGAGCAGTAAGTGGGCGCAGGGCCCAAACCACTGTATTTATAAAACTAACTTCAGGAGGGGGGTTGAGCCCAGAATAATACTCGTAAAGAGAGGGGTGGAATGCGCGACTAAAGAGAGAGGCGAGAATGGAGAGCCAATCAGAAGGCGGCGAGGGAGAGAGAGATAAGAATAACAAGATTGAACCAGGCAGAGAGAGAAAGAACAGAGTAAGCAGAGACGAGTGAAGTTGAATGAAGAAATGACTAAGAAAGTCGCGACATCAGTAATAAGCCAGCCTCAATGCGTCTCTTGCAGCCCCACCCGCAATGCCAAAAAAGAAGCGCCAGTCAGCAGCACCGGCTGGCGGCGGCCGCTGCCCGCACCTCCAAGCCGGGGTGGACCTGGCCGCGGTCCGCAAGACGCTCCGCCAGCTCGGCGGCACGGCGGACGCGCAGCCGTGCAGGCCAGTTTGTGACGGCTGCGCTGGCGGCGCCACCGGCGGGCTCTGGCTCTGCCTGCGCTGCGCCGCCGCAGGCTGCGGCCGCTACACCGACTGCCGACAGGCGCTGAAGCACTTCAAAACAGCCAGCCATCCGGTCGCTGTGTCGATGGACCAGCTGCAGGTAAGTGACGTCATTTTATCTCCGTCGGCCTGGGCGCATAGAAATTTTTAAGAGGCCCCCCCTGACTGCTCTGCTCCATCCTGCTGCCTCCCCAGGCCTGGTGCTACGTCTGCGACCGCGAACTGCCCACCAGCGGCTCCGGCGAGTTCGCCACCGCCTGCAACCTGCTGCGCTGCCACGCCGACCGCTTGGCCGCCCTGCCGGCTGCCGCCGCTGTTGACGGGCGTCGCGCTGTCTCCGCCGCCGCCGGGCGGGAGTGCCGCGGCTTGTCGAACCTGGGCAACACCTGCTTCTTCAACTCCATCCTGCAGTGCCTCGCCCACCTGCCCGGCCTGGCCGATCTGCTCGCACAGCACGCGGTCGCCGCCTCTGGCGAGCTGACGCTGCCGGCCGGAGCCGAGCCGCTGCGGCTGCGCCTCACCGAGCCAGCCGGCCGGACCACGAAGTGCTTGGCGGCCACCCTGGCGGCCATCCGCAGCGGCCAGCAGGCGCCACACCGGCCGTCCGACCTGCTCGGCCAGGTGATGGAGCGGAACCCCCGCTTTCGGGGCCGCCAGCAGCAGGACGCGCACGAGCTGCTGAGGACGCTGCTGGACGCCTCCAAGACCGAGGAGGTGCGGCGCATCCAGACGGCCATCCTGGCCAGCCTGGGACTCGGCAAGGGCTCCGATCCCAAGCAGGTGAGTCTCCCCGAATTCATTTTTTTTTTTTTTTTTTTTAGAGGCAGGGGGGTTGTGTGCACCCTGGCGCACTTTAAGCGACATGGGCACACAACCGGTGAGAGGCATTACTGCCCATTCCGCCGACTCCCCTGAGCAGGCATACAAGCGCGCGGATACGTTACGCAGGCACACACTCACACAGGAGTGTACAGCGGCCCTAACTTTATCAATTGTTAGGCATGTACACTTCACTGCGCCTTGGGGGGTTGGCTCTCAAGGCCGTTAATTGCACAAGCGAGCCAAGCCGAAATTCCAATTCAGCCCCAAATTAATGTGGCTGCACTTGGAATCGAGCCTGGGTCGCGGCACACCAGAGCAGCTGCGCTACCGCTGGGCTACGGCCCCCCTTCCCCGAATTCATAGTCTGCGCTAAATAAGTTGCTTTTTGTGCCTGTGGGGATTACGAATTGCAAAAGCAAAAGCTCATGAGCCACCTGCTCACCATGCCACATCATCCTCACCATGTCACATTATCCCTCACCATGTCACATGATCCCTCACCATGTCACATCATCCTCACCATGTCACATCATCCTCACCATGTCACATCATCCTCACCATGTCACATGATCCCTCACCATGCCACATCATCCTCACCATGTCACATCATCCTCACCATGTCACATCATCCTCACCATGTTACATCATGACGTCATCCTCACCGTGTCAGGATGAGGGCAATTTTTGCAGCGGTATTTCCCAAGCTGCAGTTTCCCTTTCCATACTTATTGAGCGGTACGGAGCACCCAAGCCCGTTGAACTCATGACTCAGCATATTTTACCTTCTCCGTCACTGCAGGTGCCGCAGGAGCTGCGGGATCGAGCTCGCGCCCTCAACCACAGCGCCAGAGACAGCACGGTGATTGACGCCGAGTTCTCCGGCCGCCTGGTCTCCGAGCTGGTCTGCCTGCAGTGCGGCAGAGCGTCCCGCACGCCGGAGATATTCCAGGACCTCATGCTGCCCATCACCGAGACCGTCCACCACCGGCCTTCGGCGGCGCCGCGCTCTGTGTCGCCTTCGACTTCGTCCACAGCCGGGACCCCGGAGCCGAAGCAGCGGCGGGAGAAGAACCGGCGCCAGCAGCGGCTCACCAAAAAGCAGCAGAAGCGCGCGGCCAAGCAGCAGCGGCAGCAGCAGATTGAGAAGGGCCGGCTGGACGAGATGGAGGCGGAGAAGAAGCTGGAAAGCCTCACCCTGGGTGATAAGGCGGACGAGCCTGAGATTGAGAAGGCGGAGCTGGACTCCCGCGCTGTTGAGAATCCCGACAAGGCCGACGGGAGCGCGGGCGAAGGTGCGGAGAAGCCGGCAGCTGAGGAGTTGGTGGTGAAGGAGGCGGGTGCAGAGAAGCCGGCAGCTGAGGAGTCGGAGATGAAGGTGGCGGGTGCAGAGAAGCCGGCAGCTGGGGAGTTGGAGATGATGGAGGCGGGTGCAGAGAAGCCGGCAGCTGAGGAGTTGGTGGTGAAGGAGGCGGGTGTGGAGAAGCCGGCAGCTGATGAGTCGGAGATGAAGGAGGCGGGTGCAGAGAAGCCGGCAGCTGAGGAGTCGGAGATGGAGGAGGCGGGTGCAGAGAAGCCGGCAGCTGAGGAGTCGGAGATGGAGGAGGCGGGTGCAGAGAAGCCGGCAGCTGAGGAATTGGAGATGAAGGAGGTGGGTGCAGAGAAGCCGGCAGCTGAGGAATCGGAGATGGAGGAGGTGGGTGCAGAGAAGCCGGCAGATGAGGAGTTGGTGGTGAAGGAGGCGGGTGCAGAGAAGCCGGCAGCTGAGGAGTCGGAGATGGAGGAGGCGGGTGCAGAGAAGCCGGCAGCTGAGGAGTCGGAGATGAAGGAGGCGGGTGCAGAGAAGCCGGCAGCTGAGGAGTCGGTGGTGAAGGAGGCTCAGCAGGATGCTTCAAAAGAGCAAGCTGTCCAGGACGCTCGCAGCGACGTGGACTCCAGCATGGAGGCGGAGTCCGGCACGCCGGAGCTGCTGAACCGCACGGACACGCTGGAGGGCTGCCTGGCGGACAGCAGCGAACCCGAGGAGACAGACAATAAGGCTTCGACTAAAGCGCCTCCGTCAGCGTCGCAGCCTTTGCGGTCAGAGCCGCTGCCCCCACCTGGCACGCTGGAGCACTGCCTGTTCCAGTTCACTGCCGCCGAGTTGCTCACCGCTGGCAACCGATTTCGCTGCGAAGGCTGCGGCGCCGCCACTGATCACAGCAAGCGGCTGCTCATCGACCAGCCGCCGCGGCTGCTGACGCTGCAGTTGAAGCGCTTCGCCCAGCAGGGTCGCCAGCTGCGCAAGTCGGGCAGCCACATTCGCTGCCGCGCTGCTGCTGCTGTTGCTTCCGGCCAGCTGATTGATTTCCAGCTCTGCTCAATTGTCGAGCACTCCGGCAGCCTGGCCGGCGGTCACTACACCGCCTACGTGTGCGCCCAGTCCGGCCGCTGGTACCACATCAGCGACTCGCACGTGTCTCCCGCCTCAGAGGCTCAGGCACTGAACGCGGAGGCCTACCTGCTGTTCTATGCCAGGATTGGCCCGGGTGCATCGGTTGGAGACTCGCAACCGGCGGAGTCCGCGACTTCTGGGTTTGTGCCCGCTGAGCCGGTGCCTGCTGAGCCGGTATCTGCTGAGCCGGTATCTGCTGAGCCGGTATCTGCTGAGCCGGTATCTGCTGAGCCGGTATCTGCTGAGCCAGTATCTGCTGAGCCAGTATCTGCTGAGCCAGTGTCTGCTGAGCCAGTGTCTGCTGAGCCAGTGTCTGCTGAGCCAGTGTCTGCTGAGCCGGTGTCTGCTGAGCCAGTGTCTGCTGAGCCAGTGTCTGCTGAGCCGGTATCTGCTGAGCCAGTGTCTGCTGAGCCGGTATCTGCTGAGCCAGTATCTGCTGAGCCAGTATCTGCTGAGCCAGTATCTGCTGAGCCGGTATCTGCTGAGCCAGTATCTGCTGAGCCGGTATCTGCTGAGCCAGTGTCTGCTGAGCCAGTATCTGCTGAGCCAGTATCTGCTGAGCCGGTGTCTGCTGAGCCGGTGTCTGCTGAGCCAGTGTCTGCTGAGCCGGTGCCCGCTGAGCCGGTGCCCGCTGAGTTGGTGCCCGCTGACTCAGAGCCGATGCCTCGCGAGTCGGCCACTGCGGACCCTTCGCCTGCCTGCTCGAGTCTTCGGCAGCCTCAGGCCGCCTGTACGTGACCAGCATGAGTTCATGATGCACTTTCGTTCGTGACTGCTGCGCATTGTAACATGAAATTTGATTTCGTATATCCGAGTGCCTCATTGCCATGTCAGCCTTCTCTGTCATTCTTGTTTCGGACTGCTCAGAATATTCGTTTGACCAGCTCGATGCTCCATTCAGGGTGCAGGCTCGCATTTGCATTGCTCTGTTCCCTGCCCTCCCACTGCATGTTTGCCATGATGTGCTACTCCCGTGCCCCTCTTTGATTCCTACATTTTGAATAGCCCTGACTTTGCTCCCTTTATTTATTAAAGATCTGGGTGGTTTTTATGCGGTCAATTATACAAGTGGAATGAAATTCGAAGATCTGTAATTGTCTTTTTTCGCCGTGACATTTTGTGATCTTAAGGATAAAATTGGTAAGCGTTCTGCTCCCGTGTCTTTGCGTACTTTCAAACGGGGTGTAGCCTAGTGGTTAGGGCGTCCGACTCACGACTTGAAGGTCGGGGGTTCAATTCTAAATCTTACTGGAACAATTTGTGTCCTTGAGCAAGACACTTAACTCTGCATTGCTTCAGTTCATCCAGCTGTAAAATGGTTGCCAGCATTAGCTGGGGTAATTGAGAGGGTGTGTGGCGACCCCCCAGTCCTTGGACTGAACAGCCGTACGCAGCCTTCAGATGCGCCGCGCAATAGCTGCGGCTGAGCTATCGGTTGTACATCTGCCTTCTAGGTGTGCTAGAATTGTTATCATTTATTATCATACTTTCAGTGACTGCTGTTGCTGCCCCAGTGCTTCAGTGAGCTCCGCTGCTCCCCCCTCGGTGCTTCAGTGAGCTCCGCTGCTCCCCCCTCGGTGCTTCAGTGAGCTCCGCTGCTCCCCCCTCGGTGCTTCAGTGAGCTCCGCTGCTCCCCCTCGGTGCTTCAGTGAGCTCCGCTGCTCCCCCCTCGGTGCTTCAGTGAGCTCCGCTGCTCCCCCCTCGGTGCTTCAGTGAGCTCCGCTGCTCCCCCCTCGGTGCTTCAGTGAGCTCCGCTGCTCCCCCCTCGGTGCTTCAGTGAGCTCCGCTGCTCCCCCTCGGTGCTTCAGTGAGCTCCGCTGCTCCCCCTCGGTGCTTCAGTGAGCTCCGCTGCTCCCCCTCGGTGCTTCAGTGAGCTCCGCTGCTCCCCCTCGGTGCTTCAGTGAGCTCCGCTGCTCCCCCCTCGGTGCTTCAGTGAGCTCCGCTGCTCCCCCCTCGGTGCTTCAGTGAGCTCCGCTGCTCCCCCCTCGGTGCTTCAGTGAGCTCCGCTGCTCCCCCCTCGGTGCTTCAGTGAGCTCCGCTGCTCCCCCTCGGTGCTTCAGTGAGCTCCGCTGCTCCCCCCTCGGTGCTTCAGTGAGCTCCGCTGCTCCCCCCTCGGTGCTTCAGTGAGCTCCGCTGCTCCCCCCTCGGTGCTTCAGTGAGCTCCGCTGCTCCCCCCTCGGTGCTTCAGTGAGCTCCGCTGCTCCCCCCTCGGTGCTTCAGTGAGCTCCGCTGCTCCCCCCTCGGTGCTTCAGTGAGCTCCGCTGCTCCCCCCTCGGTGCTTCAGTGAGCTCCGCTGCTCCCCCCTCGGTGCTTCAGTGAGCTCCGCTGCTCCCCCCTCGGTGCTTCAGTGAGCTCCGCTGCTCCCCTCAGTGAGCACAGCAAGCCAGTCAGTTTTTCTGTATGCCGGAGTCAAGCCAGAAGCAGGAAAAGCTTTCCTGTGTATTTAATCCGCCTTGCGCAACGAATTGCTCCCACGCAAGGGTTGACAATCTCTATTCTACGCTCGTAAGAGTGCGTGCAGCTATGGGCGGGTGGTGCAGGAAACTAGCTAATTTTGTCCGTCATACTACTGCTTGCTGTTGAAATTCCAGTAGCATAGTTCAGATAGTTTTATTTCGTTGTTTATAAGGCTGCTTTGCATCACGGCCTGCTGGCCATGGCCAACCCGACCGAGCCTTGGGCGGCGGCCATTCTCTCAACAACTGCCGGCCCGAACTTCGCCAGCAGGTAGACCTGTGGTGTAAGATGGCGGGGTTAGGCTTGCTGCCAGTACTCGTACACTAATTAATGCACAGCATTTTCCTGAAACTGAAATTCTGACAGCCGCGTGATTGGATTCTAGTGCTGAAGAACAAGTCCGGAGTAAGCTGGCAGAGTGAGCTCATGAGGAGCTAGCTGGTAGGGAGAGCTCATGAGGGGCTAGCTGGTAGAGAGTGAGCTCATTAGGAGCTAGCTGGTAGGGAGAAAGCTCATGAGGAGCTAGCTGGTAGGGAGAGAGCTCATGAGGAGCTAGCTGGTAGAGAGAGAGCTCATTAGGAGCTAGCTGGTAGGGAGAGAGCTCATGAGGAGCTAGCTGGTAGAGAGAGAGCTCATGAGGAGCTAGCTGGTAGAGAGAGAGCTCATGAGGAGCTAGCTGGTAGAGAGAGCGCTCATGAGGAGCTAGCTGGTAGAGAGTGAGCTCATGAGGAGCTAGCTGGTAGAGAGAGAGCTCATGAGGAGCTAGCTGGTAGAGAGAGAGAGCTCATGAGGAGCTAGCTGGTAGAGAGAGAGAGCTCATGAGGAGCTATCTGGTAGAGAGAGAGCTCATGAGGAGCTAGCTGGTAGAGAGAGAGAGCTCATGAGGAGCTAGCTGGTAGGGAGAGAGCTCATGAGGAGCTAGCTGGTAGAGAGAGAGCTCATGAGGAGCTATCTGGTAGAGAGAGCGCTCATGAGGAGCTAGCTGGTAGAGAGTGAGCTCATGAGGAGCTAGCTGGTAGAGAGTGAGCTCATGGGGAGCTAGCTGGTAGAGAGAGAGAGCTCATGAGGAGCTATCTGGTAGAGAGAGAGAGCTCATGAGGAGCTAGCTGGTAGAGAGAGTGAGCTCATGAGGAGCTAGCTGGTAGGGAGAGAGCTCATGAGGAGCTAGCTGGTAGAGAGAGAGAGCTCATGAGGAGCTATCTGGTAGAGAGAGAGAGCTCATGAGGAGCTATCTGGTAGAGAGAGAGAGCTCATGAGGAGCTAGCTGGTAGAGAGAGAGCTCATGAGGAGCTATCTGGTAGAGAGAGAGCTCATGAGGAGTTACATGTAGCTGATAGAGTGAGTTGAGTCGGCCCAGACTGAGCACCCGTGCGGCCTCACCTTGCTTCCGAACACCAGCAGCAGGGTGGTGGTGGCGCACAGGATGATGCAGGCCGCCAGCAAGATGACGCGCAGGTTCTGGCCGGAGTCTGGCAGCACGAAGAGCAGCGCCACGCCGATCAGCCCCATCACTGTGGTGTTGTACACACAGACTCCGATGGTCTTGGAGTCGTTGAGCGCCTCCAGCTGAACGCCGCGGGTCTCCCAGGCGAAGATCAGCGCCACCACCAGCATTAGGCCTGGGGTGTCGGTCATGCAGCGGTCATGCAGCGGTCATACATTCAGACAGCAGAGCTTCCCAAGGCTAAAAGATTCTAAATAATTGCTATCAATAGCCTTAATTCGAAAACTTGACGCCTACCTGCACTCAGCTACCATGCTATGAGTACATTTAACAAGAGCCAAATCTCCGCCTATGAGGCTGATTTCTCAGCTACCATGCTATGAGTACATTTAACAAGAGCCAAATCTCCGCCTATGAGGCTGATTTCTCAGCTACCATGCTATGAGTACATTTAACAAGAGCCAAATCTCCGCCTATGAGGCTGATTTCAATCTCGCGCCTGCAGCGCTGTGGACGCCAACTTCTGCTTTTATCCTCCCACCTTAGAAATCTATGGCGACGCCCCCTGCACCTGCCAGGCTGCAGGTCAAGAGCTATGCGCTGTCTCTATGGCTTGCATGTACCTTTGATGCCGATGAGAACGCCGAGCCACACGTTCAGCCGCTCCGATGCGCACTTCGCAACTTCCAGGCGTCGCACGGTGCCGTCCTCCGCCTCCTGGGAAATTCATTCGAACTCATTATGAGCAACCTGTTGCTAGCCTTGGCTTTAGAGAAAACCTCTTGGCACTCACGGTTGACGACAGGAAAACCCTCTGCATCTTGAGCGGGTCCGCGATTCCCCAGGCGGTCAGGACGATGGCGTCAGTGACCAGCAGCAGCAGGATTACCGCGAATAGGTGCGAGTCCTTGATGGCCTGCGGAAGCGGATGGCCCTTGTCTGTCCCAGTTCCAATCTCACTCACTCCCGCTTCACTCACTCCCGCTTCACTCACTCCCGCTTCACTCACTCCCGCTTCACTCACTCCCGCTTCACTCACTCCCGCTTCACTCACTCCCACTTCACTCCCGCTTCACTCACTCCCACTTCACTCACTCCCACTTCACTCACTCCCACTTCACTCCCGCTTCACTCACTCCCGCTTCACTCACTCCCTATAGCGACTTTCCTATTCATTTCTTAGTTCACCTTCACTTGTCTCTGTTTACTCTGTTTTCTCTCTCTCTCTCTCTCTCTGTCTAGCTCAATCTTGTTATTCTTATCTCTCTCTCCCTTGCTGCGTTCTGATTGGCTCTCCGTTCTCGCCTCTTTCCTCAGTCGCGCACTCCACCCCCCTTGTCTTATCTTGCACCCCTAAAGGTAATGTCATATAATATATCGGTTTGGGCCTTGTGCCCACTTACTGGCTCCTTATTCAATTTAACATCTAATTTAAACGTAGTGTGTTTACTCTTATTATTTTCTCGACACTCCCACTTCACCCGCTCCCTCTTCACTCTCTCTCTCACTTCAGTCTCCCACTTCACTCACTCCCGCTTCACTCGCTCCCGCTTCACTCACTCCCGCTTCATTCACTCCCGCTTCACTCACTCCCACTTCTCTCACTCCCGCTTCACTCTCTCCCGCTTCACTCTCTCCCGCTTTACTCACTCCCGCTCCACTCACTCCCAGTTCACTCGCTCCCTCTTCACTCTCTCTCTCTCACTTCAGTCTCCCACTTCTCTCACTCCAACTTCCCTCCCTTCTTCAAATCTTGCACCAAGTTATTCCAAATTCTGTCCCATCAGCCTCTCCCGTTGCATTCCACCAACCATTTTGCGCAGCTTGACGTTGGTGAAGATGCGGTGCACCCGCCAGGTCTTCGCCAGCATGGCGCCGAAGGCGGCTGAGTAGCCGAGGGTCAGCAGGCCCGTCTGCGCCCAGCACTTCAAGGCGCTAGTGGACCACTGCGAGTTCGCGGCCATCACAATGCAGGAGGCGTAGCACATGAGGCAGCCAGCGCCAATCACATTGTTCACCAGCGGGCTGCTCATCTTGATGAGGCGCAGCTTCCTGTAGTGAAAGTTCACAGCGACCGCCGCCACAGACAGAGCCATGCCCAGCGAGGAGGCTGAGATGATGGAGATGGCGGCCGGCCTTCCAATCAGCAGGCTGAGAATCTCCACCTGTGGTTCGTCGACTGGAGGCGAGCCGCCTGAACAAATGAATCGGGTGAACCGGCAGGTCAACTGAGGTCACAATTGACAGCCACTCCCGCCTGTTTCGTTCCAAGAGGGTGAGGGGTCAGAAAGTGTGGGGAGCTGAGAGACTCGTTAGCGTTCGGGGAATCGGCCGTACCAGAAAACCAGAGTTCCTTGATCCAGCTGATCCTCCGGCTGATCGGGTCGTACTTGGCCACCAGATCTCGGGTCAGGTCTGAGGGTGGGCAAATTAATAAAACTGGACATGCTATGGCGGATGCGATTTCGAAACGAGCGCCTCGTTTTGGCAGCAGTGCGCACTTCTCAGCTGGTAGAACTCCACCTTTGATGACCGGTCGCCCCGCTCATCGAACTTCACCCGGCTCTGGGAAGGAGAGAATTTGGTTTCGTTTACTGCAATTAGTTTCCCTATGACTCATTCTTCCGCACTTAGTTTCCCTATGACTCATGCTTCCGCAATTAGTTTCCCTATGACTCATGCTTCCGCAAATAGTTTCCCTATGACTCATGCTTCCGCAAATAGTTTCCCTATGACTCATGCTTCCGCACTTAGTTTCCCTATGACTCATGCTTCCGCAATTAGTTTCCCTATGACTCATGCTTCCGCAATTAGTTTCCCTATGACTCATGCTTCCGCAATTAGTTTCCCTATGACTCATTCTTCCGCACTTAGTTTCCCTATGACTCATGCTTCCGCAATTAGTTTCCCTATGACTCATGCTTCCGCAATTAGTTTCCGTATGACTCATGCTTCCGCAAACAGTTTCCCTATGACTCATGCTTCCGCACTTAGTTTCCCTATGACTCATGCTTCCGCAATTAGTTTCCCTATGACTCATGCTTCCGCAAATAGTTTCCCTATGACTCATGCTTCCGCACTTAGTTTCCCTATGACTCATGCTTCCGCAATTAGTTTCCCTATGACTCATGCTTCCGCACTTAGTTTCCCTATGACTCATTCTTCCGCACTTAGTTTCCCTATGACTCATGCTTCCGCACTTAGTTTCCCTATGACTCATGCTTCCGCACTTAGTTTCCCTATGACTCATGCTTCCGCAAATAGTTTCCCTATGACTCATGCTTCCGCACTTAGTTTCCCTATGACTCATGCTTCCGCACTTAGTTTCCCTATGACTCATGCTTCCGCACTTAGTTTCCCTATGACTCATGCTTCCGCAATTAGTTTCCGTATGACTCATGCTTCCGCAAATAGTTTCTCTATGGCTCATGCTTCCGCAATTATGCTTTCGCAATCTATGACTCATGCTTCCGCAATTATGACTCATGCTTCCGCAATGACTCATGCTTCCGCAAATGACTCATGCTTCCGCAAATAGTTTCCCTATGACTCATGCTTCCGCAAATAGTTTCCCTATGACTCATGCTTCCGCAATTAGTTTCTCTATGACTCATGCTTCCGCAATTAGTTTCTCTATGACTCATGCTTCCGCAATTAGTTTCCGTATGACTCATGCTTCCGCAAATAGTTTCCCTATGACTCATGCTTCCGCAAACAGTTTCCCTATGACTCATGCTTCCGCAATTAGTTTCCCTATGACTCATGCTTCCGATTGCAACTCGAGTAGACCTGTCACACAGCTCACCGATAGTCCCAGGAAGTCCAGCCGCGTGAGACTGGCGAACAGCTCGGCCTTGAATGACGAGTTCGCCAGCTGCACGGCCTCCGTGTATTCAGAGCGCTGCAGCGTCTCGTTGAGGGCCAGCGCCGTGCTCATCAGCGAGTCGAACCGGACGTCGAACCCGCCGACACCCTTCGTTGTCGCCGAGGAGGCAATAGACGGAAACATGGCCAGCAGATCAGGGTACAGCTGCATGCTGTTCTGCAGGGATTGGGAGGCTGCTAATGATGATGAGCTGCATGCTGTTCTGCAGGGATTGGGAGGCTGCTAATGATGATGAGCTGCATGCTGTTCTGCGGGGATTGGGAGGCTGCTAATGATGATGAGCTGCAGGGATTGGGAGGCTGCTAATGATGATGAGCTGCATGCTGTTCTGCAGGGATTGGGAGGCTGCTAATGATGATGAGCTGCATGCTGTTCTGCAGGGATTGGGAGGCTGCTAATGATGATGAGCTGCATGCTGTTCTGCGGGGATTGGGAGGCTGCTAATGATGATGAGCTGCAGGGATTGGGAGGCTGCTAATGATGATGAGCTGCATGCTGTTCTGCAGGGATTGGGAGGCTGCTAATGATGATGAGCTGCATGCTGTTCTGCAGGGATTGGGAGGCTGCTAATGATGATGAGCTGCATGCTGTTCTGCGGGGATTGGGAGGCTGCTAATGATGATGAGCTGCAGGGATTGGGAGGCTGCTAATGATGATGAGCTGCATGCTGTTCTGCAGGGATTGGGAGGCTGCTAATGATGATGAGCTGCATGCTGTTCTGCAGGGATTGGGAGGCTGCTAATGATGATGAGCTGCATGCTGTTCTGCGGGGATTGGGAGGCTGCTAATGATGATGAGCTGCAGGGATTGGGAGGCTGCTAATGATGATGAGCTGCATGCTGTTCTGCAGGGATTGGGAGGCTGCTAATGATGATGAGCTGCATGCTGTTCTGCAGGGATTGGGAGGCTGCTAATGATGATGAGCTGCATTCTGTTCTGCGGGGATTGGGAGGCTGCTAATGATGATGAGCTGCAGGGATTGGGAGGCTGCTAATGATGATGAGCTGCAGGGATTGGGAGGCTGCTAATGATGATGAGCTGCAGGGATTTGGAGGCTGCTAATGATGATGAGCTGCAGGGATTGGGAGGCTGCTAATGATGATGAGCTGCATGCTGTTCTGCAGGGATTGGGAGGCTGCTAATGATGATGAGCTGCATGCTGTTCTGCAGGGATTGGGAGGCTGCTAATGATGATGAGCTGCATGCTGTTCTGCGGGGATTGGGAGGCTGCTAATGATGATGAGCTGCAGGGATTGGGAGGCTGCTAATGATGATGAGCTGCAGGGATTGGGAGGCTGCTAATGATGATGAGCTGCAGGGATTTGGAGGCTGCTAATGATGATGAGCTGCAGGGATTGGGAGGCTGCTAATGATGATGAGCTGCAGGGATTTGGAGGCTGCTAATGATGATGAGCTGCAGGGATTTGGAGGCTGCTAATGATGATGAGCTGCAGGGATTGGGAGGCTGCTAATGATGATGAGCTGCAGGGATTGGGAGGCTGCTAATGATGATGAGCTGCAGGGATTGGGAGGCTGCTAATGATGATGAGCTGCAGGGATTGGGAGGCTGCTAATGATGATGAGCTGCAGGGATTGGGAGGCTGCTAATGATGAGCTGTATGTCGCGCGCAAGGAACCTGCATCTGCAATTCTGTTTTTAGCCAAGCTCTGCCCACCTTCTCCGCAATGCCGATCTGCGACTCGATGATGCTCGGGTCCAGAACGGCGCTGTCGAATTCGATGGAGCCCTCCAGACTCTGCGCCCTGTCAGCGTCCGGGCAGGAGCCGGGAAATGCTCTGGTGGTGTACGGAAACCCCATCTGGATGAGGAAGTACTTCGGTCCGTAGAGGCCCATTGACTTCAGCTGTAATTGAATTTGGATGCACTAATTCCAAGTTGTTCAGGTTATCTGCTGAAATTTCGCTTGAGTCACTTCGAATTCGAAACGTCGAATTTCTCAAAAGTGAATTTGTGACTCACTGCATCTCGAATTTCTTAATAACACAATTGTGACTCTCAAACTTGTTGGTCAGTTGGAGACAAACAGAAAGCACTTCACCATTTCGGTGTTGCGTCATTTTTAATTCTAGAGCAGGAGGTATTCGAGCTGCTCACCAGGCATTCAAATCTTTTCCCAGCAGCTTCCGTAGTCGCCATGCGAATGACAATCATGATGCGAAGGTCGTTCATCTGCAAGGGGCGCACGGAACTGCAGCTCAGGGAGAAAGGGGGCGGTCAGGCTGAACTTCTCAACAGCTCAAAGCAGCTCCATCAGATTCGACTCACCAGCACGCTTCTGAGCGCATTTGTGGGGTCGCTGCCGAAAATGATCTTCGTGTACGAGGTCAGGTTGTTCTTGATCAGCGCGGCCTCGAAATCCTCGGTGGACTGCCGGTGAGCAGGCGGGGCGCTGGACACTTAAGGGCAAGCATGGGTCTGGTGGCTGGGTCTGGTGGCTGGGTCTGGTGGCTGGGTCTGGGGGCTGGGTCTGGTGGCTGGGTCTGGTGGCTGGGTCTGGTGGCTGGGTCTGGTGGCTGGGTCTGGTGGCTGGGTCTGGTGGCTGAGTCTAGTTGACTGAGTCTAGGTGGTTGGGTCCAGGTGGCTGAGTCTAGGTGGCTGAGTCCAGGTGGTTGGGTCCAGGTGGCTGAGTCTAGGTGGCTGAGTCTAGTTGGCTGAGTCTAGGTGGCTGAGTCTAGGTGGCTGGGTCTAGGTGGCTGGGTCTAGGTGGCTGGGTCTAGGTGGCTGAGTCTAGGTGGCTGAGTCTAGGTGGCTGAGTCTAGGTGGCTGAGTCCAGGTGGTTGGGTCCAGGTGGCTGAGTCCAGGTGGTTGGGTCCAGGTGGCTGAGTCTAGGTGGCTGAGTCTAGTTGGCTGAGTCTAGGTGGCTGAGTCTAGGTGGCTGGGTCTAGGTGGCTGGGTCTAGGTGGCTGAGTCTAGATAAGATGGCGGCACTGGGCCAGGTCAGGTCAAAGCCAGGGTGCCTACGCCCCTTTGTGCAACCGTTGGTGGATCAGCTCACCGAGTACACCAGGTCCGAGTCGGAGGTGAGCAGGCCGAACTGCTCCCAGTTGTAGCGCTTCAGCAGGGTGATGGTCGGATCCACAAACAGGCTGGATGTGACGGACATGCGGAAGTAGAACGGGTACTTTGACCGGTCGCTCAGCGTTGGCGAGACATTCGAGTAGCCGATCTGAAATTCGGGTCACAGATTTGAGTAGCGAGACAAGAATGTGAGGCAAATTCTTATCCGTGATAGCGGCTCGAGACACATTAATACTGTTTATAAGTGTAGTAATTCTGAGCCTCACCTGCGGCAGGTAGTAATACTGAGCGATGTCTGCCACGATCTGCGACTGCTGCGAGAACGCGGCCCCAAGCAGCAGTGCCTTATTGGGCGGCCGCAGGTAGCCGTCCATGAAGGCCTTCGCGGCGCTGCCCGTCCCGAACTGCGGGTGGGAGAATGTGAGCGAGTTTTTTACGACCGCATTTGCTTTGCGGAGATGGAAAAATACAGAAATACTCGATAATTTGGTTGGCGTAGTGCCCCTCCTTCACAGCAGGAGTGGCGTCCCTTCACAGCAGGTGTGGCGCCCCTTTCACAGGTGTGGTGCCCCTTCACAGCAGGTGTGGCGCCCCTTCACAGCAGGTGTGGCGCCCCTTCACAGCAGGTGTGGCGCCCCTTCACAGCAGGTGTGGCGCCCCTTTCACAGGTGTGGCGCCCCTTTCACAGCAGGTGTGGCGCCCCTTTCACAGGTGTGGCGCCCCTTTCACAGCAGGTGTGGCGCCCCTTTACAGCAGGTGTGGCGCCCCTTCACAGCACGAGTGGCGCCCCTTTCACAGCAGGTGTGGCGCTCCTTCACGAAATGTGTGCCGACCCCTCTCACAGCAGGCTTGGCACCCCTAGTGCTGGGGCCCCTGACTGTTCAGACTGTCACTCGAAGGCATGATGAAGTTGAAGCAGCTGGAGCCTGAGAACAAGGATTGCGGGATGAAAGCTACAAACATCCTGCGACAATCACCGCAGCCTCACCCCATCAGCAGCAGTATAGGTGATGTTGAGCTCAAAGCCGGGGAACAGGTGGCTCAGGTTGCCGTTAATGTAGCTGGCAGAGAACTCCATGTACTCAATGTCGGGCCAGCTGAAGCTGCCTTCCGTAGTGACGCAGAGCAGGTGCACCCGCTGGCGCTGTGCCAAGCCCGGCCTTGGGAGCAGCGTCAGCAGCAGCAGCAGCAGCAACGGTCTCAGGCAGCTCATGACAGCTCGGCAACTCCCTGCCGCCGCCTGCGCCCGCCTATTTATTCATTCACCTCGGTGCGAAGATGCGAGCGGGCAGGACGGGGGCTCCGCAATCAGTGAGCCTCAAGCAGCCTCGAGCTCCGCAATCAGGCTCGATTGATGCCTACTTGAGCCACCGAGCTGCGGATTCGAATAGCGGGACCGAGCCTCGCTAATAGCCATCATTTTCTGCGCTAAGCAGCCCGCTGCGCACCTGGGCTCCGACTCGGACCTGTCTTGACGCACTGACAAAAATATTTCTGAGTGACTTGCAGAAAAATTGAAATAAAAACATGCATCGATCGCAAAGTTGAGATTGACTCAAGCTTTGAAACGCTCTGTTGCCAGGGCCATTTACCCTGCTGCCAGTGCCATTCCCCTACTGCCAGGGCCATTCCCCTGCTGCCAGTGCCATCCCCTGCTGCCAGTGCCATCCCCTGCTGCCAGTGCCATTCCCCTACTGCCAGGGCCACTTACCCTGCTGCCAATGCCATTCCCCTACTGCCAGGGCCACTTACCCTGCTGCCAATGCCATTCCCCTGCTGCCAGTGCCATCCCCTGCTGCCAGTGCCATTCCCCTGCTGCCAGTGCCATTCCCCTGCTGCCAGTGCCATTCCCCTGCTGCCAATGCCATTCCCCTGCTGCCAGTGCCATTCCCCTACTGCCAGTGCCATTCCCCTACTGCCAGTGCCATCCCCTGCTGCCAGTGCCATCCCCCTGCTGCCAGTGCCATTCCCCTACTGCCAGTGCCATCCCCCTGCTGCCAGTGCCATCCCCCTGCTGCCAGTGCCATTCCCCTGCTGCCAGTGCCATTCCCCTGCTGCTAGTGCCATTCCCCTGCTGCCAGTGCCACCCCCCTGCTGCCAGTGCCATCCCCCTGCTGCCAGTGCCATTCCCCCTGCTGCCAGTGCCATCCCCCTGCTACCAGTGCCACCCCCCTGCTGCCAATGCCATTCCCCTACTGCCAGGGCCATTCCCCTGCTGCCAGTGCCATTCCCCTGCTGCCAGTGCCATTCCCCTACTGCCAGTGCCATCCCCTGCTGCCAGTGCCATCCCCCTGCTGCCAGTGCCATTCCCCTACTGCCAGTGCCATCCCCCTGCTGCCAGTGCCATCCCCCTGCTGCCAGTGCCATTCCCCTGCTGCCAGTGCCATTCCCCTGCTGCTAGTGCCATTCCCCTGCTGCCAGTGCCACCCCCCTGCTGCCAGTGCCATCCCCCTGCTGCCAGTGCCATTCCCCTGCTGCCAGTGCCATCCCCCTGCTACCAGTGCCACCCCCCTGCTGCCAATGCCATTCCCCTACTGCCAGGGCCATTCCCCTGCTGCCAGTGCCATTCCCCTGCTGCCAGTGCCATTCCCCTGCTGCCAATGCCATTCCCCTGCTGCCAGTGCCATTCCCCTGCTGCCAGTGCCATCCCCCTGCTGCCACTGCCATTCCCCTGCTGCTAGTGCCATTCCCCTGCTGCCAGTGCCACCCCCCTGCTGCCAGTGCCATCCCCCTGCTGCCAGTGCCATTCCCCCTGCTGCCAGTGCCATCCCCCCTGCTACCAGTGCCACCCCCCTGCTGCCAATGCCATTCCCCTACTGCCAGGGCCATTCCCCTGCTGCCAGTGCCATTCCCCTGCTGCCAGTGCCATTCCCCTGCTGCCAATGCCATTCCCCTGCTGCCAGTGCCATTCCCCTGCTGCCAGTGCCATCCCCCTGCTGCCACTGCCATTCCCCCTGCTGCCAGTGCCATTCCCCCTGCTGCCAGTGCAATCCCCCTGCTGCCAGTGCCATCCCCCTGCTGCCACTGCCATTCCCCCTGCTGCCAGTGCCATTCCCCCTGCTGCCAGTGCCACCCCCCTGCTGCCAGTGCCATTCCCCTACTGCCAGTGCCATTCCCCCTGCTGCCAGTGCCATCCCCCTGCTGCCAGTGCCATCCCCCTGCTGCCAGTGCCATTCCCCTGCTGCCAATGCCATTCCCCTACTGCCAGGGCCATTCCCCTGCTGCCAGTGCCATTCCCCTGCTGCCAGTGCCATTCCCCTGCTGCCAGTGCCATTCCCCTGCTGCCAGTGCCATCCCCCTGCTGCCAGTGCCATTCCCCCTGCTGCCAGTGCCATTCCCCTACTGCCAGTGCCATTCCCCCTGCTGCCAGTGCAATCCCCCTGCTGCCAGTGCCATTCCCCTGCTGCCAGTGCCATTCCCCTGCTGCTAGTGCCATTCCCCTGCTGCCATAAATTTTCATTTAGCTCAGCACACCTGTGTCAGTTTCATTTAGATCCTAAATGCATCTTTAGGACCGGACTGGCAGCCTCAGTGACTGCCATCGCTTTTTGCCTTTGTCAGCAGCCATTGTTTCAACAGGATGCTTTGGCCGGAAGTGCCGGCACAGCCCTCACCGCCTTCCAGTGGTGTTCCATCGGAGCGCCAACAAGATGGCAAGGATAAACTCGAGAAAAGCGACGCATGAGCTTCCTGATCTGAGCGTCGAAGAAGAATGTTGAGCTTTCAAACGGACTGACGGGTAGAAGGAAGACTCCTTAAAAACTGCAGCGTCAATTTTTTATCCTTTCGGAGACCGGGGTACCATCTGTACTTGGTAGTTTCCTCCTTGGCGTGCCATCTGCCTTTTCGGCCCAATGGCATGCACAGCTGCTCTGGAGGCTCCGGGCAGATGTGCGCTCCTACATGTATTTAAATGGCGCTCAAAGCAGAAGCATACAGAAATTTTCTCCCGACAAGCCAGCAGCAGAATGATCTCTAAGGCTTGTCTCATCTTCCTGCTCATCGCGCTGTCCGTAGCCAGAGGCTCAGCCATCGGCAGCAAGGTTGCATTCCACCGGGCGGCCCGGTGCCCATCTGGCAACTCCAGCCTCGCTAAGCTGAGACGCCTCGCAGGCGTTCGAGACCCTCGGGCCTGCTTTGTTGAGTGCGCCTCCGCCATCAGCTGCTCCGTGCTGCACAGGGCTTTGGACCAGGACTCCGCGTGCTACTTCGGTACCGCTGAGCAGCTAAACCGCTGAGCAGCCTCGCTCTGTTTGTGGAGTCTGCGGCACCTGGGTGCGTCAGCCACGTCAGGATCTCAAACTGGACTGCCGGAGACCAAGGAACCACACCAGCTTCTGGGGTGTCCGTGAAAAAACTGCCAACTACAATTGCCACCCAAATAACTACTTCTCCGACCACAACCACTCCGACAACAGCCACTCCGACCACAACCACTCCGACAACAGCCACTCCGACCACAACCACTCCGACAACAGCCACTCCGACCAAAACAACTCCGATAGCCACTCCGACAACAAACACTCCGACAGCCACTCCGACAACCACTCCGACAACCACTCCGGCAGCAACCACTCCGACCACAACCACTCCGACCACAACCACTCCGACCACAACCACTCCGACTACAATCACTCCGACCACAACCACTCCGACCACAACCACTCCGACCACAACCACTCCGACCACAACCACTCCGACCACAACCACTCCGACTACAACCACTCCGACCACAACCACTCCGACCACAACCACTCCGACCACAACCACTCCGACCACAACCACTCCGACCACAACCACTCCGACCACAACCACTCCGACCACAACCACTCCGACCACAACCACTCCGACCAAAACCACTCCGACAACAGCCACTCCGACCACAACCACTCCGACAACAGCCACTCCGACCACAACCACTCCGACAACAGCCACTCCGACCAAAACCACTCCGACCACAACCACTCCGACTACAACCACTCTGACAACAACCACTCCGACCACAACCACTCCGACAACAGCCACTCCGACCAAAACCACTCCGACCACAACCACTCCGACTACAATCACTCCAACTACAACCACTCTGACAACAACCACTCCAACCTCAACTTCTCCGACCACAACCACTCCGACCACAACCACTCCGACCACAACCACTCCGACTACAATCACTCCAACTACAACCACTCTGACAACAACCACTCCGACCACAACCACTCCGACCACAACCACTCCGACCACAACCACTCCGACTACAATCACTCCGACCACAACCACTCCGACCACAACCACTCCGACCACAACCACTCCGACAACAGCCGTGGAGAATGATCGTCGTCGTCGGAGGTAGATAAATTGATAGATAGATGCCTACGGCTCTCATGGTTTATATATAAACACGAGTGGTGCCCTAAAAGGATGTTAAATATCATATTAACGAATTTCCGGGAAAGCGTTGAGTATAACCTAATAAAATGCCTAAGATGGAAATTGATGTCTTAAAAAATATTTATATCTGTCGTGTTTGTAAATTTACTTGTCAAATTTGTCTTATTATTTCTTCAATTTTTACTCCTTTAACATGGTTAACGCACAAATCTGTGAAGTGACAAATATAGTTATATATACGATGCTATCTGGGACAAACACTGATTCGCAAGTCGCTGTTTCGGTTTTATGAATCATGTGGAGCCGGAAATGGAGCTACATGGAGTGACATGAAGTGGAGCAGAGCCTAGTTGAACAAGACTGCAGACACCAGGTACTACCAAAACTACCAATTCCGTTACGAATATCCTCAGAATGAAGCTGAGGATAATCAATCTGGGAGAAATTCTTAGAAATGCTAACCGCAACTCTGACATGGCATGGTGCGACGCCAGCAGCAGAGCAATCGGTGCATCCCCAGAAGTAAATGTGGTGTCATCGCTGAAGACGCCTCGTGGCTACGTAAGCCAGACGACATAAACTTGGCTGAACTCAAAGCGATCATCAAGGGGCTCAACCTAGCAATCGCCTGGCGCACGAAGAGAGGGGAAATCATGACTGACTCGGCGACCGTGTACGGCTGGATCCGATCGTTGATCGCCAGCGAGAAACCCATCAGAGTCAAGGGTCTGGGTGAATCTCTGGCAAGAAGACGGCTGGCACTGATCCGCGCGACACGGCAGGGGTGAGGCTTGGAATTAGACGTCGCCAGAGGTGTCCTCGCTAAATAAGGCCGACGCACTCACGCGGGTACCACAGCAGTGGTTGCGCCAGGGGCCTCAGTGTGCGATCGCGCTGCTCCCTATCGACGAAGACATCAAGAAATGCCATGAGAAACACTGTACTATGGATACACTGTGGATAAGACACTGTACTTTGCCAGACTAAGCTTCCCGGACCGCCAAGTACAGCGTCAGGATGTGGAGCGGGTGGTTGACAGCTGCGGCCGCTGCAAGTCGGTCGATCGACCCTGCTGCAGTTAGCTGGGATCACAGCGATCTTGAAGTTGAATCAAACTGGTGGCGTATAGCCTGCGACGTGACGCACTACTGCTCTTACAAGTGTTCCGGGAGCGAGGTCCTCCATGGCAGTCGCTACTCGACAACTCGCCGACGTCTCGCTCGGTTGAGGTAGCCAGCATGTGCAACGCATGGGGAGTGCAAGCCATCTTCCGATGCGCTCACCGCCTGTCCGGTAACGGAATCGTGAAGCCAATCCTGAAGCTAACCCTGAAGCCAATCCTGAAACTAATCCTGAAACCAATCCTGAAACCAGTCCTGAAGCCAGTCCTGAAGCCAATCCTGAAACCAGTCCTGAAGCCAGTCCTAAAGCCAATCCTGAAACCAATCCTGAAGCCAATCACAGCAGGCTTGTGCAATGACGTCAGACTCGGTTGCTTGGCAGCGCGGTTTGAAGGACGGGTCAATGGTCACGTCTAATTGGACTGGCCCAGCATCCGCCCTTACTGGCCCAGCATCCGCCCTTACTGGCCCAGCATCCGCCCTTACTGGCCCAGCATCCGCCCTTACTGGCCCAGCATCCGCCCTTACTGGCCCAGCATCCACCCTTACTGGCCCAGCATCCACCTGTACTCTGTCCTAGCATCCGCCCCCACCCTGTCCCAGCATCCGCCCCACCCTGTCCCAGCAACCGCCCCCACCGTGTCCCAGCATCCGCCCCACCCTGTCCCAGCAACCGCCCCACCCTGTCCCAGCAACCGCCCCCATCCTGTCCCAGCAACCGCCCCCATCCTGTCCCAGCAACCGCCTTTCTGTCCTCGGGTATTCAGATTTGGTAACCAATTCACAAATTGATAAAAAATGTGTCAAACAAATGTTGCGGTTATGATAAGTGTTATGGCAATGCAGTGAAGAGTTTAGCATACACTGTATATGTATTATTATTCATCGATAGCACATCTGTACAAATCTTTCAGAGAATAAAATGAGAGCAAAACAATATGTTATCAGCTATATATTACTGAGGAAGTCAGTAGCACTAACAGAGTGTAATCACTATAGAGAACGATTGTTAAAACCGCAAATATTACTACTAACCAGTGAGTAGGTAGTGCAGTGCGTAAAACTCAAAGCGATGCACTGGAGGGCAGCGGGAGAGTCGGCAGCTGCAGGACGGAGGAGCGGCCCGGGGCAGCGCATGGCGCAAGAAGACACGGGGAGCCACAGGCAGGCAGGCAAGAAGGAACGGAGCGCTCAGCGCAACACTTGTGTACAGAAACTTGAAGAGAAATCTGGCAGATGGAGGCTGAGGGCAGGCGGAGAGGCCGTCAGGAGCTGCAGGCCAGCCGCAGGAGTTTCTCGCAGTCCGCGTGGCCCGCCGCCCTGGCGCAGTCGCTTGCCGTGCGGCCGCGCCGGTCTCTGGCGCCGGGGCTCGCGCCGCGCCACAGTAGCAGCTGGAGGTGAGCGCGGCTGCCCGCGGCAGCGCAGGCGTGCAGCGGCGGCAGGCGGCTGGGGTCGGCGGGGACGGCGTCCAGGTCGGCGGGGCTGGCGCGGGCCAGCGCGGCCAGCAGTCGGCGGGTGTCGCCGGAGGCAGCGGCGTCGGCGAGGTCGGAAGGCCGCGCGGCCTCGGGCAGGAAGTCGCCGCGCTCGTATTTGGCGCGGGCGAAGGCCTCCCACTCGGCGCTGTCCGCGCCTGGAGACGGCCGAGCGCCCGGCGGCAGGCGTGCCTCCCAGACACCGTTGCCAAGCGCGTTGCCAACGACGCTGAGCGGCAAGGCGTGGCCGGTTGTCCAGGAGTCCAGGTGCAGCGAGCGGACGCGGCTCAGGTGGGTGCCGAGCTGGCGGTGGGCGCCGCTGCAGCGCAGGCAGATGAGGAGGCCGAGGCTGACGCTGGCCCAGTCTGGCTGCGGGGCGCCGCAGTCCGCGCAGCGCTCGTTGCCTGGCAACCGGCGGGCCGCGTCCAGCAGGGCGGCAGCGTCGTTTCCATCAACGTCGCCGTCGCGGCCAGCGCGCAGGCGGCCGAGGGTGGCGGCGCGCAGGGCGGTCACCCAGGCGTCGCGGACGTCGCGGTTGGGCGCCTCGAACTGGCGGACCCGGCCGTCCAAGGTCACAAGTTCGAATCCGGCGGCCTCGCTGCCGGAGCCGCCGGACTTTCCGCGCTTGTGGTGGTGGTGCGGGTGTTCCTGCAGGCGGACGGTGGCCTGGCCGAGGTCCACGCAGCGGCCACGGCCGTTTTCCATGTACTCGTGGAGGCTGGCGTAGTAGGTGAGGCGGCCGTCCTCGCCCAGGGTGACGAACTTGCGGCGCCACTCGGAGGAGATGCCGCCAGTGCAGCGCTTGGCCAGCACGCCCTGCTTGACGGGGATGGCGCGGCCGGGACCCACCGACACCGCCGGGGCTGCATCGGGTGACGACCCGAACAGGTGGGAGCGGCGCTGCGGCTGCGACTGAGGCGCGGCTGACTCCTGAGGAGGCGGGGTGCGGCGGCTGGTTAGACGGGTGCTGATTAGAGATGATTAGAGATGATTAGAGACGATTAGATATGATTAGAGATGATTGGAGATGATTAGAGGCGATTAGAGCTGCTTAGAGATGATCCGAGCTGGTTGACAGATTAGACTGGGGAGCAGGGTGGAGACAAGACAGACAAGAGACAGGGAGTGGGACAGACAAGAGACAGGGAGTGGGACAGACAAGAGACAGGGAATGGGACAGACAAGAGACAGGTGGTGGGACAGACAAGAGACAGGGAATGGGACAGACAAGAGACAGGGAATGGGACAGACAAGAGACAGGGAGTGGGACAGACAAGAGACAGGGAGTGGGACAGACAAGAGACAGGGGGTGGGACAGACAAGAAACAGGGAATGGGACAGACAAGAGACAGGGGTGGGACAGACAAGAGACAGGGGTGGGACAGACAAGAGACAGGGAATGGGACAGACAAGAGACAGGTGGTGGGACAGACAAGAGACAGGGAATGGGACAGACAATAGACAGGTGGTGGGACAGACAAGAGACAGGGAATGGGACAGACAAGAGACAGGTGGTGGGACAGACAAGAGACAGGGAATGGGACAGACAAGAGGCAGGTGGTGGGACAGACAAGAGACAGGGAGTGGGACAGACAAGAGACAGGGGGTGGGACAGACAAGAGACAGGGAATGGGACAGACAAGAGACAGGGAATGGAACAGACAAGAGACAGGGAGTGGGACAGACAAGAGACAGGGGGTGGGACAGACAGGAGACAGGGGTGCGACAGACAAGAGACAGGGAGTGGGACAGACAAGAGACAGGTGGTGGGACAGACAAGAGACAGGGGGTGGGACAGACAAGAGACAGGGGTGGGACAGACAGGAGATAGGGGGTGGGACAGACAAGAGACAGGAATGGGACAGACAGGAGACAGGGGTGGGACAGACAAGAGACAGGGAATGGGACAGACAAGAGACAGGGGGTGGGACAGACAGGAGACAGGGGTGCGACAGACAAGAGACAGGGAGTGGGACAGACAAGAGACAGGGGTGGGACAGACAAGAGACAGGGGGTGGGACAGACAAGAGACAGGGGGTGGGACAGACAAGAGACAGGGGGTGGGACAGACAAGAGACAAGGAATGGGACAGACAAGAGACAGGGGGTGGGACAGACAAGAGACAGGGGTGGGACAGACAAGAGACAGGGGGTGGGACAGACAAGAGACAGGGAGTGGGACAGACAAGAGACAGGGGTGGGACAGACAAGAGACAGGGGTGGGACAGACAGGAGACAGGGGGTGGGACAGACAAGAGACAGGGGTGGGACAGACAGGAGACAGGGGTGGGACAGACAGGAGACAGGGGTGGGACAGACAAGAGACAGGGGTGGGACAGACAAGAGACAGGGGGTCGGACAGACAGGAGACAGGGGTGCGACAGACAAGAGACAGGGAGTGGGACAGACAAGAGACAGGGGTGGGACAGACAAGAGACAGGGGGTGGGACAGACAAGAGACAGGGGGTGGGACAGACAAGAGACAGGGGTGGGACAGACAAGAGACAAGGAATGGGACAGACAAGAGACAGGGGGTGGGACAGACAAGAGACAGGGGTGGGACAGACAAGAGACAGGGGGTGGGACAGACAAGAGACAGGGGGTGGGACAGACAAGAGACAGGGGTGGGACAGACAAGAGACAGGGGTGGGACAGACAGGAGACAGGGGGTGGGACAGACAAGAGACAGGGGTGGGACAGACAGGAGACAGGGGGTGGGACAGACAAGAGACAGGGGTGGGACAGACAGGAGACAGGGGTGGGACAGACAGGAGACAGGGGGTGGGACAGACAAGAGACAGGGGTGGGACAGACAAGAGACAGGGGGTGGGACAGACAAGAGACAGGGGGTGGGACAGACAAGAGACAGGGGTGGGACAGACAAGAGACAGGGGTGGGACAGACAGGAGACAGGGGGTGGGACAGACAAGAGACAGGGGTGGGACAGACAGGAGACAGGGGTGGGACAGACAGGAGACAGGGGTGGGACAGACAAGAGACAGGGGTGGGACAGACAAGAGACAGGGGGTCGGACAGACAAGAGACAGGGGGTGGGACAGACAAGAGACAGGGGTGGGACAGACAGGAGACAGGGGTGGGACAGACAAGAGACAGGGAGTGGGACAGACAAGAGACAGGGGTGGGACAGACAAGAGACAGGGGTGGGACAGACAGGAGACAGGGGTGGGACAGACAAGAGACAGGGGTGCGACAGACAAGAGACAGAGAGTGGGACAGACAAGAGACAGGTGGTGGGACAGACAAGAGACAGGGAATGGGACAGACAAGAGACAGGGGTGGGACAGACAAGAGACAGGGGTGGGACAGACAAGAGACAGGGGTGGGACAGACAAGAGACAGGAAGTGGGACAGACAAGAGACAGGGGTGGGACAGGGGAGTCAAAGCCCTTCAGAAGAGCACAGGAACTGCGGACTCACCGGATGCAGCTGGCTGCTCCGCTTGTCCCTCAGCGGAATCTGCGGGGGCGGCGCTGCGGGGGCCGCTGGCTGCCGCCGGTCCTGCAGAGGCAAAGAGGCAGCTGGAGGTGAAATTTCAATTTAAGCTCAGTGAGGCTTCATGCAGTTAAGGACGGGATTAAGGGCTAATTAGGCTCACCTGGGCCGCCTGGTTGACGGCATTCCGAGTTCGAATTTCGACTTCGACCGGAAGCGGGTTGGCTGCCAGCGTGGCCGCCTGCTGCTGCTGTGGTCGGGTGGCCGTCAGGTTCTGCAACGGCAGGATTTAGGATTTGAATGATGACGCGTCCGGTGAGGCTGGGAGAGCGTGTTGCAACTACGCGAGCCGCAGATAAGGCAACTATGAGTTATCGTTTAGTTCGCGTGACAGACTACTAAAAGTAGAAGCTTTGAGAACCGAATCAGTTTTTTTTCAATTATTTAGCCGATAAGCTGCCGCTGTAAGCAAGTTAGTCAATGATTAAATTCGCTGTCCGATATCAATGATAGCAGCTTTGATTAAATCACACGGCACGCCAATTCAAGCTGTGATTAGCCAATGAGTTGTGATTCCTCATGAGCACCACCTTGCGGCTCTCGGCGGCCACTGAGGAGGCCCGCCTGGTCGACGGCCGCTTCGGTCGCAGCGTCACGTGCGGCTCCGTGACGTCCCCGGAGACGGCAGCGGCGGCGCTTGGCGGCGTCTGCAGCAGCTGGGAGCTCGGCCGCTGCCGGGACAGGCGCTGCGGCACCGCCGGCTTGGGGCGCAGCTTAACGGAGGCTGCAGGCTCCGCCGACTGTACGCAGTGGGTTTTGTTATTTTCCATGCATATCGGCTTTGGGATTGGTGTGGGTTCTAGGGCTGTCATGATTCCAATACATATCGGGGTTTTAGGCTGAGTTGTAAGCAGTTTCGATACATATCGTGGGCTTGCTTGGTATTTATGCAAGTATTTGGAGACACCGCCAGCCCATGCAAGCATTGACCCCAACATAAGCCAGTGCGCAACAGCACTCGTAACAGTAGGAAAGCGAGAATCCCGACTCACCCTCGGCGCTGCCGCTGACTGCTGCTGCTGCTGCAAGCTGACAGCCGAGCCGTTCCTGGAGTGGGCGACCTTCTCAGTGGATCGCTGGTAATGAAAAATGAGTAAACATGATAGTTGAATGTCACTGTGCATCAGCAAATATGCCTCAACATCAATCCTGCAGTTTTTCCTTTAAGCCCTTAGCCAAAATCAGACAGATAATTGTAAAAACGAGCATAAAAAATACATTTCCTATGCTATTGTTACTACTAGGGACGCTGCCAAAAGTAGGCACAGCGCGCGTGCACGCTAAATTAAAAAGTGAAATGAAACTCACAGCAAAGTCGAGTTCCGGCGCTGGCTGTGGGAATCTGGCAGGCGGCGCCGGCGGCTGCGGCGTCTCCCGGCGGGCGGCGAAGGCGACCGGCGTGGCGTCCCCGGCGGCTGGGAGCTCCGCCAGGCCGCGGTTGCGGCGGGCGGCGAGCGCAGCTTGGCAGGCTGCGGCAAACAGGGTGGGGGTGACGGTGAGCTGCAGCTGCTGCTGCCGAAGCCGCTGCGCCTTCTGGCGATGCAGCAGCCGGCCAGCCGCGGCGGCGGGGAGCCGCAGGCGGTGGCGGAACGGAGTCCGCGGCAGCCGGCCGCCGAGCCGCCGCAGCCAGGAGGGCCGCTGCTGCTGCGGGGCCTGCGGCGGCTGGGCAGCGGGCGCCAAGGCGGACGGCGGCGGTGCGAGCGGGCTGGGGGGCACTGAGAAGGCGAGGAAACGCAGCGGGCAGGGCGAGGCAGCCAGCAGCGCCACTGGCGGCGTCTCCGGGCGGGGTGGCAGTGGCTGCCTGCGCCGGCAGGAGCGGGTGAGGCTGCGAAGGCGGCGGAAGCTGCGTCCGCTGCTGCGGTTGAGGCGCGGTGTGGCTGGAGCCATAGGGCGTCTCTGCTGGGCTTTCAGACAGAAACTCGAGAGGACACGCGACAGGGTGGCAGGAGGAGCTTCGGGGTTTGCAGACTGGCACGCTCCGCGAATCTCAAGGCCTCTTATTTTGTCTGGGGTCCCTCGGGTGGGGGGGGGGCGGTGCGCGGCCGCTGATTGGCTGGGCGTGCCAAGGGCCGGGCCTCCACGTCTTTCTCACACCCCCCAATGGCAGTTTCTGTTAATGCCCGCGCTAAGCTGCCGATGAGATATTTTCCGTGAGTTGCCCCCCCCCCAGTTCAGGTGCAGGCTGCGGAATTAGCGAGCGGCTTTGCGGGACTTGGCGCCCAATTATTGGCTCAGGGCAATTTTCATTTTTCACTTGCATTGCGGGTGAGCTTTGGGACGAAGTGGCACAAACAGGGGGGGGGGGAGGGCTGCAGCTGCGCTTTACCGGTCAGCAATATGCGCGTGGACTGAAGCACTTGAAATAATGCGCGCGTTTAATTCTCCTGCTAAGTCCCACTTCAACTGTCCAACTTACGCAGCCTTCTCAGCCGCTTTATTCCCCCTAACTGTCCGGCCATTCCAGGTGTCCGATGACCAGCTCGGACAGGGCTGACTGGCTGCCTTCTGGAAACCCCAAGCCCGTGGGCTTAAACGCAGCACTTTGCTCTATGCGGTTATCCCATCTCCCCTCTCCCATCTCTCATCTCTCATCTCCCATCTCCCATCTCTCATCTCTCATCTCCCATCTCTCATCTCTCATCTCCCATCTCCCATCTCTCATCTCTCATCTCCCATCTCTCATCTCTCATCTCCCATCTCCCCTCTCTCATCTCTCATCTCTCATCTCCCATCTCTCATCTCCCATCTCCCCTCTCCCATCTCTCACCTCTCATCTCCCATCTCTCATCTCTCATCTCTCATCTCCCATTCTCCCATCTCTCATCTCTCATCTCTCATCTCCCATTCTCCCATCTCTCATCTCTCATCTCTCATCTCCCATCTCCCATTCTCCCATCTCCCATTCTCCCATCTCCATTCTCCTATCCCCCATTCTCCCACCCCATTCTCCATGGATTTCTATCCGCTGTTTTCCAAACCCGACTCCGCCCTGCAGTTTGTTTGCACAAGAATCGCCCAGCATGCGCCAAGATCCCAATTTATCCCAATCCCGGATCCCCAGCAAATAGTTAATATCCCATTGCTGTCGAAAATATGTTTTGTTTAGCAATTCGACTCCCACGCCGCTGAGGAAAACTAATGAAAAACTCGGGGCAAGCAGCTGCTCGCAAAAGCAGAGTCTGTTTGCCCTCCCTGCGGCAAACAATGGGCTGTCATGGAGCCCCAGGGAGCCTCGGCCGAGTCTGTTTGCTCAACAAATCCCGCAGTACAAAGCGGCCACACGCAGGGCCAACAGGTCCCCCCCGGAGATGCCGCCCGTCAGTCACTCAGCGCTGTGACAGTCGGCAAACAAAGCGGGCAAAGTCCGGGCGGGCTTGAAGAAGCCGCGAACAATGGCGCGCATGCCCGGGCAGAGGATGGCGCAGATTTGCCGCCGGAGTCAATCGATCGGAACAATGGGATTTCGCCGCAGATTAATCGCGATATTCTCCCATTCTCCTATTATCGCGACTGGCCCGGGAGCTGCAGACAAAACGGAACCGCCTTTGCTTCGCTTAGCAACGGGAGAAGCCGAGCTCGAAAAATTCGGATTGATGAGCTCAAGAAGTCGTCGCGGCCTCCGGTTCGCTTGAGTTGCCCGGCCCGCGTTCGATCCACTCGTCTCAATCATCCCACCATTTATCATTTTCCCCAATCTGAACTGAGACCCGACTCTCCCCATATCAATAACCTGCCTCAACCGTGTCCCCTCACCTCTGCCCATCTCTCATTTCTCAGGCATTCTCACCCTCTCGCATCTCACTCTCTCGCATCTCACTCTCTCACTTCTCACTGTCTCACTTCTCACCCTCTCGCATCTCACTCTCTCACTTCTCACTGTCTCACTTCTCGCTCTCTCACATCTCACTCTCTCGCATCTCACTCTCTCGCATCTCACTCTCTCACATCTCACTCTCTCACTTCTCACTGTCTCACTTCTCGCTCTCTCACATCTCACTCTCTCGCATCTCACTCTCTCACTTCTCACTCTCTCGCATCTCACTCTCTCACATCTCACTCTCTCACCATCTCACTCTCTCGAATCTCACCCTCTCACATCTCACTCTCTAGCATCTCACTCTCTCACTTCTCACTCTCTCACATCTCATCTCTCAATCTCACTCTCTCACATCTCACTCTCTCACTTCTCACTCTCTAGCATCTCACTCTCTCACTTCTCACTCTCTCACATCTCATCTCTCAATCTCACTCTCTCACATCTCACTCTCTCACTTCTCACTCTCTCGCATCTCACTCTCTCGCATCTCACTCTCTCGCATCTCACTCCTGTCACACACCACCGCAGATCCAGACTCCCAAGCGCCATCACACGCGCATGCCAGGCTGAGAGCCGCGAAAATCACATGAAAACCTCAGCAAGGCCCTGTATGACTCTGGTCAGACTCCCTGAGCACTGCTTGAGCACAGGAGAGGCCGCGCAGCCACTGTTTGTTGCCTGCTTACGCAACGAGACTGCGGCGGGTTGACAGACAGGCGACCCCCGGGGATATTTATCCCCATTCCCCGCCTAAAGAGGACGAAAAGGTCTCCGTTGCCAGCCGGTATCCATGGCCCGGGGAGCACAGCCAAATGACGGGCTTGAGGGCTCGCGGGGGGCGAAAAAACATCGGCGAGCCCGCTATAATGCGGCCTTGGGTTGATAAAAAACGCATGGAGACTGCAGATCTTCATCATTCGGGGCCAGCCGTTGACATGACAGGCCATGCAGGCCTCCCCGCCCAGTGCAGTGCCAATCTTGATGAAGCGGAGAGGCTGAAGGGAGCCGACATCGATACAGCTGACTGGGCGGCTCCGTCGGTTGCGCCACCGCCAGCAAGAAAATGAGAAATTCGATTTCGCTCCGACCGAGCCGACCTGTCGCGTGTGTGAGCAGAATTGCACCGAATGAACTCCACGAGCAGCAGAAAATATGAAGGTGCGGCCAGTTTTGCACCGGGCGGAGCAGCGCCGCAGGTGGCTGGCGGGGCGGCGCATGCGGGCCGTGGCGCAACAGGGGCCGCCTCCGATCCCCAAATCCATTTTTATCCCGCAGGGCGCGGGCGGTGGCGCAAACAGATCGCGGCAAGATTGTCCGCCGCCCCCGCAATGCTCCCCGATTGCAATACGGGCTGGGGAAATGGGAAACAATGTCCGGGATGATTTTAACGAGCTTTCGGCCTGTTGTGGTCCCGAGGAATAATGGCAACTTGCGGCAACAATGAAAAATGATTATGAATGTGGGAAATTACAGTTCCGCGGAAGCCTCGGGGTTTCTCTAACACATTGAAGCTCGATCCCGCATGACGGTCCCTTATGACTTCCCGCTTGCTGAGTATCGAGTCTCATCCCTTATTAATGTCTGCTTAGATAAATGCAGTGTTGAGCTTGACGGGTTTCAGCTCGGAGTGGCAGTCAGCTGAGCTGGAAATTGGAATTTCACGCCTGCCAGTCAGTCGCGGTGAGTCTCATAAATATTTCACCAATTCGCAGGGCAGCTCAAACCCCACTTTGCCACAGCCCCGGCCGCCGAGGGGATTCGGGAGTCGAGATGAGTCGATAACAGATCCTCCTCGAGTCCCGGCCTTGTCAAGTGGACCCGCCTTCAACAATGTTAGCAGTGGGAGGTCCCAGGCTCTGCCGCGCCTCATCAGTGCCTCCTCTTCCCACCGTTTGCTCAGCGAAGCGGCTTGCAAAAAAACCTGCGATTCAATCGGCTGTTCTCAGCTCATCAAGTGCCTGCCAGTCACTTCCCACCCAGACAGGTCGGGGGTTCGAATCCCCGATTGCGGTCTCCCGCTGGGCCGAACCGTCAGCTGAACAGCGAGGGGCCGCAGCGCAGAGGCGCGCAACAATGGGCTGATTGACAATGGGGCCCCCGCCTCCCAGCCCACCGGACTTGTCAGTTTTTTACCAATTCTTGGAAAACCTCCCCAGGGGATGCGCCAGCCTGAGCAGGGTGCTCAGCCAGCCATAATTACTGTCATTACTAATCTGACAGGGGCTGAGCGCCTCAACACCTCCCATACGGACTGAATGTTGAAGTGCAAAAAATGCATCAAGTGGAGCGGCATGAAAAATGTGCGACTTCTCTGCAACTCGGGATTGAAAAAAACTTGGAAAGCGTCACGTGGTCACCTGGCTCATCATATGGAGCTCTAATTGCTGCTTTGTTAGAGAGGAATTGCTAGTAGATTTTCAAGAGTGCCTTGAGTTCTTCTTTGTGTTAAACGCTAAGAAATGGAATAGAGACTAAGAAAGACAACAGTGACTGCGCGAGATATATATAAACATATACGAGTATATATCCATGATGTCTGATTAGATAGAAGATAGATAGATAGATAAATAGATAGATAGATAGATAGATAGATAGATAGATAGATAGATAGATAGATAGATAGATAGATAGATAGATAGATAGATAGATAGATAGATAGATAGATAGATAGATAGATAGATAGCTGGAAGGCCGCCCAGCCCTGGCGCACTGCACGCCACTCTGCCAGGCGGGGCTGTCAAACACGGGGGGGGGGGCAGCACAGGCACACAGGCCGGAGGGGCCGGTGGGGAGCCGGTGGGGCACCTCCGCTTGACTGCGGCTCGCTTGACTAGTGGGACCCCAGGAAAGGGAAGAGTGGGAGAAGCTGAATTTCAATAAATCCCCTCGCAGAGAACAGATGGGTTCGCATGGCTGACTGGCTCGGCTTTGCTCCGGGGGGGGGGGGAAGCGAGCAGCCCCATATTGCCCGCATGCGCCGCCTGTGCAGTGGGCGGGGGAGCCGAAGGGAAAAGGAGTTGATGCGGGAGCCGAGTGGCTCGGCACGGGCCGAAGTCAATGAGTTCCGAATCTGCGCAACAAAAGCGAGGCCGGGAGAGACAAAATCTACCTGCGAAAGCAATCCCTTTAGTTCCCCACCCCAACTGCAATATAAAGCTATCTCTCACAACCCTCTCATTCGGCAATTCGATTTTACAACCCGCTTGTGAGAGGGGAAAAATATCCCATCTATTCGAGGCGCCCCCCCCCGGTTCAAAAGAAGCAGGCTGGTCTCTATCGGATCGGGTAATCTGTCTGCCAGCCCTGTCTGCGGCTCTGTGTCCCAAGCCGAGGGGACTTGAGCAGAATGTGGAGCGGCATTTTGCAGAAGCCTGTGGGTTACCCCTGCCCTCATTGTAAGCTGCAGAAAGTCTCTCTAATGCGATTTTGACCGAGAATTTCTCAAAGCCAAGCTTAAAAAGGACTGAAATTTGTTTTTCTGCGCTGTGATTTTGGAGATCACAGCGAATTTCAACTTTCAAGTTTCAACAGACAAATGACAGACAAACCGATTTACAACTGGTTATTGGGCAGCCCAGATCCCAGCTCAGGTGTCCCTGGCAGCCCAGATCCCAGCTCGGGTGTCCCTGGCAGCCCAGATCCCAGCTCAGGTGTCCCTGGCAGCCCAGATCCCAGCTCAGGTGTCCCTGGCAGCCCAGATCCCAGCTCAGGTGTCCCTTGCAGCTCAAGATCCAGCTCAGGTGTCCCTTGCAGCTCAAGATCCCAGCTCAGGTGTCCCTGGCCAGGGTTTCAAGCACAAAAAGGCGCTAAACTGGCACCAAAGCAGTCCCAACTCCCAAGCTCGAGTCCGGTCGAGTTTATGGCCGCGGCACAATACAATGGGGCCTGGGGAGAACAATGGAATTCGATTTTTGACACTGCTGCAATGCCCCGGTGAAATCGGACACCGCTGAGGGCCGCTCGCTGTCCACTGCAGGCCTGCCAAGCCAGCTCTGATGGATCGCCCAGCATCGCCTGGCCCAGGATGAATTGGCGGTCACGGCTGAATGGCTGGCCGAACTGAATTTTGGATTCACTGCTGACAGATGAGCTTCTGATGGCGCTGATGTGGATGCACTGAGACCGAGCTCGAGACAGGGATTTGCAGGGTTGGGAAGAGGAGGGAGACTGAGATGAGGCAGGCGGGTGGCAGTAGGGAGTCTGCAATTTCCCTGCCCACTGACTCCCCAGAATTTCTTCAGGATTTCTTTCATAGCGTCTAATCGCTTCCTTGAAGCTGACCCAATTCATTGCACTGAGTCTTATAGAGCTGACCCAATTCATTGCACTGAGTCTTATAGAGCTGACCCAATTCATTGCACTGAGTCTTATAGAGCTGACCCAATTCATTGCACTGAGTCTTATAGAGCTGACCCAATTCATTCCACTGAGTCTTATAGAGCTGACCCAATTCATTGCACTGAGTCTTATAGGTCTGACCCAATTCATTCCACTGAGTCTTATAGAGCTGACCCAATTCATTGCACTGAGTCTTATAGAGCTGACCCAATTCATTGCACTGAGTCTTATAGAGCTGACCCAATTCATTGCACTGAGTCTTATAGAGCTGACCCAATTCATTCCACTGAGTCTTATAGAGCTGACCCAATTCATTGCACTGAGTCTTATAGAGCTGACCCAATTCATTCCACTGAGTCTTATAGAGCTGACCCAATTCATTGCACTGAGTCTTATAGGTCTGACCCAATTCATTCCACTGAGTCTTATAGAGCTGACCCAATTCATTGCACTGAGTCTTATAGAGCTGACCCAATTCATTGCACTGAGTCTTATAGAGCTGACCCAATTCATTGCACTGAGTCTTATAGAGCTGACCCAATTCATTGCACTGAGTCTTATAGAGCTGACCCAATTCATTCCACTGAGTCTTATAGAGCTGACCCAATTCATTGCACTGAGTCTTATAGGTCTGACCCAATTCATTCCACTGAGTCTTATTCATTCGACAGTCTTATAGAGCTGACCCAATTCATTCCACTGAGTCTTATTCATTCAACAGTCTTATAGAGCTGATCCAATTCATTCCACTGAGTCTTATAGAGCTGACCCTGTCACAAACAGAGCTGATGGAGCTGATTTACATACTACATTTAGCATGCACAACTGCTGCATAGAAGCGCTAAAAGGTGTCTGGTGAAGCAGAAATTTTGCTACCCAAAAACTAGGTGTTGGATTTCATGCCAGATGTCTGGCAAGTCAGCCAGCAGCACTGAACCATGGGTACAGCTTAGATTTTCAAGCCCCCAAACACACAGCAGGAACAGTTGCAACACAATATCCCACCGTATGGGGATTCGCACTGCGGCGCCTCTCCAATTGCCGTTCCGTTTTGCCAAAGCGAAGCCACTTGAACCGCGAATTCGGGCGGCCATTTTGGCTGCAAGCTGACACTGCAGAGCCCGCGGCCAATCTGGACCCCGGGGCGAGAATTCGACAATCGGGGATTTGGGAAGCAGGGAGGAGACGGGGAGGGCCGGAGGGGCGATACGACCAGTTGTTGGCATCGATCAAAATCATAACAGTTTTGCCTGTGGCGCGTGCCTGCCTCCCTCTCAGGTGAATATTAGAAATTTGAACTACTTAATAACTTATTAGGATCCTCATGAGATTCAAGTTGAACTGATGAATGAATGAATGGAGATTCCTTGCGACGCAAATATGTTGCTTTTATTCGTCTTCCACATGCGTTCCTTTTCGCAGAGAACGTGTCTGATTGCATTTTATTAATTTTAGTCGAAATTTCAGCAGGCATACTTATTGCCTACTGTAAGTAGAAAACTTTGGATATGTGTTCTTAAAATCCAAACCAGTGAAAAACCCGAGGGTGCGCAAGCATGGGCCGAGACGGGCCAAGTTTCGGTCGAGGCCAAGGAGCTTTTGATCGAACTGGATCGGCGCTTAAAATACGGAAAATTCGGCTGGGGGATAGCGTTTCCTAGGACCTAGTTTAACTAATGAGTGCTTCATCAAGAACATGGAAACAAGAATTCCCGCGTCAATGCAGCCTCTTCCTCACCTTCAGTGAAAACCCGCTCCACATTGTAACCTGTGGCGACGCTGGCTTCAAAGTACACCATGTCCTCTTGCCGCAGGCCCAGCTCCGCTGCCGCCGCCGCCTGCCGCCTCGAGACCGCCTCCGCCTGCGCTCGGGATTCGCTTGCCGAGTCTGGGCGGGTGGTTGAGTCTCGTGACATAAGACTGACATAATGCTGATATTATGCTGAGATTATGCTGAAATTAGACTGACATTATGCTGATATTATACTGAGATTATGGTGACATAAGACTGACATTATGCTGACATTAGACTGACATTAGACTGACATTATGCTGACATTAGACTGACATTAGACTGACATTATGCTGATATTATACTGAGATTATGGTGACATAAGACTGACACTATGCTGACATTAGACTGACATTATGCTGAAATTAGACTGACATTATGCTGACATTAGACTGACATTATGCTGACATTATGCTGACATTAGACTGACATTATGCTGACATTAGACTGACATTAGACTGACATTATGCTGACATTAGACTGACATTATACTGACATTAGACTGACATTATGCTGACATTAGACTGGCGTCAGACAGGCATCAGACTGGCATCAGACTGGAATCAGACTGGCATCAGACTGGCATCAGACTGGCATCAGACTGGCATCAGACTGGCATCAGACTGGCATCAGACTGGCATCAGACTGGCATCAGACTGGCATCAGACTGGCATCAGACTGGCATCAGACTGGTATCAGACTGGCATCAGACTGGCATCAGACTGGTATCAGACTGGCATCAGACTGGCAGCAGACTGGCATCAGACTGGCATCAGACTGGCATCAGACTGGCATCAGACTGGCAGCAGACTGGCATCAGACTGGCATCAGACTGGCATCAGACTGGCATCAGACTGGCAGCAGACTGGCAGCAGACTGGCATCAGACTGGCATCAGACTGGCATCAGACTGGCATCAGACTGGCATCAGACTGGCATCAGACTGGCATCAGACTGGCATCAGACTGGCATCAGACTGGTATCAGACTGGCATCAGACTGGCAGCAGACTGGCAGCAGACTGGCATCAGACTGGTATCAGACTGGCATCAGACTGGCAGCAGACTGGCAGCAGACTGGCAGCAGACTGGCATCAGACTGGCATCAGACTGGCAGCAGACTGGCAACAGACAGGCATCAGACTGGCATCAGTCAGTCTCGGTCCCGCTTACCCAGCACTCCAACGACAATCAGCGGCAGGTCGGGCGGTCGCCGCACGTCGGCCAGCCGCCTGCGCAGGTCAGCAGCCGCAACGAGGCTTCCCGGGCGACCGGCGGCGAACACCAACAGGCAGGCGTCGCACCAGACGGCAAACTGCGGGCTGGGCGGCTCCGCCTCGTCGCGGATAAGCGCCAGGTGGGGGGCGCCGGACAGCCCGACGCGGCACTTAAAGCGGCCGCCTGCGGTCAGTGGGGGGAATCAACGGAACTGCAGAACTGGCCCTAACAGAGAACATACGCAAATCTGTCTGGGAATGGCCATAGACAGCTGTATCCTGTTGGCCATAGACAGCTAAATCCTATTGGCCATAGACAGCTGCATCCTGTTGGCCATAGACAGCTAAATCCTATTGGCCATAGACAGCTGCATCCTATTGGCCATAGACAGCTGTATCCTATTGGCCATAGACAGCTGCATCCTATTGGCCATAGACAGCTGCATCCTGTTGGCCATAGACAGCTAAATCCTATTGGCCATAGACAGCTGCATCCTATTGGCCATAGACAGCTGCATCCTATTGGCCATAGACAGCTGCATCCTATTGGCCATAGACAGCTAAATCCTATTGGCCATAGACAGCTGCATCCTATTGGCCATAGACAGCTGCATCCTATTGGCCATAGACAGCTGCATCCTATTGGCCATAGACAGCTGCATCCTATTGGCCATAGACAGCTGCATCCTATTGGCCATAGACAACTGTATCTTTTTGGCCATAGACAGCTGCATCCTATTGGCCATAGACAGCTGCATCCTATTGGCCATAGACAGCTGCATCTCATGGCTGTTCATTTGTTTAAATGTCCAGTATTGCTTTCTAGGATTCGAACGGAAGGTGACCTAAGGTTGAAGGTTGCCGAATGAAAATCTTTTAAAACTGACAGCATAAAGAGTACAAATGCTAGGGTCACAAGTACGAGTAGGATCTTTCGTTTCCCTAGTCTTTCATTTTTTGATTTTTCAGTTCACGAATCCAAAATTTTGAACTAATTTTTGAGCATCTTAATTTCGAATCATGAATAAGGAGAAAAAGCGCTCAGAAATGATAAAATAATATAGATTTCAATTCATCCTACTTGCAGTAGACTGAGTCTGAGCATACGACTGACAGTGTGAAATTCTGCATTACGATAAGGACGACACTAATTTCATTCTTACTCCCCCAATCCCAGTTCCCTCAGCCCCAGCCAACGCATCGCTAGACGGCAATTTACCCCCCCCCCCCTGGCCGGCCCTCTTCCCCAGAGTGGCGGTGGTGAAAGCGATGAGGGAGGGGGACAGGCAGGGATTTAGCGGCTCGATGTCCAGACAGCGTTGGTGCAAAGGTGCAGCCACCTGACCCACTGCGCGATGAAGCGCCCAAAGGTCTGCAGGAATTGCGGCGGCAAAGCAAACAACCCGGATTTCACGGGACGGGAGGCTGAATGCAGCCTGTTTGGGATTTCCATAGCATTTGCAGAGACCAGGGATTTTGTTTACACTACAGACAGCTGGCGTCTGCAGCAGCAGCTGGCTCAGGGAGGGGAGCATGCAGTCTTGCTGGACTGGCTGGGGGCCGGCTTGATGAGGCGCGCAGGAGGCTGGGCGCGTGGTTTTTCAAGCTGTGCGAAAAGAATGGAGACACACACGGATTTTTTACTTCCTGGCTGAAGACTGCGGATCAGAAGAAGTCATTTCGGTAGCGTTGGTGGCTGACTAATGCAGCTAATGAAGGTTGAAGTTTCTCACGACAAGCAAGAAGTTCAGCGCAGGACCGGGGATCCATCCACTGGCTCACCTTCCGGAGACGCGTCCTGCAGGAAGCTGCCGGTGAGGAAGCGATGCACCAGCGCCGACTTGCCCGAGTCCGCGCTGCCCAGCAGGCCCTGCAAGTAGAAGGTGAAGGGACGCTTCTTAGAAAAATCGATAGTTAAAAAATTGTTGTTATCCTTGAACATGGCTCACCAGTTTTAGCTCTTTCACATTCCGATTGAGGGTCCACTCCTGGCTGTTGACGAAAGCGTCTGAAGCAGTAGTGAATTCGGATGTTTTTTGTTAGGATTTTTACTCATATCATAATAAGTCTAAGCTTAGAAAATTGAAAGAACTTCATTTTTTCTTAAAGAACTCGCGGCACGTCAAATATATTTTGATATATGCAAGAATAAGTCTATTACATATTTGCATTTAGTATGTCTGCAGTTCATTGAATTTTAGTGATTGCAAATGCAAAATGTGGTCCTTTATGTTTTTGAACTATCAAAGATTTTATATTTTAAATATATACCAAAATATCTAACTGATATAAATTCTGAATGCTATCAGTTATTGGTTAAATATTAGGTAATTTTTGTTCACTGTTAAAGATTTCTTTCATGTTATAAAAGTAATAAATAAAACTTGAATAAAGAACTAAGAAAATAAATAATCAATATGCTAAATAAATTCACAGTAACAGTAACACCAACCAAGGCCAAACTAAACATGTGTATTATCTATAGAATCTATAGAAATAGAAATTCATGTAAAGGTAAAGCACAAGCACAAGGTGACAAGAAAAGAAGCAATATATAAACTGAATTTTGTACCTTCAATCGTTACCAGATTGTTGTGAATAGCGTCTTTCAATTCTCGATTGCTGATAGTCTCTATTAAATCATAAATTGCGTAAATGCATGGATGAACGCTCTCAAACCGCTGTATTTCTTCTTTAATAGCAGACTCGAGCAATTCAAAAGAGTCGCTGTCTTTTCCAGATGCTGTCATTTCAAAAAACAGTTTTATCGCAAGTTCGATCAATTAAACGATGCATTGTGTATAAGTAATTAAGGACATTCCGTTTACGTATGGCTGCATCAGCTGTAGTATTTTTTCAACAGTATTAAGGGTGCAAAAGAAAAGTAAAATAATCGACGGAATCAAAGACGTTAAATTAATGCAAGCAAGCTTGCTAACAATTTGCAAAGAAAAACAAATCGATAGTATTTTCTGTACAGGAGCAAAAGAAAATGTGTCTATATGTTTCAAAAAGTTTCTAAAACTAAGTTTAATTGAAATGTAACCATTTAATTTCTAAAATGTTTTTCCTATACAGATTCTACTTTTCTAAACACCGCGACCGACTTTGAAGTTCTCCGTCTTGATGGAATTCTAGCTATAATGCAACATCTGTAGTGCCAGTGAACTTCTAAAAGTTATTTTCAAGTTCAATGCGTCATATAATTTCTTTGCTGTATATACTACCGGTAGGAGCATAGTATAGTACATGTACGTAGAAAGAATAGAAAGAAAGAAGCGACAAAAATATATAAACGATCATTTTAACACATTTTATTTTTTTAATTAAAAAATATTTGCGATACCAATCCATCATTCAATTTCTGGAAGAAATATCGTAAATGCGTCGCCAAAATGAAAGCTGACAACACCGATTTTATGTAGTAATAATTTAGTCATGTACATGTTGAACTTCTTGGCTTTGTCCCCCCACCATAAAATCCATTGTTACGCCCATTTATTGTGACATTTATTAAATCCAATTGTGACGCCCCTGATTCGTGATGAGGAGACGACGCAATTTTTCATTCTTAGAATCGCACCTGTGTTTCTACATGTAATACATGTACATGTATCTCCTCGATCTGATTTTTATCTTTTACAGTGTATTTATCCGTTTCATCTTAACAGATTAATTTATCAGAAATAATAAAATAATAACTCCTCATTAACATGCAGAAGTTATAATGAAGTTCTCGTCTTATCTTGTAGGAGATAGGAGTTAATTTTTTAAGCTGTTTACGTCTAAAGATCATGACAAGCTGACGTCTAGGCCGATTTTGATTTACGAGAACCCTTTCACTTTTGGCGACAAATAGCTGGATGGGAAAAGTTGCTTCTCCAGTCTGCTTTTTGTCCTTGTTCTTACACTTTTTATATGATTTATGATTAAAATGTCCAGTGGACTCTTCCTGGGCGTCAGGATGTATGGCAGTGGCATTTTTAGATAGATTTTTTCCCCGGCCAGTTTTTATTATGATTCATGACTGCACCTGCCAGACCCCCTGCATCCCGAGGTCTGCCTGAGAGATCGCCCTGTGGAAAGTGCAAAGGGGGTCTAGAGAGATCAGCCAATCAAAGTCGAGCTAGTCATCTTTGGCTTGTCCAATCAGAAAATGGGACATCGAGTATAAAAAGTCGGCTCGTCCATTAAAATTCGATGACGTTTGGTATAATAAATCGGCCGTTATAAGGACTATGTACAGTAAGGGTGGGGGGACAGACCACCTCTCAAAGAAGCGCGCCTGCCCTCCTTCCTACGAGCTATAGCTCTTCTCCTTCCTTCTGGCCTACCTGCGTCTGCTCTCTCCGCGGCACACGGAGTCGATTTTTCCCCGCGAAAGCGCCTGGTTAACATCGCGGTGAAACGCCCTCTCCGGGCGCCCGACTTTCTGCATCTACATGTACTACATGTACATCACCTACATAAGAGCAACGACAGAAGTCATCGACTACCAGCACCAATTTTCTGCTGGTTGTCTCTGGAACTGCATGACTTCTGGTCCCTGCGGCAGCTTGAAAACTCTAATTGGTTGGGTGAGAGGCTTTTCTGACCTGCTCTATCGCGGGTACGTTACATAATGTTGCAAAACTGTTGCAGTGAGTGGGGAGTTTCAATCCATTAAGCGGCACAGTTACTTTTCTTACTTCGACTCCATTTGAAAGTTGTGAAGAGAAAAGCCAAATATGACCAAGGTTTTAGATTAGAAGGCCGAACCCATCCATACGTGTACGTACACGCAAGAGATTAGAGAACTCACTCTTCATGTCCTCGCGATGTCTTAACAATTCTTATTGGCAAAATTAGCCTAAATCACTCGGTACTTTTACTTTTTAATGACAAAAACGATCCTAACTTCTACATGTAATATGTACACGGCACATGTACATTTGTTGAGCTTTTTAATCATCCGAGATGTTGCGACCGTTACGGTTAGTTACTGGTACCATATATAATAACTCTGCCTTCGCGTATAAAGACGAGTGTTGTAGCCTAGTGGTTAGAGCGTCAGACTCACGGCTTGAAGGTCGGGGGGTTCGATTCCCGATCCGACTGTCTTTGCGCAAAACATTTACATGTAACTCTGCATTGCTTCAGTTCACCCAGCTGTAAAATGGGTGCCAGTATAATTTGCTGGGGCAATTAAGGGTGTGTGGCGACCCCCCAGTCCTTGGACTGAACAGCCGGACCTTCAGATGCGCTGCGCAATAGCTGCGGATGAGCTGTCGGTTGCACATCTGGCCCTGTTGGGGCAGGTGTAATCAATTTTTATTATTATATAACACAGGAAAGCACATGTACCAGTATATGCAGAGAGCTACTTGAGCACAAGACTTGAATGACTTGTTGGAGCCAAAAGGAATTCAGCAGCCATGATCAATAGTTCTGATCTAGTTTTTCCCTGCAATTCTCCTGAATCTCCAATTGCAATTGAGAACAGTACATCTGAGCGCAGGTCCTGATGGTTGGTCAGTTTGATCGACCATACGAACAAATAATGAAGTCGAGAAAACAGGTTCCAAAATTTTTCATCCAACCAAATCGAAAGTCGCTAGACAGCGAGAGTCGCTATGGAACCGTGAGCTGCAATGTATTTTTTCCAATGATCAACACGTCAAAATCAACAAGCAGTCAGCGTGCTCAATCCGGCAGTGCTCAGTCCGGCCTCACTAAGCCCAGGTGCGCAAAAATCACCAGTTGCCATCGGCGGCGGCAACAGCGGCGCCCCAATCGGCGATGCCGCCGGAAGCCGCCTGCTGTTCGAAGGTGGCCCCGCCGAAGCCGCTGACAGTGGCAGCCGGAGCCGTCACCGGCTCGCCCCAGTCCTCGGTGCTGGCCACGGCGGCTGGAGCAGCGGCGAACTCGGCACCCGGAGGGGGGATGGCGCTGGGCTCCACCTGCTCCTCCTCAGCCTTCTGCTCCTTCTCCTGCTCCTCAGGAGTCCGGTAGAAGAACAGGTCCGGCATCACGTCCCAGTCGGTGTCGTACGGGATCGTGCCGCGGATGCGGAGCACCTGGATGGTGGCAGCACTTGTGATCAGTATTTACTCTTCACATGCCTTGACATGATCTGTGTATACATGCACCCTGAGCACCAATACCTTGGCAAAGGCCTCAAAACCTTCACATAACCCTTCATATTTTGACATACAGTTTGCCCCTTAGCGTAAATTTTGGCATAAATTTCACACCCGGTGATTTGAAACCGCCATGGCAAAACCTTGAAGCCGAATGTGCCAAGACCTCACCTGTCTGGTCAGCAGCCACCAGATGAGGCCGACGCTGTGAACGCCGACATTGTTGCAGGGCACGGCGAGGTCCACGTGGCGCAGGCTGGCGTCCGAGTTGCACAACGCAATGACCGGCAAGTTCACGTAGCGAGCCTCGGTGATGGCCTGGTGGTCCTGGCGCGGGCAGCTCACGATCAGCAGGCGGGGCTCGCGGAAGGCGGCCTGCGGATTTGGTTAGAATTACGGACAGGTGAGAATTGGCTGGGCGGGAGAGAACCCTTAGGAGTGATAGCAGTGAACCCTTAGGAGTGATAGCAGTGAACCTGTAGGAGTGACAGCAGTGAACCCGTAAGAGTGATAGCAGTGAACCCTTAGGAGTGACAGCAGTGAACCCCTAGGAGTGACAGCAGTGAACCCTTAGGAGTGATAGCAGTGAACCCTTAGGAGTGACAGCAGTGAACCCTTAGGAGTGATAGCAGTGAACCCGCAGGAGTGACAGCAGTGAAATCGTAGGAGTGATAGCAGTGAACCCGTAGGAGTGACAGCAGTGAACCTGAAGGAGTGACAGAAGTAAACCCGTAGGAGTGACAGCACAGCAGTGAACCCTTAGGAGTGACAGAAGTGAACCCTTAGGAGTGATAGCAGTGAACCCGTAGGAGTGATAGCAGTGAAATCGTTGGAGTGACAGCAGTGAACCTGAAGGAGTGACAGAAGTAAACCCGTAGGAGTGACAGCACAGCAGTGAACCCTTAGGAGTGACAGCAGTGAACCCTTAGGAGTGACAGCAGTGAACCCGTAGGAGTGACAGCAGTGAACCCGTAGGAGTGACAGCAGTGAACCCTTACGAGTGACAGCAGTGAACCCTTAGGAGTGACAGCAGTGAACCCTTACGAGTGACAGCAGTGAACCCTTAGGAGTGATAGCAGTGAACCCTTAGGAGTGACAGCAGTGAACCCTTACGAGTGACAGCAGTGAACCCTTAGGAGTGACAGCAGTGAACCCGTAGGAGTGACAGCAGTGAACCCGTAGGAGTGATAGCAGTGAACCCTTAGGAGTGACAGCAGTGAACCCTTAGGAGTGACAGCAGTGAACCCTTAGGAGTGATAGCAGTGAACCCGTAGGAGTGACAGCAGTGACAGCCGCAGTGAATTACCCAGTTTAATAAGGATTACCGACGTGAAACCAGTCGCTAGAAAAGTGATTAAAACAAAGTTATCCCCACAGCACAGATCATAAAACAGCAAACCTGAATCTGGTTGGTGAGAGTTCCAGGCGTGAATCGGCCAGCAATGGGGGTGGCTCCGGTGTACCTGGAAAACTTGAGCACAGCCCGCTGAGCCTGGGCAGTGCCGGCCACAGCGAAGACATCGGCCGGGTTCTCCACGGCGGCGATGGCCCTGGCGGCCAGCACGATCTTCTCCCAGGTCTTGCGGCAGTTGAAGACGCTGACGCCAGCCTTGGTGGTGCCGAACACGTACTGCTCCATCTGGTGGTCGGTGTTCCTGGAGCCGAGTTGGGCCTGGGCGGCCACCATGAGGCGAGCGTCCTCCGCCTTCAGGGCCAAGCAATCAATGCCCGAAGTCATCGTAGCTGCAGCATCGGGACAGGGCATTGCCGGTGAAGCATTCCGCCTTACACTCGCACAGTGTTAAGCTAGCGGCTTGGATACAAAGACAGCAAGACCAAAACAAGGATCAGCAGTTGCTACAGCCACAGCAAAGTAGCATATGCAAATTCAATTGTTTATTTGCTTAATCAACGGATTTGCAGTAAAAATAGCAAACTTTAACGACACGGCTACTGTTTCTGTTTTAAATCGACAGACTTGAAGAAGCAAAATGCTTCAAGTTCGCTGCTGATTGCGCAGGTGCAACAAGGGGAAAAAGACGGCTCATCAAGACTCAAATATTTTAAACTCAATTTGCTCAACTGGGCATTTCAGACTATGAAGGAAAAACTGGGCAATTACAGACAGCAGCGGCCACAGCAAAAGACAGCGCTGCAACTGCTATGGATAATTCCTTGCTTCATACTCGGATATCAGAGTAATCAGACCCTTCGCAACTGTGACAAGAGTGGGATGGGCAGGAAAGGAGAGGATGGGATTAAGAGAAGAGGTGCAGGATGGGATCAGAAGACAGTATGGGATCAAGAGACACGTGTGCAGGATGGGATCAGAAGACAGTATGGGATCAAGAGACACGTGTACAGGATGGGATCAGAAGACAGTATGGGATCAAGAGACACGTGTACAGGATGGGATCAGAAGACAGTATGGGATCAAGAGACACGTGTACAGGATGGGATAAGAAGACAGTATGGGATCAAGAGACACGTGTGCAGGATGGGATCAGAAGACACAGTATGGGGATCAAGAGACACATGTACAGGATGGGATCAGAAGACACAGTATGGGATCAAGAGACACGTGTGCAGGATGGGATCAGAAGACAGTATGGGATCAAAGTAGTGGCTCAGGCGGCCCTGTCGGCAGGCTGCTGCTGGGTGTCAGGCGGCAGGGTGGTGAAGTCGGGGTCCAGCGCCAGGTCATCCTGTCGCATTCGCAGCAGAGTGAAGGAATAAATGCCGCACACGAGGCCGCTCAGGCCAAGCAGGAGGGCCAGAGAGTGGGAGCGGCCGCGCAGGAACTGGCCGGCCCTGGCCCGGTTCATGCCATCCATGCGCCGCATCTGGCTGCGGGCGAAGTCGCCGCCGGAGTCGCCACTGCTCATTGCTGAGGGCTGCTGCGGGTTGGAATTTGCACTGGCACTGCTGAGGTTTATACAGCACCAATGCTAGCAGTAACTGGGCCCTAATCCCGGCTTGTGCACTGGCACTGCTGAGGTTTATGGAGCACCAATGCTAGCAGTAACTGGGCCCTAATCCCGGCTTGTGCACTGGCACTGCTGAGGTTTATACAGCACCAGTGCTAGCAGTAACTGGGCCGTAATCCCGGCTTGTGCACTGGCACTGCTGAGGTTTATGGAGCACCAGTGCTAGCAGTAACTGGGCCCTAATCCCGGCTTGTGCAGTGGGAAATGGCAAAGGTGTTTAGGGTCTGCTTATTTAGGGGTGCATAAAATTCTAAGAGCGGCTATTCTCCCTAGGCCTAGGGCTTCGCAGATAAAGCAGATAAATGACTCACTGAGGTTTAACAGCGCATTCACTGAGTGCCAGTGCCGCAGCTGTTTATATTTATCACATTGTGTTTATCTGTTTATCACATAGAAAACGATTGTGAACAAGTTTCAGTAAACAGTAGTAAAAACAGCGGAGGGACTCAATAAACAGAGCTGTGTGATGAAGCGGTGCTGAGGGAGTGAAATTCTCACTGCTCATAACAATGGAATGCGGATTAGAAAAGCCAAATGAACGCTTACAGTGGGGCAGAAAGCATAAAATAATATGGCATGGATTCGAACTGCGGATCACAGACGGACAGACAGACAACGACCGAATAGACAGAAAAGCGCTTGATAAACTTGGAATCGCTAACAGAGAGCTCAGAAACAGGTATAATAATCAATCAGGTTGTGCAACCACGACAGACAGCGCAGACCTGTCCAATGTCGGATTCACAATAGTATTGCAGTTTGAGAAGTGCAGTCGAGGCCATTGGGAATTTCCAATCGTATTCCTTAAGGAATCCCGATTGTATTGTTTGGGGAATCCCAATTATATAATTTCGGGAAATCCCAATTATACCATTTTGGGGAATTCCAATTATACCACTTTGGGGAATTTCAATTATACTATTTTGGGAAATCCCAATTATACTATTTTGGGGAATCCCAATACTATTTTGGGGAATCCCAATTATACCATTTTGGGGAATCCCAATATAACATTTCGGGGAATCCCAATTATACCATTTTGGGGAATCCCAATTATACCATTTCGGGGAATCCCAATTATACCATTTCGGGGAATCCCAATTATACCATTTCGGGGAATCCCAATTATACCATTTCGGGGAATCCCAATTATACTATTTTGGGAAATCCCGATAATATAATTTGCAGAAATTCCTATACGTACCTCCAAGAAAGGCTCAAAATGAAGCTTTTGATATTGAAACTTTGTGCGCAGCAAAAACTATCAGATGAATTCCCCTAGTAAATATGGGTGGAAATGTACTTGAAAGTTATTCAAGTACTTAAAATGTACTTTTGAAATGCTGCGAAACGAGCAGCTCTCAAAATAAAACGAGACGCAATAAAAACAAACAGACTAAAAACGGGACAGACTAACAATAAGCTGAAAAAGACCAGAGAAAACTTGCGAATAGCAAAGGCGCCGAAAAGACCGGCGTAGCTGAATGGGCAGGTCGGCAGCGCAGGTGCTGGCAGGTCAGCAGGCGCAGTCGGAGGAGGCCTCGGCAGCTGCAGACTGCCGCCGCTGCTGGTCCGAGGCGGCCAGGCGGCCCTCCGCATCCGATGTCGGGTCCAGGCTGTGGGAATGCGGGTTGCGGCACTGCATGTCAGGCATGATGGAAAATATGATTGACAGATGACAAAGCAAATGAAAATGGGGAATTATGGAAGATCAGCCGGGCATTGGAAAGCCAGCTATCAGTCTATCAACTATCAGCTATCAGGCTATCAGCTATCAGGCTATCAGCTATCAGGCTATCAGCTATCAGCTATCAGTCATCAGCTATCAGCTATCAGCTATCAGGCTATCAGTCTATCAGGCTATCAGCTATCAGCTATCAGGCTATCAGTCATCAGCTATCAGGCTATCAGCTATCAGGCTATCAGCTATCAGGCTATCAGTCATCAGCTATCAGCTATCAGCTATCAGGCTATCAGCTATCAGGCTTTCAGACTATCAGCTATCAGCTATCAGGCTATCAGCTATCAGGCTATTAGTCATCAGCTATCAGCTATCAGGCTATCAGCTATCAGGCTATCAGCTATCAGCTATCAGGCTATCAGTCTATCAGGCTATCAGGCTATCAGGCTATCAGTCATCAGCTATCAGCTATCAGCTATCAGGCTATCAGCTATCAGGCTATCAGTCATCAGCTATCAGCTATCAGCTATCAGGCTATCAGCTATCAGACTATCAGCTATCAGCTATCAGGCTATCAGCTATCAGGCTATCAGCTATCAGGCTATCAGCTATCAGGCTATCAGTCTATCAGGCTATCAGCTATCAGGCTATCAGCTATCAGGCTATCAGTCTATCAGGCTATCAGCTATCAGGCTATCAGTCTAACAGCTATCAGCTATCAGGCTATCAGTCTATCAGCTATCAGGCTATCAGCTAGCAGGCTATGAGCTATCAGTCTATCAGCTATCAGTCTATCAGCTATCAGCTATCAGCTAAAAAGTCAGCTATCAGCTAAAAACTCAGCTATCAATAAAACTCAGCTATCAATAAAACTCAGCTATCAATAAAAACTCACGCTCCAGTCTCGATTCGCTCGTAGATGCGGCGCGCGGTTTCCATGAAGGCGTCCTCAACTGCCTCTCCAGTCTTGGCGCTGCACTCCAGGAACAGCAGGCCGTGCTGCTCGGCGAACTGGCGCGCCTCCTCGTGCGTGACGTCTCGCTGGCTGTCCAGGTCGCTCTTGTTGCCGATCAGCGCCAGCACGGCGCTGGCGGGCGTCAGGCTACGCGCGTCGCCCAGCCAGGAGGCCAGCCGGCTGTAGGTGGCCCGCCGGCTGATGTCGTAAACCAACAGCACCCCAGCGGCGCCGCGGTAGTAGGAGCGAGTCACCGCCCTGAATCTGCGAGGGTTCAGAGGGAGCGGCTGTGAAGGGGCGGAGTGAGCGGCTGTAGAGGGGCGGAGTGAGCGGCTGTAGAGGGGCGGAGTGAGCGGCTGTAGAGGGGCGGAGTGAGCGGCTGTAGAGGGGCGGAGTGAGCGGCTGTAGAGGGGCGGAGTGAGCGGCTGTAGAGGGGCGAAGTGAGCGGCTGTGGAGGGGTGGATTGAGCAGATTTCTATAGATCTCTTCAGAAGCCAGAAGGTTCCCTCAGAATTAAATGCTCACCTCTCTTGACCAGCTGTGTCCCAGACCTGCAGTTTAACCTTCTGTCCAGAGAAGTCAACGATTTTGCTGCCAAATTCCACACCGATGGTGTGAGGGCAGTCAGACAGGAATTTGTTCTCAGTGAACTGGTGCAGCAGACAGCTCTTACCGACGCCCATGTCACCAATGATAATGTACTTGAACACATACAGATAGTTGTAGCTACCAGCAGAGGCCATCACTGAAGTTGCAAAGGTTGGTCAGGAATCAGGATGTAATAAAACAGTTCCAATTAAATTAAAAGATTATATTTTATACTCTATTCTGCTTATAGCTTTAATTTTTCTAAATCCTACATTTCAAAAAGGTCAAAAAGGAGATAGATTTGCTTATATTCACTTTTGTCACACAATCATTTAAATGGTGAAAGCATATGCAGGTGATCGAAGACAAAACTGAAAGAGCTTGTAGGTTTCAAATTACAATCACACCAATAGTAAAATTGTATTAGACTGATCATATCACAAAATTGAATGGATTAGTATAGTCCCAAATTTGCAGTTTGATTGTCTTCATTCTACAGACACAAAGTCCATGCAGTCCACATCAAATGATACATCTCCATCAAGATCAATGCATGGTTGAGAACAAAATTATTTGTTATGGTAATTGCTTCTGTACCACACTCAAGATCATGTAGTGTATACCCAAAAATTTGGGTGTGCATTGGCCTGGCATGCCAAAATTAGGCATGCACAGTTGGTATGCATCACTCCTGAGAAAATAGTAAGAGTTTACACCTAGAATGCACTTAATAGAATCACATGTAAGAGTTATTGTGAAAAAAAATGAAAAAAAGATGTATTTTTAAACAAAAGCTTTCCAGTTTTTTAGCTTATAAAAAGCATTTAAACAAATCTTTGTGTGTATAAATTTTGTTTTAAATAGTATTGCCAAAAAAGCATAAAAATCAACAAAATTATCTGTTAATAAGAACACCAACATATTTTTAGGAATGGGCAATATGGGCATGTACTAAATTTTTTTGGCATGCATTTGTAATTACTCTATTTTTGTTTGGACATACACCTAGTATGATCTATACTATGGCTTCTGCATCCCTTTTATTTTCTTTCATCTTTTGTCTATGATCCCTATTTAATAATAAAACATTTTTATTTTATTAGGGGAATTATAAGACAAAAGTGAGAGGGGGGCCAGAAGCAAATGCATTAATAAATGTCTAATTCTTGCATGTTGCGGAATGTCCAGGATATAGCCAAGACAAAATAGCAAGATGTCTATCAATTGATTAATATACTAAAAATTTCCTAGAATTTCAAAATACAATCTCTCCAACTCTAATACAATTTTACTATTGGTGGTTTGATTGTAATTCAAAACCTACAAACCAAGCTTTTACAGTTTTGTCCTACAATCACCTATAAATAAATTCATCATTTACATGATTGTATGATGAAAGTGAATATAAACTATATTGCTAACAAAACATAAGAGTTAATATTACAATACTGTGCTTAGAATTGGTCCTATTTTGAAGTTTGATTTTAAGAGTAATTTTAACTTATGTTATAATTTTGTCATTTTTTGGGGATTATATATCAAAATTTCCAACTCTTATATGGATGGTGCTATTGCTATATGATTATAAAATGAAAGAATAGGGCCTACCAAGAATTTTCTATTATTTTAATAGCACCAATCTTTTGTCTTAAAGAGTTGAGATGAAAAAAATATAAGTTTTTCATTACTTGATCATTTTTAAAAGTAGGCCTAAGGTGTCTATTTAGGCAAATGAGATTTAATAAATAAAACAGAAAATTACTAAAAATAGTTCAAAATCTTACTAAACTTAAGTAGGGTGTCCAGTGAGCCTATTTTTAGCATGTGAAAAAATGAAAAAACACAAAAAAGTGGTCTTCTTTAAATGGCTATAACTTTTTAATATGTAAGATATGGCTATGTTCTTAAATTTGTTGAAAAATAGACAAATAGATCTTTAAAACTATATATAGTTTACATGTTTAGGACATACGGTTACAAAGATACAGACTGTCAAACATTGTGTACATTTTCATACATTTTCAAAACTATGCCAAATTTGCTTGAAAATATGGGGTTGGGAGGATTCGTTTTTTAGTAAAAGAGTGCATAACTGCTAAGAATGCTTGTACATTGGGTGTAGACTTCCTGCAAGTCATTTTAAGCAAACTTTTTTTTGTCAAAAATATGTACATGTACATGTACATGTAAAATTTAAAATGGCCATAACTTTTAAATGGAAAGAGTGGCCACCCTAATTCTTTTTGCTACTTACTTCTAGTGACAAAATGAAACTTTTAGGCAAGACAGGATGAGTGTAGCTCTTGCCGCAGTATGCTTAACAGAAATCGTCAAAATGCATGCAAATCCCCATAAGGGACATAAAAATTGGAAAATTTTTGAAGCTCAAAAGAATGGCCAGTTGGTTTCTTCAGCAAAACAGGCCAAGCTCTTTGTCCTAAAGGCACATCCTGATAACTTTTGCCACACCAAAGTTATTAAGCATAGTTGGCACACATGTGCATGCAAATACACTACAGAGATAGGGAAATGCACATTGAAAGGTTGTACATTTGAAAAGAAATCATATATTCAATTTTTTTCAAAAATGGATAGCAGGACTTACAATATACTTTTTCTTTTATGCATTTCTCACTAATCTATCTTTTATTTGCAGATCTTTCAGATGCCAGACATGCTGCAACTATACTGTACAGTATCTGCTATGAGTGCCTGACAAGCTTTGTACACAATCGCCTCTGATCATTTCAGCTGGGCCCAAAGATTGCGCACAGCTTCTTGAAGGCCTGCATCAGCACCCCTCTTCTCTAAAGGGGACCAGGCAACAGTAGCAGCAAAGGTTGGTAAACTGGCGTGCTGGAAATCGACTCTGGCACAGTTGCAGCTGGGACCACTGCAGGAAAGACAAGTGCCTGGCCAGCAGCTTCATTGTGCATCTTTGACCTCTATAGGTTCCACACCTACTTCACTTTTGTTACTGCCTCTCATAGGTTACAAAGACAGTTCAGTGTCTGCAGGCAGACTAAGGCATTCTGCTAAGCTAATTAAAAATATTAAAGCACTAAAATGTACCAGCTGAGTAAAGCTGAGCTGACTAAAGTCAATTCAGTTAGTCTGACTAAAGTCTCAGTCAATTCAGCTATTTGCAGATAAAGTGGATGGGGATGAAAACGGGAGCAGACAAATTGACTGTCGTACTCTCATACATGTACATACACAATGTAAGCACACTGTGTATTGCCTTTAAGATTGTTAGATTGGCTACAAGCGAGTCACTAATGTGACATCTATTGCCGAACTGGTGTCCTGTCTCCTGTACCAGCAAACTGTTGCGCAGTTGGCGACTCCAGTCTCTAGCTGCCAGGCCATGTCATCCAAGCCAATTTGTACCGCCCGCAGCTAATACATATGCTGCTGACGCTGTAGGCACCATAATACTAGACAAAAAGCACACACTTGCGTTTTCTTGACTGCCTGCTGGCTGATACAGCTGACACCATGGACACTGCCGATGGTGCAACCTACATTCATGTCAAGGCCCTGAAACCCACCCTGTAACATTGTCTCGATTATGCCTAACTGGCTTGACTGTAGTAGCTATAGTTGTAATACTATAGTAGACTCATAGTACAATGAGAAAGCCAGCATAGCAGACAAAATTCTCATTCAGATATTTGCTGACAAGCTGACTGCAGATGAATTGATAGCAGACAAATTGACTGGATTACCACAAAAAGCTATTATGCTGAAAAGTGGACACAGTGAAATGAATCAAATGATGCAGGTAAACTATAAAGGTAGATTCAATTGCTGAATTTGGGCATGTCCTTTTCAAACATGAAAGTAAATAATTTAGTAAAGTTTTTTAGTAAAGCATCAATTCATTACAATTGTCAGATGGACTACAAAAAGCTTTTGAATGACTCCAGCATAAAGATAGAAGATTACGATTGACAGGAGCTACATTGATTTTTAGACATCCAGAGTGGTACTTTGGAAGACCCATTTTTGTGAAAATAATAGTCAACCATTTATATCCTGCTTACAGTAGGAAGTCAAAAATCTTACTAATTATAGTATACAAGTATTACTTTGACATAAAAGTAATACAAATTAAGGTTAATAGAAAGTATAGTATACCATGATAAAGCCAAAAAATAGTACTCTAGAAAAAATTTTCTTTCTTTTTTTTGTCTTAATCCCCAGATATCTGCATATATATAATAGTATATATGTACAAAAATATCAGAAAATGTTATGGTAACAAAAATCTACAAAATAACACCTAAAACACTAAAATCAGTTATGAAAAAAAAGTTACAGACATTTTACTGCAAAAAACATGCTTTTTTGCCCAAAAATGGCACAGTTTTAAGTATATTTGAGATAGGAAAAAACACCATTTTTTACAAAAAACTTCATAACTTTTTTATTACTTGATCAATTTTTAAAAGTCTAGTGTCATTTCACTCATAATATCCAGGGCTACAACATGGCATGGTTAAAAATTTGGATATTGAAAAAAATTTTCTCACTGGACCCCCTACTTACTTAAGTCCCTATAATTATCTAGGAGCTTGTTTCTTGTTATATAATCTCTTGGGACCTAGTAACTTGTTGCATGCAAGAACTTCCCCAAACAGTATTTTCAAAAAGGGTAAATAGGATTAGAAAAATACAATAAAACCAAGCTACATTTAGCATTAGGCCTAAACTCTGTTCTCTATATCATCATCATGTTAAAACTTATACCCTTGGCTTACTAAATAATAGGCTCGAATTTGACTTCATTATTTTTTACATTTAATAAAATAGGCCCCATAGATTAAATATATAGGCAATAGTTAATACTAGGGAGAGGCTAGAATTAATTTCATTACATCATTATTTTTATTATATGAAAGTACTTTAAAACTAATTTCTTCTGTAAAAATGAAAGAAATATAAGCCCGTCTCATCACAACGCCTAACAAATAAAATTTTAATAAATGCACAGATGTAGCATTTATTTTCTTAATGCCCATTTTTATGAGGGATTTATTGCGGCCTATCCGCTAGGTGGCTGGTTTATATCTACAAGTCAAGGTTGAAAACATTATTTTAAATTAAGGCTGTAACTGAACTGTTATAACAAATCTGTTATAAATGATTTTTATGCCTTTTATTTTGCAGGTAATGAGTGCAATAGAATTAAATTAAACTAGTCATAGTTTAAACCTAGAACTTTGGGATTGATTTTAGAGAACCTTTCTTTCTTTCTTCTTGTTTATTGCGATTTGTTGGTTGATGAGGCGTTCATTGATAATGCTCAAATCTTTAAAAACTTCACTCTTCGGTGCTTCAAACCGCACAAACTTAGGTGTCAGTCTCAGTTCCAAACACTTGTGCAGAAATTCTTAATCAAGACGACTTTTATGCAGAGAAACAGTGGTCTTTTCTAATTTCCTACTGGACGGTCACGTCCTTATAGCGCTGGCTCACTTGAAAATAGTACTGTGGTAAAGTTGCGCGTCTGAGAAAAAGTAGAATTAAGAAGGCTTTGCGTTGTCCAAGGTGCTTGCAGTCTCTCCCCCCCCCCCCCCCGCGGAAGCCTTATTGCGTTGTTCGGGACTGGAGATCGCAAAAGCAGAGTCACACATGTCTTACGATATCCGACCGAGACTGCAAGCGCACGGAGATTGAAATTAAAAGCCCAACACCTGACACTGCCAATGGAGCGGTCCGCTCTCAGCCTTGCGGCGCGCCCCGCTCTAACTGTAACCTTGCATACAGGGCTGCATACTTTGTTGTTGTTGTTTGTTGTTGTTGTTAGATATGCGCAAATGACAACTTACAACTGAGACGAGCGTATTCATAACGCAAAGTTATCGCCTGCCATTGATACAAAAATTATACTTCAATTCTCAACATATTATTGGGTATTTTTTAACGAACTGATCAGTGCAGGTAAGCAGCAAAAGTATGGAATTGTCGCATGCTTATAAGTCGAAGCGATTATTTTGAGTGGATTTAACAAAATGAAATGGCACTAAAGTGTGCCCAAATCAGTCGCAGAAAGGCTCGCAAAACGGATACAGAAGCAGCTCTTCAGCGCTGGGCCTTTCCTCAACTGCGGCAAAGCAATCCGCGATGAAGCGTGCAGCTTCTTGGCTGGCCGACTCGGGCAGCGAGAAATTTATGACCCGGTCGCTGACGATTCTGTACATGACGCTGGCCGGGTTGTCCAGGTAGTGATACGGCGGATCGTCCGTGAGGAACTCAACAACCGTGGCGCCCAGCGACCAAATGTCGGCTCGGCTGTCGAACTCGGCGCCGCGGAACACCTCCGGGGGCGTGTAGAAGACGTTGGCAAACTTGTCGGACCAGGGGAACCGGCTCTGGTTGATGTTGCCCAGCTGCCTGGAAGCGCTGAAGTCGGCAATCTTCACGCTGCCCGCAGAGTCCCGCAGAATGTTTGCACCTGTAAGCGAGATCAGGATGCTGATTTTAACACGCGAGATCAGAATGCTGATTTTAACACCTGTGAGTGAGATCAGGATGCTGATTTTAACACCTGTGAGCCAGATCAGGATGCTGATTTTAACACGCGAGATCAGAATGCTGATTTTAACACCTGTGAGCCAGATCAGGATGCTGATTTTAACACCTGTGAGCGAGATCAGGATGCTGATTTTAACACCTGTGAGCGAGATCAGGATGCTGATTTTAACACCTGTGAGCGAGATCAGGATGCTGATTTTAACACCTGTGAGCGAAATCAGGATGCTGATTTTAACACCTGGGTGCTGAAGGCGAGTTGGACAGCGAGTCTTGAAACCTGGTGCTTCCGATTTCCAAGCGGGCGGATCATTTACTGCGTTTTCTAAACAAGCAACTAATCGATAGCCTAGGGAGTTGTAGCCTAGTGGGTAGAGCGTCGGACGCACGACTTGAAGGTCGAGGGTTCGATTCCCAATTCCACTGGAAATATTTTTTCCTTGAGCAAGACACTTAACTCTGCATTGCTTCAGTTCACTCAGCTGTAAAATGGGTGCCAGCATTAGCTGGGGTAATTGAGGGTGTGTGGCGACCCCCCACTCCATGGACTGAACAGCCGGACGCAACCTTCAGATACGCCGCACACAATAGCTGCGGTTGGGCTATCGGTTGCACATCTGGCTTTATTGAGGCAGGTGTAATCAATTATTATTATTAAACAAGCAAAAAGCAAAAACTCCTCCCAGGTGAGAGGATCGGGCCAAGCCAAAAACTCCTCCCAGATGAGAGGATCGGGCCAAGCCAAAAACTCCTCCCAGGTGAGAGGATCGGGCCAAGCCAAAGTCCAATAAAAGCTCTTATAAGCAATAAATCTGACAGCACCGCGCCACCTACATTTGATGTCGCAGTGCACGATGCTGTTGCCGTGCAGAAATCTGAGCCCATTCAGCACCATCCGGGTGTACTTCCTGGCCAGCACCTCCCGCAGCGGGCCGCTCTCGCTGATGAAGTCCCTGACGCTGCCGCCGTCCATGAACTCCATGAACACGCACAGGCGGCAGGGTTCCCGCCGGCAGCCGAAGTACTGCACTACGCTCTCGTGCTTGATGTTGCGCAGCAGCTGGAACTTGGCCTCCATGGCCGCCACCTTGGGGGCGCCGCGCTCGTCACTCGGCTCGAGCTGCACCACCTTCATAGAGAACACGCAGCCCGTGTCGTTGTCAACGCATCGGTACACCGCGCCGAAGCTGCCGTGGCCCAGCAGCTCCTCCTGGGTGAAATTCACTGGAGTGGCCGTTGCTGCAGAAGAGGGAGGGGTGAAGGAGGAGTTCAGACTTCAGAGAGCAAGGGTTGAGATTACACCTCTAATGGTGCCTCACATAACAATATCTGTATTATTAATAGCCCCAATAGAACAAGCCTCGAGTTCTTGAAAAGTAGTCTTTTGCGGTGCACGACAACTTTTTGCATCAACTAAAGTACTATAAAAACGAGCAAATGGTGGGTGGTCAGGTGGTTTCGAAAATTTTTGCGAACACAGCTGCGGAGCAGCATGGCATGGGCATCGTCTCTGAGCTCATTCGTCTACTTGGCCTGCAGTCTGAGTCAGAACTCACGCTGGGGCACTGCTTGTGAAGACATGCGATGTCAGCCGCTCTGGGCTGGACCTGCAGCAGTTACTCAGCAGTAACTTCGTGGTCATCAGGACATCACCAAGCAGGGGTTCAGCCTCATCGACCGAGCATCGAGCAGGCCTACTGCGTGGTCAGGGCCCTGGCGGCCTACTGGATCGCGCGCCACCAACTTCAACAACTCGCTGCACTCCACGCCGCGATTCGCCAGTCTGCGACAAGTTCAGAAAGAGCGGCGTCGACTTCCGGCCGATGATCAAGCGGAGCATGTAGTACTTCTTTGAAGATTTGAGAGAGTACGTCAAGTCCAGCGATGAGAGGTGGCTGACCCGGGAGCGCTTGGCGCAGTCCACCCAGGCGATGGCGGAGGACCCCATTAAACCCCGGCTTTAATAAAATATATAGTCGAAGGGGGCAGCGGGTCGAAGGGGCAGCGGGTCGTAGGGACCAGCGGGTCGTAGGGAGCGGCGGGTCGATGGCATTCAGGGCACGGCACTCACGCAGTGCAGGCTGGGCCTCGCCACCCGCAGGCGGGTCCAGCAGCAGGTGCAGGCTGTTGCGGCCAAAGTGGTCGTCGGAGATGCGCATGACCATGTCCAGGTCGTGCTGGTCCAGCACCGGCACGATGCCGCACATGGCGTCCGGCATGCGGTAGAACAGGCAGTCGCGGCCGAAAGCCTGGTGGACTTTGACCAGCAGCTCCGGCAGCAGCAGCGGCCTGGGCAAAGAGCCCAGCCGGCGCAGCTGGCCGTTGCAGACGCATTTCACCCGGATGGTCGGGCACGGCGGCTCTGGGCTGACCGGATTCACCGGCGCTGCGGCAACTGCAGTGTCAGTCTGGGGAGGGGTGAAGATGCTGGCGTGCCTGCTGGTGCATTGCAAGAAGAGAAAAGTCTTCCACTAGCTAATATACTACTATGAGTAATTGCTACCGAATGCGAAAACACCGGGGACAAGGAACGTAACAATCGATTATGTAGAAGCTTGAGAAGAAAAAACATAACGGACTGTAGAACCTCTGGAAGTGAGCAAACCTTGTGCAGTAACTAAATGAGTAAACAAAGACTGTACAGTAACTTACAGTGAACAAAGACTGACTGTACAGTAGTTGCAGGAGTGAACAAAGACTGACTGTACACTAGCTACAGAAGTGAACAAAAACTGACTGTACAGTAGCTACAAGAGTGAACAAAGACTGACTGTACAGTTGCTACAGGAGTGAACAAAGACTGACTGTACAGTTGCTACAGGAGTGAACAAAGACTGACTGTACAGTAGCTATAAGAGTGAAAAAAGACTGACTGTACAGTTGCTACAGGAGTGAACAAATACTGACTGTACAGTAGCTACAGGAGTGAACAAATACTGAATGTACACTAGCTACAGAAGTGAACAAAGACTAACTGTACACTAGCTAAAGAAGCAAACAAAGACTGACTCACTCTGACTGTACAGTAGCTACAGGAGTGAACAGACTGACTGTACAGTAGCTACAGAAGTGAACAAAGACTGACTGTACAGTAGCTACAGGAGTGAACAAAGACTGACTGTACAGTAGCTACAGGAGTGAACAAAGACTGACTGTACAGTAGCTACAGGAGTGAACAGACTGACTGTACAGTAGCTACAGGAGTGAACAGACTGACTGTACAGTAGCTACAGGAGTGAACAAATACTGACTGTACAGTAGCTACAGGAGTGAACAAATACTGAATGTACACTAGCTACAGAAGTGAACAGACTGACTGTACAGTAGCTACAGGAGTGAACAGACTGACTGTACAGTAGCTACAGAAGTGAACAGACTGACTGTACAGTAGCTACAGGAGTGAACAGACTGACTGTACAGTAGCTACAGGAGTAAACAGACTGACTGTACAGTAGCTACAGGAGTGAACAGACTGACTGTACAGTAGCTACAGGAGTGAACAGACTGACTGTACAGTAGCTACAGGAGTGAACAGACTGACTGTACAGTAGCTACAGGAGTGAACAGACTGACTGTACAGTAGCTACAAGAGTGAACAAATACTGACTGTACAGTAGCTACAGGAGTGAACAGACTGAATGTACACTAGCTACAGAAGTGAACAGACTGACTGTACAGTAGCTACAGGAGTGAACAGACTGACTGTACAGTAGCTACAGGAGTGAACAGACTGACTGTACAGTAGCTACAGGAGTGAACAAATACTGACTGTACAGTAGCTACAGGAGTGAACAAATACTGAATGTACACTAGCTACAGAAGTGAACAGACTGACTGTACAGTAGCTACAGGAGTGAACAAATACTGACTGTACAGTAGCTACAGGAGTGAACAAATACTGACTGTACAGTAGCTACAGGAGTGAACAAATACTGAATGTACACTAGCTACAGAAGTGAACAAAGACTAACTGTACACTAGCTAAAGAAGCAAACAAAGACTGACTCACTCTGACTGTACAGTAGCTACAGGAGTGAACAGACTGACTGTAAAGTAGCTACAGGAGTGAACAGACTGACTGTACAGTAGCTACAGGAGTGAACAGACTGACTGTACAGTAGCTACAGGAGTGAACAGACTGACTGTACAGTAGCTACAGGAGTGAACAGACTGACTGTACAGTAGCTACAGGAGTGAACAAATACTGACTGTACAGTAGCTACAGGAGTGAACAAATACTGAATGTACACTAGCTACAGAAGTGAACAGACTGACTGTACAGTAGCTACAGGAGTGAACAGACTGACTGTACAGTAGCTACAGGAGTGAACAAAGACTGACTGTACACTAGCTACAGGAGTGAACAGACTGACTGTACAGTAGCTACAGGAGTGAACAGACTGACTGTACAGTAGCTACAGGAGTGAACAGACTGACTGTACAGTAGCTACAGGAGTGAACAGACTGACTGTACAGTAGCTACAGGAGTGAACAGACTGACTGTACAGTAGCTACAGGAGTGAAAAAATACTGACTGTACAGTAGCTACAGGAGTGAACAAATACTGAATGTACACTAGCTACAGAAGTGAACAGACTGACTGTACAGTAGCTACAGGAGTGAACAGACTGACTGTACACTAGCTACAGAAGTGAACAGACTGACTGTACAGTAGCTACAGGAGTGAACAGACTGACTGTACAGTAGCTACAGAAGTGAACAGACTGACTGTACAGTAGCTACAGGAGTGAACAGACTGACTGTACACTAGCTACAGAAGTGAACAGACTGACTGTACAGTAGCTACAGGAGTGAACAGACTGACTGTACAGTAGCTACAGGAGTGAACAGACTGACTGTACAGTAGCTACAGGAGTGAACAAATACTGACTGTACAGTAGCTACAGGAGTGAACAAATACTGAATGTACACTAGCTACAGAAGTGAACAGACTGACTGTACAGTAGCTACAGGAGTGAACAGACTGACTGTACAGTAGCTACAGGAGTGAACAGACTGACTGTACAGTAGCTACAGGAGTGAACAAATACTGACTGTACAGTAGCTACAGGAGTGAACAAATACTGAATGTACACTAGCAACAGAAGTGAACAGACTGACTGTACAGTAGCTACAGGAGTGAACAAATACTGAATGTACACTAGCTACAGAAGTGAACAGACTGACTGTACAGTAGCTACAGGAGTGAACAAATACTGAATGTACACTAGCTACAGAAGTGAACAGACTGACTGTACAGTAGCTACAGGAGTGAACAGACTGACTGTACAGTAGCTACAGGAGTGAACAGACTGACTGTACAGTAGCTACAGGAGTAAACAGACTGACTGTACAGTAGCTACAGAATTGAACAGACTGACTGTACAGTAGCTACAGGAGTGAACAGACTGACTGTACAGTAGCTACAGGAGTAAACAGACTGACTGTACAGTAGCTACAGGAGTGAACAAATACTGACTGTACAGTAGCTACAGGAGTGAACAAATACTGAATGTACACTAGCTACAGAAGTGAACAGACTGACTGTACAGTAGCTACAGGAGTGAACAGACTGACTGTACAGTAGCTACAGGAGTGAACAGACTGACTGTACAGTAGCTACAGGAGTGAACAGACTGACTGTACAGTAGCTACAGGAGTAAACAGACTGACTGTACAGTAGCTACAGGAGTGAACAGACTGACTGTACAGTAGCTACAGGAGTGAACAGACTGACTGTACAGTAGCTACAGGAGTGAACAGACTGACTGTACAGTAGCTACAGGAGTGAACAAATACTGACTGTACAGTAGCTACAGGAGTGAACAGACTGAATGTACACTAGCTACAGAAGTGAACAGACTGACTGTACAGTAGCTACAGGAGTGAACAGACTGACTGTACAGTAGCTACAGGAGTGAACAGACTGACTGTACAGTAGCTACAGGAGTGAACAAATACTGACTGTACAGTAGCTACAGGAGTGAACAAATACTGAATGTACACTAGCTACAGAAGTGAACAAAGACTAACTGTACACTAGCTAAAGAAGCAAACAAAGACTGACTCACTCTGACTGTACAGTAGCTACAGGAGTGAACAGACTGACTGTACAGTAGCTACAGGAGTGAACAGACTGACTGTACAGTAGCTACAGGAGTGAACAGACTGACTGTACAGTAGCTACAGGAGTGAACAGACTGACTGTACAGTAGCTACAGGAGTGAACAGACTGACTGTACAGTAGCTACAGGAGTGAACAAATACTGACTGTACAGTAGCTACAGGAGTGAACAAATACTGAATGTACACTAGCTACAGAAGTGAACAGACTGACTGTACAGTAGCTACAGGAGTGAACAGACTGACTGTACAGTAGCTACAGGAGTGAACAGACTGACTGTACACTAGCTACAGGAGTGAACAGACTGACTGTACACTAGCTACAGGAGTGAACAGACTGACTGTACACTAGCTACATAAGTGAACAGACTGACTTTACAGTAGCTACAGGAGTGAACAGACTGACTGTACACTAGCTACAGGAGTGAACAGACTGACTGTACAGTAGCTACAGGAGTGAACAAATACTGACTGTACAGTAGCTACAGGAGTGAACAAATACTGAATGTACACTAGCTACAGAAGTGAACAAAGACTAACTGTACACTAGCTAAAGAAGCAAACAAAGACTGACTCACTCTGACTGTACAGTAGCTACAGGAGTGAACAGACTGACTGTACAGTAGCTACAGGAGTGAACAGACTGACTGTACAGTAGCTACAGGAGTGAACAGACTGACTGTACAGTAGCTACAGGAGTGAACAGACTGACTGTACAGTAGCTACAGGAGTGAACAGACTGACTGTACAGTAGCTACAGGAGTGAACAAATACTGACTGTACAGTAGCTACAGGAGTGAACAAAGACTGACTGTACACTAGCTACAGGAGTGAACAGACTGACTGTACAGTAGCTACAGGAGTGAACAGACTGACTGTACAGTAGCTACAGGAGTGAACAGACTGACTGTACAGTAGCTACAGGAGTGAACAGACTGACTGTACAGTAGCTACAGGAGTGAACAGACTGACTGTACAGTAGCTACAGGAGTGAAAAAATACTGACTGTACAGTAGCTACAGGAGTGAACAAATACTGAATGTACACTAGCTACAGAAGTGAACAGACTGACTGTACAGTAGCTACAGGAGTGAACAGACTGACTGTACAGTAGCTACAGGAGTGAACAGACTGACTGTACACTAGCTACAGGAGTGAACAGACTGACTGTACACTAGCTACAGGAGTGAACAGACTGACTGTACACTAGCTACAGAAGTGAACAGACTGACTGTACAGTAGCTACAGGAGTGAACAGACTGACTGTACAGTAGCTACAGGAGTGAACAAATACTGAATGTACACTAGCAACAGAAGTGAACAGACTGACTGTACAGTAGCTACAGGAGTGAACAAATACTGAATGTACACTAGCTACAGAAGTGAACAGACTGACTGTACAGTAGCTACAGGAGTGAACAGACTGACTGTACAGTAGCTACAGGAGTGAACAGACTGACTGTACAGTAGCTACAGGAGTAAACAGACTGACTGTACAGTAGCTACAGGAGTGAACAGACTGACTGTACAGTAGCTACGGGAGTGAACAGACTGACTGTACAGTAGCTACAGGAGTGAACAAAGACTGACTGTACAGCAGCTACAGGAGTGAACAAAGACTCACTGTACACTAGCTACAGGAGTGAACAAAGACTGTGAAGCTAAGAAAGTGCAAAGACTTGAAGTCTTGCGGAAGTGGATTTGAACAAAGGTGGAATACAAATGTATTTCACAGGTTAGGTAAGGCACTTGCGCTCGTTCTATCGAGTTTACCAGCGTAAATTTGATTACTGGCACTGCAAGCACATAAAGTTTCTGATCAACCGCACACTGCCCAGAATTGAAACAATCGAAATCTGGCAGAGAGCTTAGGGAGGCAAAATTTGAATTGAAAAAAATTCAAGGCAATGCACGCGGTTGTAAAAACTTACACAGGTGCGCGTAGCAAATGAGGCGAATTCGCTCCGGCATGATCTGCGCCGCGGTTTATTTTATGAAATTCTAAAAACACAACTTATCTCGACACTTGAAAGAAATGGAAGAACTCTCGAAACAATATTTTTGAACATGATATTTTTTCCGAATTCAAAACTCGAAAGATGGAACAAGCAACAGAAATGCAAAAGCAGTTGGCAGTGGTACGGCGTGGTCAGCAGTGAGTTGACAGCGAGCTGCTCAGGCGGCAAGTTAAACTTGGCTGTGGAATAAGCGAAATAAACAGATTTTGTTCTGAGCTGCAGGTGTGCCTGAGCTGCAGGTGTGCCTGAGCTGCAGGTGTGCCTGAGCTGCAGGTGTGCCTGAGCTGCAGGTGTGCCTGAGCTGCAGGTGTGCCTGAGCTGCAGGTGTGCCTGAGCTGCAGGTGTGCCTGAGCTGCAGGTGTGCCTGAGCTGCAGGTGTGCCTGAGCTGCAGGTGTGCCTGAGCTGCAGGTGTGCCTGAGCTGCAGGTGTGCCTGAGCTGCAGGTGTGCCAGTTTACAAACGCAACGCACAAAGTCTGGGAAGAACGATTGACATGAGGCTGGGGAAGACGAAAATGTACAGTCAGTATACATGGTACAGTCCTCATGAGCTGCAGTCTCATACATGTACTATAATACGCTATGCAGCACAAATATGCATTCACACACAACTTTCCCAGCTGGTGCACTTCCATAAGCATTTGTCTGTTTAACACCTGTCTCTAATTCCCAGTCATTAAGCCTCGATTTCGCAAATGCGCCGAGCCAGCAGCGGTCAGAAGGGCGGCGAGTCGTCGAGAGGCGGCAGGAACGGGTGGTTTCGCAGCAGCTCCTCCGCGCCCGGCCTGAGGGAGGCGGGCCGCGCGAAGCAGGTCCGGATGAAGTCGCGGGCGACATCGCTGGCCTCCGCAGGCATGCGGAAGTGCTCCGGGTGGTTCATGATGCACAGCACCACCGCGGCTGGGTTGTCGCAGTGGTGGTACGGCGGCTGCCCCGTCAGGAACTCCACCACGGTGGCACCCAGCGACCAGATGTCGGTCTTAAAGTCGATGTGGGCCTCGCCACCGATCATCTCTGGCGACATGTAGAAAACGGTGCCGGTGACCGAGTGGCTGGTGCCGATCTCCTGGATGCGCTTGGCCGCGCCGAAGTCCGACAGCTTCACCTTGCCGTGCGAGTCCTTCAGGATGTTCGCGGCTGCGGGAATCCATCGGGTTGATATTGGCAGCCCCATTCTGGCTCAGTGATTACACACCCCACCAGCCGCTACCAATGACCTTGATGTGATCCCGCACCCCTACCAGCCGCTCCCAATGACCTCAAGGTGATTCCACACCCCCACCTTGTGGTGATCCCAGACCCCCGCCAGCCGCTACCAATGACTTTGATGTGATCCCACACCCCGCCAGACGCTCCCAATGACCTTGATGTGATCCCACACCCCCGCCAGACGCTCCCAATGACCTTGAGGTGATCCCACACCCCCACCAGCCGCTCTTCATGACCTCAAGGCGATTCCATACCCCAGAAAGCACATTCCGACCCACCTCCCACCCATGACATCGCGGTGATCCCATCCCACACGCCAGCAGCTCACCCTTGACATCTCTGTGGATGATGTCCCTGCTGTGCAGGAAGTGAAGGCCTTCCATGACCATCCGGGTGAACCGCATGGCCGCCTTCTCGTTCAGCGGTCCGCGGGCGCGGATGTAGTGCCGCAGGCTGTTCTCCGGCATGAACTCCATGAAGATGCAGAGCCGGTTGGGCTCCCGCCGGCAGTCGAAGTACTTCACGATGCGCCGGTGCTCGATGGCGCGCAGCAGGCGGATCTCCTGCTCCAGGGAGCGAACGGCCTGCGACTCCAGGCTGTGCGAGTTCAGCTCCACCACCTTCACGGCGTAGATGCGACCAGTGTTGAAATCCTCGCACTTGTACACCTTGCCAAAGGAGCCCTGGCCAAGGAAGGTGCACTTCTCGAAGTTCAGAGCGATTTGGCCAACTGGAAGGAAACGAGGTTCTGTCGGCTGCTGTCACGAAAGCTGCCGGGGTTCGATTCCGGACCCGCGGAGCGTGGCCAAATTTTAATCCGGGGTTCTTGCAGCTCGTACGGATCTTGGCTTGCAGGTGTACAGCAGGAACTACTCGAGTAGGAGGACGCGAAACTACTTTTGTTGGAAATTTTTAGGAGGCAGGTTTTACCGAAAAAGTACATTCGGAGATAAGAGGTTTTCATTTTTTCAACATAAAAATTGTTATTGCTTTTGATAGGAGGCAGACCCAGTGCTTATCTTTTGATATGACTTGCCTTTGTTACAGATTTATTGATATTCGTAAAGCTTTTTGTTGCACAGTCAATAGACAAAGGATACTAAAATAGATTCATAAAACCACTTAGTGCATTTTTTTGCCATTTTTATGATTTTTAGGCACAGGACATGTGCGATTGTACATAGGGTGCAAAATATACATAAAATCCTGGCTTTCAAAACAAAAAAGCTTCACGAATACCAATAGAGCTATAAAGAAAGTCAAACCATATCAAAAGATGAACATTGGGTTTGCCTCCCATCAATAGCAACAGCAATTTTTGTGCTGAAAATATGAAAAGCCCCATTCTCCGTAATTTACTCTTTTGCATGGTAAAACCTGCGTCCAAAATTTTGCAGGAAACCAAGTTTCATGTCATTCTACTTAAGTAGTCCTTGGTGCACAGATGTGAGAGCTCTGCCTGCGATCGATATTCCTCTATCTATCCGTGCACGTGCTCGGGAAGGGCAACTTGCCCGCTAGCTGGCTGTGGGTGATCCGGGATCACTGGAGACATGGAAGGAACATGGAAGGCCGATTCCTTCTGGATTGAACAGATTTTAATGGTTAGCTTTATTCTGCTCGGAATAGTCAGTTCTATAAACAGACGTCAGTATCTTTAAACCCATTCTGGAAGTAAAACTTTGCAGTCCCAATTTTCAAAGCTCGCCTTTAATTTTTCTAAGCACAAAACAGACTTGCGTTTTGTTTTGCGAACTCATGTCAGTTGTGATTCCCTCAGCTGCTGCTCAGCTTTAAACAGAGATCAAGTTTGGTCCCATTTCTAGGGGAGCGCACTTGTCCCTTCTCCAACTGTTCCCCGGCTGTCGATCGCTGGGCCAGACTCGAAAGCCCCCCCCGGCATACTGGCCAGCTGTAACTGCACATGGGGTTTTACTTATAGAAGCTACAGGTAGGAGAAACTCCTCGCGACTCACTGTCCGAGTTGTCCGCAGCCGAGTCGAGTCCCTGGCCGCTGGGGTGCCTGGCTGGAACGAACGGCGCCAGCTGCTCCTTCTGCACGGCACCATCTTCGCTGACCCCCGCGTCGGACAGCCTGGAGCTGCGGCTGTTGCGCCGCTCCGAGGTTGAGCGCTCGCGGCGCTGAACCGAGATGGGATATTCGGGCAACAGGAAGCTGGGCGGGGCGGGCGGCTGCGACTCGGGACCTGCGGCGGTGCGAAAAATATTCAACACACGGGCGTGAAGACTGAGGCTCCAATGCTTGCAAGTCCTTCGGAACATTCACTCTATCTAGAACCACACAAAACAATTCGACACTTCAGGCTACTCACTTGTGGTGGCGTCCGGGCTTTCCGGTTGGAGTCGCAGACGAAGGGTGCCGGCCTCCTGCTCGTAGTGGTCAGCGGCGATGGTCACAATGGTGTTGAGGTCCTGCTGGCTTCTGATTGGCTGCACGGAGCCGCACGGCATGGTGAACTGCACTTTAAGCTGGCGGCCGTAGACGCTGCGCAGAGAGGCGCTGAGCTGGGAGAGGCTGAGAGGCTGTGGGAACTGGCCAAGGGTGGAGCTGCGCCCATCGAGCTCGCAGATGACTCGCAGCGGACTGAGCCCGTTGGAGATCATTAGTTTAAAGTGAGTGGGTGCGGGCGCGTAGCTGCTGATTGCTGCCAACAGTGCAGTTCTGACAGTTCAGTCAGCTGGGAGGCATGCTGAGTCAGCAGAACCAGCGGAAGTTGATTAAATCTAAACTTATAAACAAATTAAATATTAAAAAACTAAAATATTTTCAATTTACAAAGACCTTGAAAAACTTTTTAAGAAAAACTGAGTAAAATAAAACTATCTAAAGCTGTTTAAATATTGACTCATATATAGTCAATAGATTTTTAATATGCTATTGTTTAGACCATCATAAAAAGATTTCAAGAAAACTAAGGTGCATTCTATACTACATTGCCTGATGTCTCATTCAAAATACATATATTTAAAATAAATTATGAAATTTAAGTCAACATCTCAAAAAGTTAAAGAAGCAATAATAATTTTGCTTTTGTTTCTTTAAGAGCTTCTTTGTGACGTGTGAAAATAGAAAAACCAATATTTTTTTATAAACGCAAGTTTCAATAATTATAGCTATTTATTGAATTCATATATAGCTTTCAATTCATATTAAATTCATTCAACTCATAGCTACTTAGACCATAAGAAAGTTGTATTTTTTGCAACATAAGAAAGACAAGAACAAGGAAAATAATTTCACATACATTTAGGGACACTATATAGAAGTTTTAGTTGTAGTAGTACATTTATTATAATAGCATCAAACACACACACAAGTACACACATACACACACATGTAGACACCCACACTGCATAGCATAGGTAGGACTCATGCACTCATGGGAAATGTATTTAAAAATTATTTGCCATGAGACCATTCATAATACATTGGTATTTTTTTACTAAAATTCTGACTCAAAATATTTATTTAAATTTACGTTTTAGCGATTTGTAGACTAATACATAATCTTATGGGTGACTGAGTGTCAAAGTTGATTAGATTTCTGTCATGTTGTAAATTGTAATGAGCTTGAGTTGTTGATAATTTTTGTATTACGTAAAACACTTGTAATAAACTAAAAAGAGCAACATATAGACGTTTTAGCAGCGTTAAAGTTGTCCCAGATTGGCTAAAGAATTTCGTATTTCTCGCAACGCATTGTTTATATTGTAACGTTAAACGAAGTCAAATGCAATGAAGCTTCCCTCACATCCTTGTTGTAAAAAAATAAAAAAACTATTTCTCGAAATATTCTATAAAAAATGCGCAGATATGCCTTTACTCAGAGTCGATCTAAAATATTCCCTAGTGCGAAATTTTCAATTTTGTTTAAAAGTTACAATCCGGAGAAGACTGATTAGTTTCTATTGGTTAGTCCTATTCAACTTTCTATTAAACTATTAAGACTTTAAAGACGTCTATTAAGACTATAATATTTGTCTGCCTTTGCAGAATTTGCAAACCGTAAAAAGTAAATACTCGGAACCATTAGGGCTCCTAAGACTTTATAAAATAATTTTATAATCTCTATTTCTCTTTTTCTGAGTTGAAATTTGAAATAAACAAAGAACGCATCGCCGGTCGACTTATTTTTTTTTCGTTCGAAATCCCAGGTCACATGTGCAGTAGGTAAAGCAGTAACAGATAATGTGCATGCCATTTTGGGCGTCAATTTCCTTAGTTATTTAAAGGCCCATAGATAATTATTTCACTTGAAAAAACGTTTAAAATAATGACAAGACCAATTTAACATGAAAAATTGATTAATGCGTCGTTAGAGCAGCATGTGAGGCACAAAATAGTGTGATTTGACTTTCTCTGACACTGTAAAGAGACCCAATCACTGTTTTAGTGTTGAAAATCGTGAAATTTCCTATCTCCGTCGGGTATTTTTCCGGTGAAACCTGCCTTTAAAACTAGTTCTGAACGAAAAGCTATATATCGATAGAGGAATAAGAAAGGCGCAACATATTCAAAACATGAACACAGGATCTGCCTCCTATCAAAAGCAATAACAATTTTTGTGCTAAAGAAATTCAAACCTTATCCTGTAGTGTATTTTTCGGCGAAAAGTTGTCTTCCAAACAAATCTTACCATATAGATTTACTCAATACCTTCTACTCAAGTTGTCCTTGCAGCAGGTTCAGCAGCTGAGCTTGAATTTTTCTATTCGGATGATGTACAATCATGTATGCTACATGTACGCACATGTAAGATGTAATTATTACTTAAACCGTATACTGCTAAATGAATTATACAAGCATGCTCAATTTTCTAAGAGTATTTGGCACTTTATTCAATAAATGTACGTACGAGCGTACGAGTATTTACATGTAGGCAGAAAATCTCAGTGGAAGCTTCTACGAGCTATATATTTATCATGAACGCACCTTTATGTATGTTTTGCGCACAGAGCACGAATCCACGGTATGATGGTACTCACTAGGCAAATCTAGTTATTTGCTCGATCTCGAGTACTTGTACTTTAGCACACATTTTTCAGAATAGCTTAGAGACCCAGACAGAAAGGAATAGGAATGCACAAGAGCGAGCCGGCAAGAATTTTTTCGAAGACATAATTAATGCGAATGTGAGCAGCCAATTAAATAACAGTCTATTTAAGAGTTACAACAGTTTTGAATCTAGCTGAATGAGTGCAGAGCGCACTGCAGGTAAAGCCAGATATTTCTAACAGCGATTGAATTTGCACTAGCAATAAAAAGCAATTGCAGGTGCAGCTCCCGGGAAGAGCTGAACTGCAGTCTGGCTGCGTCACGCCGCACGATGACTTTTGACAACTTTGGCGATGCAGCCCGCAATCTCGCGCGGAGTCTTGGTCTGGCCGTAGTAATCCACTACGCTACCGTCCGGGCTCACCAGGTTACATGATGATCGCGTGTCCACTATGTAGTCCCCGTCCTGGTCAACTGGGCCCTTGCTGTAGTACACTCTGTACTTCTTGGCTACTTCGTCAACCTCGGCCTTGGTGCCGGTGAGGCCGCGATGAACTTGTCGCTGAAATCAGCGATGTACTCCTTGACCAGGG
>NIVC01001098.1:366962-412710 GCA_002269645.1 Macrostomum lignano
AGTCACACAAAATCTCTTTGCAATAGTTAAGGCACTTTGACACATTGGTTTTATTAAGATTATTGTAGCTAAGTAGATCGATGAGCTCAATTCTACAGGAAGCAGATATTAATTTCTTCGCAGGAGATAAACTTGTACCTACTAGCATACTGTTGTCTTGTTTCGTTATGTTTCACAGGCTTTGCCGAAATGGTCATTTCATTCGCCGAAGTGGATTCTCTGAAATAGTCTTTCACCCAAATGGTATTTCACCAAAATGGTCAGCACCCAAGTTTTATTGATTATATAGGCCATATTTAAAAATATCAACTTAGACAACAACAAACTAAAAAAGACAAATTATAAAAACACTTTCTAAAGTACTACTTTTATAAATTTAGGTAATGTCAATGATAGAGAAATATAAAGTCTACAAAAATTTCCTATAATACATTAACAATGACTTAAAATTGCTTAAATTGCAACTTTTCTTAAAGAAACAAACCTTACTTCGATACAAAAATATAGTATAGTCTACTGACTATTGACTAATGACAATATCAAATAATCAACTTTGGCTAATGAACATTGATTCTTTTAAACTAAAAAGGTTGCCAATTTTATTAATGACATTAACAATAAATTTGAACAATTTAATATTTAGACCTTTAAGGGTAAATGATTAGGAAAGATATTTTAAGGATAAAAATATGATCTCAAGGAAACCAATTAATTAAATAGCAAATTAATACTTAATAATAAAAACCTTAAAAAGGCTACTTGAGAAGACAATAGCATTAGCAGATGACAAGCTTGATATTTTTTTAATATTAGCTCAACATGGCAAGATGGCTCTCTAATTAAATATAAATTTGACAATGATAGCTAATCACTATAGAAACAAAGTCAATAAGTCAATAATGATAAATAGTATTTATAGTAATGATACAAAATAATTCAAATAAACTTAAAAAACTCAAATTCAAATAACTTAAAACTTTAACCTCATATGCAATTTTAGTATAATCAGCTATCTTTATAATAATATAAATAAATAAGGAATAATTGACTTCTTATTCAAAGTCCTGGCGTAATACATACTTAAGCTACGAAGTTACCAATATCATTAATTATTACTCTACTCAAAAATTCAAAGGGTATATTAAATTGTATTCTGTGTATACTCATTTTCTAGGGAAAGGGCATATGCCCCCAGTGTTTCAAGTTCCCACCACCCATTAAAAGTAGAATATCTATATATATATATATATGTACCAATCTAAAATATGTTAAACAAAACTCAAAAACTAATTAAATTATTGAGACATTTAGACATTGCCCTTGTCATCAAAGAAAAACATATGCTAAATTTTGTATGCTTTAAAATAACTTTAAACTCAAAGGTGCCTATGAGAATAAATTAAGAATGACATGACACGGCCCCGATTTATAGTTGCAAGTGAGAGTACACGAAACGCCCCGTGCAATGTGGCATAGGCCGGAACTATAGCCATTACCGTAATTAAACAGGCCTGTACAGGGCTAGTTTGAAAGTGGTCATTTTTCGCTTTCGTGTTGCGATAAAACAATTTTACTACTTTCTAAACGCCTAAAGCATCTTCCAGGTCTCATTAATGCAAAGAAAAAGAATTTTTTAACTAGGTAAAATTTACTAATCCTTAAATTAAATTTTGTAAAACACAAGACAAATATGTTGAAGAAAGTTAGATAAAATTTAAAAGTATCAAGTTTCTAGTTCACGTGATTAAATAATAACTTTTTTTATTTTTTTACTTTAAGACCATCTGCCGCTATATGATTTGCACGCTAGCTCTGCCCGCTGAAAAAATTAAATTTGCTTTCCAGCAGAGAAAGCATTTCCAAATGTTTTCTTTTTCCTTGTAATAACATTTTCAGATTGAGGTCTCATACTTTTTCCCTGGCATATATTAATATACAATATGAACTATGGTATGGTCTCAACGACCTATTTTTATTGTTAGGCCTATTTCTATTATTAATTTGTCTCATGTTGCAATGCAACAGTTTCATTTCAAACAAAAACGGTAGGGCCTATAGGCCTAACAAACAAAATAGAGAATTTTTTAACTTAGCTTAGGCAGGGCATTAGTTAGGCGTTAGGCCTAACACTAGCAGTGCAATACTAGGCCCCTAGTCATGAAATTAGGCCTACCACCACCTATATCTATAAAAATCAATACTTTCTATGTATCTGTGAGTATCTATTTGTGTAAAAATTTGTTTACTATGGACTCCTATCCCTATACCACTCAACCAAATTACATCAAATTTTGCACTCACCCTAGTCCCTAGGGCCTAAACTCACCCTGAACAAAATTATATAAAATGTTTTAGGCTAACCTTTAAATTTCCTAAATTTAAATCTTCCTAGGCCTACCTAAAAATGCAAAAAACTATTCAAAATATGCATTTTTCATTCTTGTTTTATTTCTTTTTATATTTTTATTTTCTACTTTATTTATTATATTTTTATTAAATATATTAGGCCTAGCATAAGAACAACAATGAAAGTATTATATCCTATAAACTGGCTTTTGAAGTAGGGATTGGCAAACTCTAAGTTCAAAGGCCAGATAAAGAATCTAGCTCATGGCTAAGATGCAAATGAAAGTAGAAAGGTAAAAGAATATTGAATAGACAATTAAAAGAAAGAAGAGGCAAGAAAGAAATAAGAAAAATGGAGTACTTATAGGCATGGCGGCTGTGTCTATAATATTTGAGCTTATAGGCACGGCTATAATAATTAAAATAAAATTTGTGTTCTATAGGTTCTCTCTTAAGCAAATAGTGGCTTAGTGGATAGGTCGATTGCCTTGTGATTGCATGTAGGCCTAGCTTGGTTTGAATCCTAAGTAGTTGGAGTTTTTTTAATTTAATTTTTTTAGCTAACATAATTTTTCCATCTTGAACTTCTCAAGTTTTTTAATTAAAATAATAATAAATTAAATTAAATTAAATTAAATCAATTTTTAATAAGAGTAACACTAAATCTTAAAGTGCAGCCAATATGTATAGAAAAAATTTTTGTTTTCGATAGCTACATATATAATTGTAGCCGCACTTTAAAATGATTTTGTGTTATGATGTAACCGCCCTTGTCGCCTGTCCGCTCCGTAGAGAGACGAACGCATGACTAGAGGGGGCAATGACCGTAGGCTGCCTATGACCGGGCAATGACCTGACGGACCTCCAGCACCAGACTGTCCCGCCCACATGATTAGTAGCTTTGGTAGCGCTTCGTGACCAGAGGGCCAAGGACCCACATGGACCCCACCTGTAGCCAAGGTGCAATAGTTGGTCACTCGGTCATAGTATGACCGAGTGGCTGCCACCACTCTATGTGACCTGGCGCACCTGGATCTTTCTACCAGACCTCTCGAGGCTAGAGCCCCGCCTGGATTGGTTACCAGGGGATTTAGGCTAACAGGGGAGACGCATGCAGCCGAGTACAGGGACTCTGCTTGGGGCATGATCGGGAACTCTGGGCTCAATCCTGGAGGATTTCTCAGCAGGGGATCCTTTGTGGCTGTGAGCGAGGCTGACTTGCGACTTTGATTACTAAGAGTAGTATGAGGCGAACATGTACTGTCTACAGTTTAGATTGCTCAGGGCGAAGGGACGCGTTAGCATGGGGTTGCAACCTTCCTACTGCCATGCTGTGCCAAGACTCGCTAATCCCTCTACTGCACGCACACGCGGCCCCGCAGCACGCACTCACAGGCGGGCTTTGCACGGGGAGAGGCCATTAGCTTACCCAAACTTCCTTATGCTTTGCCACCCCGGGAGAAAGGCTTAGCAAGCCATGAGTGAAATGATGGTGAAAGATTGAATAATGATGAAGTTAGTTAATAGTTAATAATTAGGCCCTTAGGCAAATAAGCAGGCAATTAGGCAGCTTCACTATTGAGTCAAATACAGCAAAAGATACGGTATCACAATTGGCTCAGCTCTCTAATCAGACAATGGAAAATAGGCAAACCCCGGATAAGCAAAGGCAATTAGAGCACAAATTAGTAGCAGGAACTTACCGGCAGCTGCACAGAGAGAGAGAGAGGCGGAGTGACCGAGGGCGGCTGTAGGCTGCAGTCAGGCAGACGGTGAAGCGGCGATGCGCTGGAGCGACGAGGCGCTGATGTAGATCAGGCGATGCTGATGATGCTGGGCGGTATCAGACCGCTGGCCGATAGGCGAGCTCACTTGGGGAGCTAAGGATAACTTGGCGGTAACAGACCGCGGACCGGCAGGGATTCGTCTTATAGACGAATGGGTCAGAACTCAATCTGACAGCAAGTCCAAAGAAGGACGAGGAGAGGAACAGAGATAAACTCAGTTGAGTATTCTCATGCCGAAATCGCTTCCTTTTATAGACCTCACAGCCGCCTCCTCAAGGTCGTTACCATGGCTCCCTCTCTCTGATTGGCTGCCGGCAGAATGACGTCAGAATGAGTCATGATGAGAAGCATGAGACCGGCATAGCAACATGAGAAATCGGGAAATTGCGCAATCCGGAGGTGGGGTGGGGGGATAATTGGCGCAGCGGGTGGTCGCGAAAGTGTTGCGCAAGCAAACATTGAGAACAATAGGGCTGGGGTCGAGAACAAAGGAATTGGAAATCGGAGATAATTGGGGAAAACTGAGAACAATGGAAAAGTAAACATTGGAGAAAAGGTGATAATTAGGTGCGAAAACGAGAACAAAAGAAAGAGAAAATCGGAGAAAATGTGATAATTGGTGGGGTCGAGAGAACAAAAGAAGCAAAAACGAGAACAATAGAAGCGGAGGTGGGGTGGGTGTCACATGAGAAATTTAGGAAGGAGAACAATAGCGTGAGAAAAGGTTGCGCAAGAGAGGGGGATGAGTCATCGATGAGTCACCGAGGGGGAGAAGGGGTCACACGACTTGCGTCACCGTTTGGGAGTTTGAGAGGGGATGGGGAGACGGTGAGCACACAAAGTACTGTAAGTAGACACAGGGAAAGAGGGGACAGCGCAGGAAAAGAGTGCAGAGGGAGACAAAAAAAAGGAGGAGGTAGAGAAAGTACAGGAAGAATAGGGCGGGAACAGAAGAGATAGGGTAGAGGGGGAGGTACAGAAAGGGGTAGGGGCTCCGGAAAGGCAGGTGTGGCGGCAGGAGAGACGGGACCAAGGCAGCAGGAGAGGTGCAGCAGAGCGGGAGTCTCCAGGCCCGGTCGGAGACCTGGCCGAGTCTCGACAGCTCTGTGCAGAGGGTGCACGGGATAGGAGGCACTTTCGAAAAGTTCCCATGCCCTATCCCGCGACCAGAGCGTGGTTACATCAGTTACTCTTAAAAATTAAACATAATTTAATTGCATAAAAAATTCAAATAAAAAACTGACTTTTCAATTGGCTCGATCTTTCATCCGATCAATGATTACATACATGGCAATAGCAGCCATGCTTATAAGCTCCAATATTAGAGACACGGCCACCCACCATGTCTCTAAGTATGAACCCTTTCAATATTAATGACATGGCTACTGTGCAAGTTTTATTGACCTAGCAGCCATGTCTCTAATAGTGACTAGGTCCATACTTATAGACATGGCCACTGTTTCTATAAATTTCTGCATTATATACACGGCGGCCATGTCTATAAGTATAGACCTATTCACTATTAGAGACACAGTCGCTGTGTCTCTAAGTGTGGCATAAGAAAAAATATAGAAGATAAGAGAAAAGACAATAGGTAAGGAGAAAAAAGCTTTGCAAAACCTATAAACCCAAGGACATGCAAAGGAAAGATAAGAGAGAGGAAAGTAAAGTAAAGTAAAAAGAAAGTAGAGATAAAAGAGCAGTGAAGAGATGAGAGAAGATCAAAAGGAGATATAGAGATATAGAGATAGAGATATAGAGATATAGGAGAGAATAGAAAGAATAAAAAAGTGGAGATAAAATGAGAGATGACAAAGTAAAGAAAAGAAGGAGAAAGGAGAATGCTAAGAGATGAGAGAATAGTATAAAGGGGAGAGAGTATAGAGGAAAGAGAAAAGAGGAGTCAGAAGGGGGAAAGAGAAGAGTACACAAGAGAGAGGTGAGAGAACAGAAAGGAGAGTAAAGATAACAAATGAGAGAGAAAAGATGAGAATGAACAGACAAGATATGAGAGGACAATTGAAAGCAGAGAAAAGATGAGGTAGCAAAAAGGAGAGATTTGAGAGTAGAAAGAATAGAGAGAGAAGAAAGATGTGTGAAAGCAGAGAAAAGATGAGGTAGCAAAAAGGAGAGATTTGAGAGTAGAAAGAATAGAGAGAGAAGAAAGATGTGTGAAAGCAGAGAAAAGATGAGAGAGCAATGAGGAGAGGAGAAGAAAGATGAGAGAGCAATGGAGAGAAGAGAAAAAAGAAAGAAAAGAGGAGAGCAGGAGAAAGAAAAAAAGAGAGAGCAGAGAGCAAAGATGAGATAAAGAAGAAGGATAAAAGAGAAGGTGAGAAAACAAAGGAGAGAGAAGGCAAGTTTCAAAGAACCAGAGAGATGAGACAAAGGCCAGGGAAAGGCAGAGGCCAGAGTTTGCCAACACATGCTTTAGACAGGCAGAAGCCCATTCTGTGTGGCACCCTAGCCAATGAGATCAATGCTTGCCTTAAATCTTAATTTAACTCAAAATTACCAGTACTGTTATTTCCAAATTTTGCAAAAATAGTTCCAGGGATTGGAATTTCTTGGGTTCAAAATCCATGGGTTTCAATAGCTTGCATTCTAAATTATACCAAAATATAACAACTGGTATTAGCTTAAATTAGGCCTATAATTATTTATTGTCAAAAACATTTGGCTTAGTTTTAATTTTTGTTTTAGTTTCAATTTTAGGCTTACTCTTATTATAATGCAGGTCTGCAGGAGTGATAAGAATAGGCCTAAATAGCTTTTATACCTGAGCCCTAGGCCTACTTGCCATAGTTTAGAAGGCAACATATATACCAAGATTTCTCAAGAAAAAATATACTAATACATTATTTGAACTATAGCTTAAGTCTCCAAATATAAATTTGGTATAGATCTAATTTGGTATTGGCATTGGGCCTAGGTTATAATTGATAAATTGATATAAGTAAACTAGTGCAAAAATAAAAAATTTACAAACTTTACAAATAACAAATGTTAACTTTATATAATTTAGCTAATCTTAATATTATAGACTTTTTAGACTTAGTATTATAAACAATTTAGTATTATTTTTTTGCTAGATTTTAATGCTGAGTATTATTTTAACTGTTTTGTCTATTATGTATAAATTGAATGTAATATAATCCAAATAACCAATTTAACCTTTACATTAAAATATTAGAAAAAGTCCACTTTTATAGTCAATTTGTTAATATTTCTATATTATAACCATTGTTATATTATTAATAATTAGAAACATAGGGTCCTAGGCCTAAAATGCATAAGTGGGAGTATATAATTATTTTTGATTTCTTATTATAGCTAATGTCTAGTTTTACCTAGGACTTAGATAGTATTATAGCAAAAATTAGGCTTCTTATATATTTGGTAGGACTTTTCTTTTATATATTTTTTCTTTCATTTCTTTAACATTCAAAAGCTTTTATTAAAATGTAAATTTCTCAAAATTCAAACCAACATTGCTGCATTATTAGTTTAGTCTATTCATATCTAGACTAAACTCCCTTTGTTTTGATAATATGAATTGTAGCAATTATAATTTAATATGCACATTAAGTTGGTTAGAAAAAAGTTGCAAAAATCAGTTATGATAATAAATTTTTCAGGCAGTCAGTTATTAGTCTCTATCAAAGTAAATAATGAATTAAGTTAAATAGTAAATCAAGTCTTCTTACAGGTATGCTATGCTTCCACACTGTTTTCAACATTGACACAATTCAGCCACTCAACAGACAAATAAAAAGACTGTTGTCATGCAGTCTTTATCAGAATTAGAAATCAGTCAATCAATTTTTTCTCTAGTACTAGCATTTAAATCAAAAGTTCTGCTTTGACCTTTGCAAAAAGGCATGTTTTTGGCATTTAATCCCTTTAGCAATGCTTTAGCATGCTTCTGCTACACAATAATGCCAGATATCACATAGCTGCTCGGGCACATGAAACCTTGGCTGAGCTAGGCTGACACATTCTGCCTCATCCACCTTATAGGGTTATAGCCCTGACATTGATCCATCTGATTATCACCTGTTTCTTATGAGTATCACTTTCAAACTTTGACCAACAAATTCTTCCATTCTGATGAAGAAGTAAAGGCCACTGTAATGGCCTATTTTTATGCCAAGATTGCCAGATAATTGCTGAGGCTAATAATGGAGATTATTCGCTTGATTTTCGCTTCCTCTGTGAGTGTAATCACGTGACATTTTAGAATACCACAAGAGCTTCCCGTCGCACCTTAAATTTAAACCAATATTTCAATAGCTTTGTCCCTTGCCTTCATGTTTTTTGCTAATTTTGTCAGTCAACAAAGAACAGAAAATAACACTAGCTATTAATCAGGAATGACAGGATGGACAGTTCTAGTTACTGGAGGCGCGGGTTACATTGGCAGTCACTCCATAATCGAACTGATGTCTGCCGGTCATGAAGTCATAGTCGTGGATAGCTTTGTCAATGCCCGATCAGAGTGCTTAAAGCGAGTTGAATCAATTGTTGGCCGGTCAATTCCTGCTTATCACATTGACATTCGCAATGAGGCTCAACTAAGCGAAGTCTTTCAAAAGCATACTATTGATGCTGTGATTCATTTTGCCGCGCTTAAAGCAGTTGGCGAATCTGTTTCCAAGCCGCTTATGTACTACGAGAACAACTTGATAGGCACGATTAGCCTATTGAAGGCGATGTCAAATCATGGAGTGAAGCGGTCAGTTTTTGCTCTGTTTGTTCGCTCGTTTGCTTGAATTTAATACAAAGTTCAAAATACAAAAAGATGGTGCCTAGAAAGTGTCATGAGATGCTTTCAGGGCACAAAGATTGTACATGCCTGACGATTTGAAAAGGAACGCTGTGCACCCTGTGTGAGCGCGTGTCTGCATACAATATTGGCGAGCTTGTATGTTCAGGAGTCAGCGGAATGGGCAGAATTGCTTTAGTGCTGGTGTGGGGGACGATGACGCGAAGTGAACAAAGAGACTTTGCAGGATTTTTTATTTGCCTTTTATGTGCAGATGGTGTAAGCATTAATAATTATTGCTAATAACTGATTACACCTGCCATAACGGGCAGATTTGCAACCGACAGTTAAAGGCTGCGTACGGCTGTTCAGTCCAAGGACTGGGGGGGGGGAGGTCGCCACACACAGCCTCAACTACCCCAGCTAATGCTGGCACGGGCACCCACTCTACAGCTGGATGAACTGAAGCAATGTAGAGAGCAGAAGTGTCTTACTCAAGGACGGGTCGCCATCAGAAACCCGAAATATCATAACTCCGAAAACCAAAATAGTGTTGGACTTCTAATAATACATTTTAAAAGAGTTAAAAAATTGTTGCATAATTAGTCTGTCATTTCCGACTCACTTAATTCCAAATTTTTAACCAGGCTGGTATTCTCTAGCTCCGCTACTGTCTATGGTACGCCGCAGTACCTGCCATTGGACGAGCTTCATCCAGTTGGCGGCTGCACCAATCCGTACGGCAAAACGAAACTAATGATGGAAGAGATCTTGCGAGACTTGCAATCGGCCGAGCCAGACTGGAGCGTTGTTGTATTGCGCTACTTTAACCCTATCGGGGCTCACAAGTCTGGAACTATTGGAGAGGATCCTAATGGCGTGCCAAACAACCTAATGCCGTGAGTTGGCTGTATAGTTTTAACTGGGGTCATTGTCAAAATAAGGCACCTTTAATTACATAGCTGTTAAATTTATAAAATAGCTGTGACATGTTTTTTTATAATTAGGTCTGCAATTTGGTTTCAGTCTAGAAAGCTGCTGTTTAAAATAAAGAAAATTGCAAACTAAATTTGTATTGATTATATACTTCAAACTTTTTTGAAGTTTTGAAGAGGTTTTTAGATTGTGAAGTTTTGAGATTGTGAAGTTCTGATCTTGTGAAGTTCTGATCTTGTGAAGTTCTGATCTTGTGAAGTTTTGATCTTGTGAAGTTTTCATCTTGTGAGGTTTTGAGATTGTGAAGTTTCGATCTTGTAAGGTTTTGAGATTGTGAAGTTTCGATCTTGTAAGGTTTTGAGATTGTGAAGTTTCGATCTTGTGAAGTTTTGAGTGTGAAGTTTCGATCTTGTGAAGTTTTAAGTGTGAAGTTTCGATCTTGTGAAGTTTTGAGTGTGAAGTTTCGATCTTGTGAAGTTTCCATCTTGTGAAGTTTCATCTTGTGAAGTTTTGAGATTGTGAAGTTCTGATCTTGTGAAGTTCTGATCTTGTAAAGTTTCGATCTTGTGAAGTTTCGATCTTGTGAAGTTTTGAGATTATGAAGTTTCGAGATTTTGAAGCTTCGAGTTTGTACAGATGTTAAATTTCAAGCCTGTGGAGGCGACTCACTAGCTATTGCACAAAAGTGATTTTCGTAACCATGTAGTTATTACGTAATTTCCAGGATTGCACTAGTCATGCTGAAATAGTAGAATCACCCACCCTATTTTGCATCATCATTTTCCTCGTGTACAGGTATGTAAGCCAAGTGGCAGTCGGCCGGCGGCCTGAGGTGACCGTGTTTGGCAATAAATACGACACACCGGATGGTACAGGTGTTCGTGATTACATTCACGTATGCGATCTGGCCTCTGGTCATGTTGCCGCTTTGGCTAAACTCCAACAGTCTGGCTTTCGAGTTTACAATCTGGGCACTGGAAAAGGCTGCTCCGTGTTGGAGCTAATTAAGGCTATGGAAGCTGCTTCCGGTAGACCTATACCCTACAAGATCGGGCCTGCCAGGGCTGGCGACGTGGCCTCTGTGTACTCGGATCCTAGCCTAGCCGCTGCCGAGTTGAACTGGCGCGCTGAACGCGGCCTGGATGAGATGTGCGCCGATTCCTGGCGCTGGCAGAGCAACAATCCGAACGGGTTCGACAGTTCTGCCTGAATATTCGGAACTTTTATTAATAATCTGTCTATTTTGGTCTGGTTTATCCTATTTCATTTAGCGGTGCGATTCTGTTAGTTAAGAAATGTCTTCATAGCATAAATAGGTAAATTCAATTCGATGGACTTGCCCAAATTACAGGCAGGGGGGGCTGTGTGCGCACTTTAAGCGACATTGTCACACAACCGGCGAGAGGCATTACTGCCCATTCCGCCGACTCCCCTGAGCAGGCACACACTCACACAACAGTGTACAGCGGCCCTAACTCTATTTATCGTTAGGCATGTACACTTCACTGTGTCTTGGGGGTTAAGTCGTAAGGCCGTTAATTGCACGATCAGATATTCCAGTTTGGCCCTAAATGAGTGTGACTGCACTTGGAACCGAGCCTGGCACCGCTGGCACATCACAGCGCCTGCTTGACCACTGGCTGTGCTACGGCCCCTGCTGGATGGGATTTTACCATAGACAAATTCAGCTTCGTTTTTACTCACCGACTCCCTCTGAATTATTGGATTTATGCTCGTTGGCATCAAAGACTGTTATAATAAAGTTTCATGTCAACTTTTTATTGTTGCAGAAATAGCAAAATTGAATTTAGAAATTTGTTACGCATTCCATTTCAAATTGCTAATGTCTTTAATGATTTCATTATTAACTGCCGTTGACTTGCTTGCTTATTTATGGTTCTTAAAACTGTGTCTTTAGAATATCTTATTCGGTTGCAGTAAGTAGATAATAGTAAGAAATCGATATTTACTTATTTTAGGATTTATTAACTTGGTCACATGTGTACTTGATCACTGTACTTCAGCCTGTTAGTGACAATATATTGCTTGTGCTAAACATTTAGTCAGAGCACTATGTGTTTTTATTGTTTTATCACTTTTTATAACAGTACATTAGCGTGCGAGTAATGTAACTTTGCGTCTTTTACTTGAAGCAGTTTTAGCCTATTATTAATTGATTATACTTACTTACTTTTGGTGACTGAATCCGTTTTTGATGCCAATGAATAACTCATTTTTTGGTACTCTTTGTGGATGTTTACGTTTGTAATTGGTGATTTATTATTTCAAAATGCTTAGCACTCCTTATCTAGGTCCAATAAAGCTCCAATGCATTAACAAGCACGTAATGCGTTTTCGTATTTTCTTATTTAACTTTTAATTTACAAGTATATATGTACTTGGTATATATCAACTGCTTGCTAGTGACTACTGTGTCAAGGGTCATTTTAATGGATTTTCAATGATATAATGATTAAGCTTTAGCTCTATCTAACAATTGCGATTGTATCTGATTAGTAGTCCATATGTCCTACAATTGTCCCTGATTAGTTTATGACCTCTAACTGTCCTTGATTAGTTTATGATCCCTGAATGTCCCCAATTAGTCTATGACCTCTAACTGTCCCTGATTAGTCTATGACCTCTAACTGTCCCTGATTAGTCTATGACCTCTAACTGTCCCTGATTTGTCTATGGCCTCTGATTAGTCTATGACCTCTAACTGTCCCTGATTAGTCTATGACCTCTAACTGTTCCTGATTAGTCTATGACCTCTAACTGTCCTTAATTAGTCTATGACCCCTAACTGTCCCTGATTTGTCTATGGCCTCTGATTAGTCTATGACCTCTAACTGTCCTTGATTAGTCTTTGACCTCTGACTTCCCTAATTAGTCTATGACCTCTAACTGTCCCTGATTAGTCTATGACCTCTAACTGTCCCTGATTTTCAAGGACAATGAACCTCATCAAGACTTTATCAAGATGGCCTGAAGCCTAAGCCTAAATAATAGACTAAATGTTATTTTTGTGCGAGGAATCTCAGCTCAAATATTTACACAGTGAAATTCCGACGCATTCAATCTATTCCAGTTGATGTTATGAGCTTCAATAATAGTCGTCAGAGCGGCACTGGAGGCAGCGGCGACAATGGGCGCAGACCGGCTGATGCCAGTGCGCCAACCAGCAGTGCTGCAGCGTCAGCATCCAGCTCGCTGCTTGGCGGCCAGACCTCAATGCCCACAGCCAGTGGCCGCCTACCGTCACTCCGGCCTACTCGCGATCTCACACTTGGCAGTAGCGCATCGGGGGTCGTCACTAGCGCAGCAGCTCCCAGGACCTCAGTTTCAGCTAACCAAGCTTTCGTTGTACCGAATTTCAGCGTTCCATCGACAGCTTCCACACCTGGCGCTAATCGTCGTACATTCGTTCCCAATCTGAATGCCAAGAGTCGGGAAAAGGATAAGCAACCGGACAGGCAAAAGCAGGCCCAGGTAATTTGCTTCTTTTATTTTATTTTCGCCTTTAAGAAAAGAAATTTTTACAGAAATCTAAAATTTACAAGACTGTAGACAAATTGAATGTCTTAAGTTTTACAGTTTTGATCCGAGTTAAAAGTTATTGCTACCATTTTCGATTGATCTCTTAATCCGTACTAAAGGTGGTTTTATTGATTTATGCTGTATTAGCCTTAGACAAAACTCTATGGCCATAAATTGCTAGTCTGAGTGTCCAATGCTAAACTGGCGAGAGGCATTACTGCTCATTCCGCCGGCTACCCTGAGCAGGCACACAAGCGCGCGGATACGTACGCAGTCATACGCACAGGCAGACAGTCACAAAGGAGTGTACAGCGGCCCTAACTTTATTTATCGTTAGGCATGTACACTTCCTTCACTGTGCCTTGGGGGTTGGCCCTCAAGGCTGTTAATTGCACGAGCAGAGCCAAGCTGAGATTCCAGTTTAGCCCCATATTAAGCCTGTGTCACGAACCAGCTTTTGAATTCTGGATATTCTCGAGTTAGAATAAAGTTAAAGCCACTTTAATTAACCCATAACCTGCCGTTATCAAATATTTTGTCTCCTGCTGCAGAAACCAAAAGACAGCTTCAATGGCGCCGGCAGGTCAAGCAGCTCAGCAAAGAAACCCGGCAAGGACCAGCCTGACGGCAAGTCTAACCGGCCTAGTCACGGAAACTTTGTACAGACGCACTCGATTTTTGCCGAGGGCCTCGGCGGCTCCGAGCGCTCAACCGCCGGGCAGGCCAGAGGCCGCGGCTTCGGCGGCGGTGGCGGCGGCGGTCGCGCGTCCTCTGCAGCCGCCGACGAGCCTGTCGATGTTAAAGTTGAGCCAGCGATTGAAATTCGACAGAAGGCGGAGCGCGCGGTAGAGGCGACTATTTTATTGCCGACCTGCGCCAAGGTGACTTGCATCCAGTTCGCGTGCCAACGCCGCTGGTGCCGCAGTCTCATACCGGAACTGGCGTCTCCAGAATTAAGATTAAGGAAGAGCCCATGGAGATTGATGGCGTTCGCGCATCGCCTACGTCGGCCGTTGAGACGCCGGCCGCTGAGACGCCAGCGGATTTGCTGACCCGTTGCTCCGAAAGTGGCGAGTTTTTCACTATGCAGCTGCCTACGGTGCTGCCGCAGCCGGCTGTCGGTCAGCAGCGCAGCAGCGAAGCCGAAGGCCTTGAACGATGGCCAGAAGGTCATATTGGCTTTTTGCAGGTAAAGTTTGACAGACAGACAGACAGACAGACAGACAGACAGACAGGCAGGCAGGCAGGCAGGCAGGCAGGCAGGCAGGCAGGCAGGCAGGCAGGCAGGCAGGCAGGCAGACACCAAGACAAACAGACAGACAGACAGACAGACAGACAGGCAGGCAGGCAGGCAGGCAGACACCAAGACAAACAGGCAGACAGACAGACAGACAGACAGACAGACAGGCAGACAGACAGACAGACAGACAGACAGACAGACAGACAGACAGACAGACAGACAGACAGACAGACAGACACTAACACAGACAGACAGATTTTTGCGTTTCTTTGTTCACGATCTTTAGGAGTATCCCAGTAATTACGCTGTAACCGCTGCACAGTTGCCCGGTGTCCAGTTATCATTAGGCCACGCTGAAATGCCAGGACAGTCTTGTAGTGGCCCAAACTGTGTATTCCTTCTGCAGTATATGCTCTAGAAACGCGTAGAGTATGAATGGGGTTTTTCTAAGAAAACCATGCCCAATGTCGTCATTTGTCCATGGCCCTCTTGCCCCATCCGCAATGCGTGATTGCGATTATAAGCACGTTATACCTTACTTTTATAAAAGAATTTTATAATTCTATCGTACAAGTTCTCAAATGCAGGTTTTGGACACCGGAGAGGTTCGACTCCTGTTAGATGTTGGCGACGATGCCGAATCTATCAGCTTCAACGTCAGCCTTGGCGCAGACGTTGATCACCTACAGGAGCTGCTGTTGCTGCAAAAGCTATCCGATAGCGGCGCTGATCAGGACAGCGGCAATTTGCATCGTCTAGGTCGTATTGACAATCGTCTAGTCTGTTCGCCAGACATTGATGCGCTGCTGTCGACAGCTGCCTCGGCAACCGTTGCGTCAAACACTAGTAACAACACTTCGTTAGCAGCTGCCCCCACTGGTGACGACAACTAGACTAGGCGTGTGCTAAAAGTTCATCGGGATTTCTACCTTAAGTGCTTCAATCAATTTTTCCATTGCCTTTTAATCGAAAGCTTAAAACAATGTTGTTGCTTAAATTCTCTACAAGTTATTTTGTTTCTACCAGCGCCTGTTCAGTTGTAAAGTTTGATTAAGTCTAATTGAGTAAAAGCTGTTGTTGTGACACCAGAGTTGAGGCACAGACACTAGAATAACTAGGTATTCACTCGCAATTGAAGCTGCGAGAAAGCAGTGTCTACTCTTTTTCAGTAGTTTGTCTGCGCATTGTCACTCAAATTAATGTGAAAACTAAAATTTTATTTCCTTCAGGGTTTGTGGTCTTTGCGGTTAAGAATGGAAAACAAATTTAAATATATGTAGACAAGTGAACGCAAGACGGACGAAACTCGGTCTAGGGGGCAGGCCCAATCTAGCTCAGCCAATGAGAGAGCAGTAAGGAGAGAGTCCAAGTCAGACGGACGAAACTCAGCCTAGGGGGCAGGCCCAACAATCTAGCTCAGCCAATGAGAGAGCGGTAAGGAGAGAGAGCAAAATCAGCTACAAGCGGGCAAGAGGAAAGCCAAACTGTTTATCGGCCTGGGTGAGGGCTGAAGCGCCACCTATTTTTCTATCTTTATCTTGCTATCCACACGCACTGGATCAGGTTTTTTGCTATCTCCAGTTTTAAATTGATTTTCTAAAAAATAATTTCAAGTCTGAGACAGTTTGGAATCAATAGTACAGGGTATAATTCAGATTTAATGGCTGCTTTTATAGAAAGTCAGAAGCGATCGCTGCAGCTTCAAAAATAAATATCTTGTGAATGAAATTTAATGACCTTTTCATTTTTCTTTCGAATACTAAAAGGCAAAAACACTTATATTACTACTGAAAAAGAGTAGGTAGGCGCATTTTTTGTGAGTGGCATATCTAGTAGCTACATATATATCTTTAAGTTAAGGTAGAAATTCCGAAAACTTTTGTGGCACCCCATTGATTAAACTTCAAGTGTGCCTCGGTTTTGCTTAAATTGGCCATATTGTTAAAATAATTGGTAATTGAAGACTTTTCTTCTCTATAACATAAGTATCGAGTGCATACTATTATTAATAACCTGTTACCTGTGCATTGCATAGAGTTACCTCTATACTTTTCAAGGTGAAAATTTCAAGCAAATATTCGCTGTTAGTGCATGATTTTTTTTCGTAAATAAAGACCATGGCATTTAGCTATTGAAGTAAAATTTTCTTGTGCCTACTCAGCGCCTTCTTGATTGCTTTTTTGATTTTTTTCTACATCAGTGTGTAGTCAGTTGTAGTCCCGTGTAGAGTGATAGCGATATTGTTTATATAAATAATAACTTGATTTGGTTGGGTATTTGCGGAAATATTCTATATAATTTTTGTTCTCGTGATAAGCATTAATTCTTGTACAAATAAATATTGGCTAGAGACGTAGCTTGCTCAGTGGTAAATGCGCCTCGCTGCGCGACTGTAATGTGACTTACACCCATGAGGACCAACCCAGGGCACAGATAGTGTATTTGCCTGACGATTAGAAAGTCAAGACACCGTGTAAATGAGTGCGTGCCGGCCTACAGTATTGGCGCGCTTGTATTGTGCTCAAGAGTTAGTGGAATGGGAAAAATTGCCTTTCTGCTTGTTGTGTGATAATGTCACTGGAGATGTTTACTCTGTAAATATTTAGTTAACTTTCATTTATGATACATTCATTGCTGAAGTGGCATGGCGCTATCGCCTCCGGTTGACCTCCAAGTTGGTAACGACACCGATTTGTTGTCATCCACGTCGTCATCTTTTGTCTTCTGCTGCGGCGACTCCGCCAAGCCGTGCGAGCGTGGTGACATTAACGCCGCGATTAGATGTCTGAGCGAGCGCAACGAACGCATTGCCGCTCGCTTGGAGATGCGTCAGCCTGCTCAAAGGCGTTTCGGAAGTCTAGTTCGTAATCTTCAAGTGGAGTTGGAGCAGTGTGAGATTGTTGAAAGCGAGCAGCCTGGGACATCGTCTGCAGCTCCAGCGTCTAGCTCCCCAGTGAAAAGGTTGGCGTCGCCACCAGCACCAGACTTGAGTCACATAGATGATCTTTCAGCTCCGGTTACGCAAGGACAGCTTCTTTTGCAGAAGCAGTGTCTTACAAATGCTATTGTTGTAGAAGAGGCATCGGGATGTTCTGAAGATGAGGTTTCTAGTGCCGATCCTGCTGGGGCTCTTTGCAGCATTAGTCGTGTCTGGAACAAGCTAAAAGATTTAACCATATCATCGCCTCAAAATGCGCACTTGCAGACTGATAATTCCAAGACTTCCCCTCCATCAAAAAGTGCTGCAGAATCCATTTTCACTTCGGACAATTCAAATATGGCTGCAAGTTCGGTCTCCGCTGCTAGAACTAGCCCTGAACCTGTTTCGAAGCCCATCTCGAAACCTGCTTCTGTGCTAAACTCTGAGTCTACTAGTGCCAGAGGTAACGTAGATCTAGTTGGAAGACTCAACTCGGAGCCAGTCGAAAAATCTGTAGACGCCGCACCTGCAGTTTCTAACGCCGCTACTCATGTGTCTAACAAAGTTAGTGACGATGATGACGACTCAGCCGATGAGAAATTTGAAGCGTTTCTTCTGCAACAGCGTCAGAATTTACGTCCATTACCTTCGGAATCGGAGCATTCCGCAGATTTGAGAAATAATGGAGTTAGACGTCATGGTGATAGTAGTTTTGTTGTGCCGGACAGTAATGCCGATTCCGACGATGTCGCAAATGATAAAACTGGCCAATCTTCGAATTCCTCTGTCAGTTCAGAAAGTACCAATAGCAGCCGACATTCTTTGGCTCAGAAAGAAAAAGAGAACTGTGAAGATGAAGGCAAAAAGAATGTCAGTGAAAATTCGACTGTTACCGCTTCGGCTCCTTCGACTGTCAATCACCCACGACCTGGACGCCGCCCAATTCGACTTTCAACAATATTTACTTCCGAGTCTTCGTCCAGTTCTAATTCATCTTTCTCTAACGACTCAGAGACAGCACCAAAAAGGACTGTCTCATCAACTCAGCCGCGTTATCCATCACAAGCGCCTCGATCAACAGCAATAACGCCTCTGACGCAAAAACAGCGCCGACAAAGGCGGGAAGCAACTTCCTGGACTCCAATAGCCCTGAGTCCAGTGCGGCACATGGATTTTCTAACATCGCTTAATGAGGACGTACCGGACGAGTCGCGCCACCCAGACGCCGTGCAATTTGTGCGCAATTTTCGTCAGCGCCGCGACCAGCTTGCTCAATATCTTGTGCGTCTTTTTAATCACACAGCTTTTGATGGGCTGCTACCCCCTGATCTTGTCGTCAGTTGGAACCGCCGTCTGACAACAACAGCCGGCTATTGTCGCTATCAACGGCGTCGCGTCTCGGACTACTGCGTCGGTTCTGATGACAACAACGACGACCGCGGTGCTGAAAACCTGGTTGTAACCAACGTTGGCATCACGCGTACCTGCCGAATTGAGCTGTCTGTAAAAGTCTGCGACTCGGCATCTCGGACTCGTGACACCCTTGTTCACGAGCTCTGTCACGCTGCCTGTTGGCTCATTAACGGTGCAAACGATGGCCATGGTCGTCTGTGGAAAGCTTGGACTGCAAAGTGCTCCCGGGCTCATCCTTCACTGCCTCCGATTCGTCGATGTCATGCCTACGTAGTGGAAAAGAAGTTTCTTTACAAGTGCGCCTCGTGTGGCTACTCTCTGGCCAGGCATTCCCGTTCTATTCGGGGACCCGATTGTGTGTGTCCCCGTTGTCGGCAAGGGCGCTTAGAGTGCCATGTAAACACGCCAGACGGACGCAAGCGGTTAAGCCAAGCTTTGCGACCGCCTACCGCGTTTGCCCGCTTTGTGAAGGAGCATTATGGCTCAGTGAGGTCGGCTCGGAAGTCTCTTAATCACGCAGGTGTTATGCGCGAGCTGTCTAACAAATTTCGCCAAGTGCAACAGCAGCAATCTCTGTAATTTTTATTACTAAACTAATACAATTCGATCTAATTCTGCTAGTCTTTTTGAACCTTGCTCCTAGCCGGTTTTTTCATTCTTATTTAGTATCGTTTTGTAAGGTAGAAGGTCTGTAAAATAAGTGGTTTAGATTGCGTTGTAAATTAGGTTGTAAATTATAATCGTACGCTATTTATTTATTCATATTTGATCCTTTCTCTATAGGTGTGCATTTGAACTATAATCTCTGTTTTACTTGTATTTTTCAGTTTGTGCTAAAAGTTGTTTGATATAATAAAAACTGCAAAAATTGCGTACTTAATGTGCTACTATTCAGGTACTATTTCTGCTTATACTGGCGGAACATCTGACCTTGTTTTATTATTGAATTGTATTTTAGGGCATTTTCTCAACGCTTTTGTGAAAAATTAAAGTGCATTTTAAGGTAATTTTCGGTCCTGTTTATATCGTAATTATAGTATTATTATGTATTGCTCGAAATAGTTCGGTCACTATTTTTGCTACTAGCTATCTTTGATAGGTATGACTTTTACGAGTTGCAAATATACATTGTACAATATTTTTACCTTGTGCATACTTCGATTTTACTTTGTTCTTTCTAAAATTTTGGTTTCTTACATTAAGTATTGCAGCTTTATTTTCTGAGGGTAAAGTAAACCAAACGAGTTGATATGCCACTTTCATATTCCCACCAAGAAATTATCTCTAAGATATTAACTGTTGGAGATGTGATGTGTCAGAGATATAAGTGTCGGGGATATGAAGTGTCGGAGATATAGTGTCGGAGATGTGAAGTGTTGGAGATATGGGAGATATGAAGTGTCGGAGATGTGAAGTGTTGGAGATATGGGAGATATGAAGTGTCGGAGATGTGAAGTGTCGGAGATGTGAAGTGTCGGAGATATGGGAGATATAAGGTGTCGGAGATGTTAAGTGTCGGAGATATGGGGGATATGAAGTGTCGAAGAAATGAAGTGTCGGAGTTATAGGGGATATGAAGTGTCGGAGATATGGGGGATATGAAGTGTCGGAGATATGGGGGATATGAAGTGTCGGAGATATGGGGGATATGAAGTGTCGGAGATATGGGGGATATGAAGTGTCGGAGATATGGGGGATATAAAGTGTCGGAGATATGGGGGATATGAAGTGTCGGAGATATGGGGGATATGAAGTGTCGGAGATATGGGGGATATGAATTGTCGGAGATATGGGGGATATAAAGTGTCGGAGATATGAAGTGTCGGAGATATAAAGTGTCGGAGATATAAAGTGTCGGAGATATAAAGTGTCGGAGATATAAAGTGTCGGAGATATAAAGTGTCAGAGACATAAAGTGTCGGAGATATGGGGGATATGAAATGTCGGAGATATAAAGTGTCAGAGACATAAAGTGTCGGAGATATGAAGTGTCGGAGATATGGGGGATATGAAGTGTCGGAGATATGAAGTGTCGGAGATATGAAGTGTCGGAGATATAAAGTGTCGGAGATATGAAGTGTCAGAGACATAAAGTGTCGGAGATATGAAGTGTCGGAGATATGAAGTGTCAGAGACATAAAGTGTCGGAGATATGAAGTGTCGGAGATATGAAGTGTCGGAGATATGAAGTGTCGGAGATATGAAGTGTCGGAGATATGAAGTGTCGGAGACATAAAGTGTCGGAGATATGAAGTGTCGGAGATATGGGGGATATGAAGTGTCGGAGATATGGGGGATATGAATTGTCGGAGATATGGGGGATATGAAGTGTCGAAGATATGGGGGATATGAAGTGTCGGAGATATAAAGTGTCGGAGATGTGAAGTGTCGCAGATGTGAAAGAAGCTTCTTTGGAGATTTGAAATTTAACATATATGACCCTCCGTGATAGATGAAATGGATCACGGTAACTTGCAGTTTTGGTCCATCGAAATTGTAGCGATTAAAGTTTCTTAGATTCTAGGTGTGATCTTTAGATGTTCGATATATATGTATACTGATAGCTATGCCGACTTAGACCGACTGTCTCTATACTGCATGCAAAGCCCACTGCCAAGTGCTTCTAGCTCCTCGCTAGCTGCGGCTGAAGCTGCAGACGAGGAGACAGAGAAGCCCACACTGTCTCCTACATCGTCATCGTCATCTCCAGCGGCCAGTCCGGAACCAGTTGATTGGTTAGAGTTGGAGAGCGATCCGGGACTCTTCACGTTGCTAATTGAGGATATGGGCGTGACCGGAGTGCAGGTTGAAGAGATCTACGATCTGCAGAAGCCTATGCAAGAGGGCGATACGGTCTACGGCTTTGTGTTTCTATTCAAGTGGATTGAAGAACGCCGGCCAGCTAAGCAGCGCAGGAGTAACAACTGGCAGGCTGGAACTGCTAGCAATAATGCAGTGGACGCCCAGCATCAGAAACAGCCGTCAAAGCCTGACCCATTAGCAGCCAACTCCGATTCCCAAATTCAGACACAGCAGCAAAAGCTTCCAGCAGCAGCAGCAGCAGGCCAAAATGACGATACCGTTTCAACGGACTTGTTCTTTGCTCGTCAAACTGTGCCAAACTCGTGTGCCACGCATTCGTTGTTGAGCATTCTGTTAAATAGTACATCTGAGCTAGATCTGGGCCCTACTCTCACCAGGCTTCGGGCCTCCTGTCGCGGTCTCGACCCGACACGTCGTGGCGACGCCATTGGCCGCACGCCTGAACTGGCTCGAGCGCACAATCGGCATGCCAGACCTTCTGACAGGCCGCTGACACTAGCTCATAAGCGCATGCATCATCGTAGCATTCACCACATTGGTCACGGCGGTACCGGTGGTTCCGCCGGAAGTTCTCTATCAAATGTAGGCGCCGACTCCGCATCCGGCTCTGGCGCCAGTGTGATAGTCAGCTCCCCGGATCAGGACGATCAGGACGGTTGCGCCGGTGACACGTTTCACTTTGTCTCTTTCATTCCGCACAATGGCAGTCTGCTTGAGTTAGATGGACTGCGCGCTGAGCCTACTAATCATGGACCTTTAGATCGGCCTTGGACGCGCACTTTTCTACGCGTTATACGCGACAGAGTAGGCTTGACCCCCGTATCTGGCTCGGCCCCTTTTGCCACCTCATCTGCCGGCCACGCCTCCACTCTTGCCTCGTCAGCCGCCGGTGACATCATGTACAACCTGATGGCCGTGGTTCCAGACAAACGGCGTCAGCTTGACCGACGAATTAGTACTTTAGAGGCTAACTTATCGATTATTGAAGGTGCTATCGACAAGCTTTTTGCTGGTAAGTTTGATCAATTTTGCTTGATAATTTGATTTCCACAAATGACTTTATATTATAATCATGTCTTTCATATGGTATATCAGGGATGTCTGCGTTATATTACCGTAGATACAATATATGCTTATATCCATTTCTATATTCTCGTAGATAAGAAGGTTAAGTACATATCAATTAACAGTTTCTCTTATCAAAGCGTGTCGGTTGAGTGGAATTTAAAAAAATTGATTTCTTATGATGTTGCTTGCAGCCATGAGGGCCAGCCCCCAAGGCACACAGAGTGTACATATGCCGGACGGTTAGACAGTCAAAGAGCCGCTGTACACTGTTAAGTGAAAACTGTTAAGTGAGAGAACTGTTAAGTGAAACTACACAATACGCTTCTTTTGCAGGCGGTCGTGTAAGCACTGAGGATATATCCTCATTTAGTGCCGCAGTTGGAACCTCATCTATTAAGCTGGAGCTCGGCAGCCATCAGGGTGAACAGGATAGTGAAGTGCTGCAAATCGGCAACTCTCAGCCAGCAACTCCGCAGCAACAGGAGCCACAGTTGCTAACTCTGTGCAGCAACTCAACTTCTGGCGGCGCCGATTTCACCAAGCCGCTAACCATTGAGACGAATCCGTCTTTAAAAAATGTATCAGCTCCGCGAAGGCATTCGTCATCGGGTCCTTCGAGCGATAGTCCGGTCTCTTCTGCTGCAAGCTGTGGCGGCCAGCACCTTAGTCCGCAAGTTCAAGCAAGCCATGGCTCCAGCGGCAGTGGAAACAAATACTCGACTAGAGCTGCCGCTCGCCGCGACAGTCAGGCTGCCGCCGCCGCCGCAGCCGCCGCCGCCGCCACCACGGCAACTTCTACCACCGTATCAGCTTCCACCTCGGCTGCTGCATCCACAGCGCAGCTGTCATCATCTATCACAATGTCGCCAAGTCCTACAGCTGGCGGCAGTCTTCGCTCTTTCACCGAATCGGAGCTGTTGCAGTTGATGAAAATGGTTCAACAATCGCTCGCCCAGTGCCGGCAGCAGCTAGCTGAGGAGCAGGAAAAGTACGCCAAATATCGAACTGACGACTGCAGACGGTGCTTCGATTACGATCCGCTTATTCGAGCATTTCTCACCGAGCTTGACTCGGCAAACCTGCTGCGCGAGCTTGTTGAACAGCAGCAACAGCAGCAGGCGGCGGCTAACAAGCGAAAACGCGTTGGCAGCCACCCTGGACTACTGTCCGCGCTAACCAAGAAGCGGAACCGGCCTCGGTAACATTCGCGATTGACAGCTGCATCGTACTATGGGGTATTTCGAAAGTAACGAGATTTTTTTTGTAACTTTTGACTGAATAAACTTATGAACTTGAATTTTTTATCGAACAATTTTACACATATGGACAACTAACAACTTTATTTTATCCTTGAATAGTTTGGGTTGCACTAATTAGTTAATAGATTTTTACCATAGAGAATGCTTTGAAAAAACTCCTACCAAATTTAAGTTCCGCGCGTCCAGTTTATCAGTAGTCCTTGGCCTATAGGGGTTTTAGTCTAGTGGTTGGATCGGCGGACTCACGACTTGAAGGTCGGAGGTTCGATTCCCGATCCCACTGGAACAATTTTTGTCCTTAAGCAAGACACTTAACTCTGCATTGCTTCAGTTCACCCAGCTGTAAAATTGGGTGATTGTACTTATATTGCTGCATGCAACTGTGTGATTATAAATGAAAGTCCATACCTCAAGATTAAAAAATACGATTTTTTTCTATGGCAAAAAGACCCGGCTACTTCTGATAAGGGCCCTTCTTTCCGCTCTCTATGGGCGAAGTTGCACCTGGGAAGAATTTCGCAGTTTCGAGCTGCATAGCGCTGTTAGTTGCCCATAGGTCGTATGTATAAAAATGAAATTGTTGGCTTTTAAGTTTCAAGTTCATTCAGTCAAAAGTTATAACGAAATTCTCTTTACTTTTAAAACACCCCTTCTACTAAAAATAATTCACTTCGTTGTTGACCCTGTATTCGTCTTATATTCAGCTAAATTTATTGCTTATTATTGCTTGAATTTTGCATAATTCCGTTTAGGTATAAATTTTTTCACTATGTTCAGCTGTACAAGTTGATTAAGTGGTTTGATTTTTTATGATTTTTTTGTTCCTGTTAGATACTCAATGTAGCATAAATCAGCAATTGCATCAGCTTGTGTACATAATTTGAAAAAAATACAAGTTAAGCTATGAAAATTATAGTATACAGTTAGCTATAACTTAAAAATGTCTTCGAAATTACATTAATTAGTGGTAGCATTGACTCTAAAATCTCATAAAGACGCTTATTTAGTCCGATGGTGACTTTTCTAAGAGTTTTATTGACAATAAACTTAGCATTTGAATTGCACTACAATTTTCATGTGGGTAGTTACTATCTGATTGTTTACATTTCCCAAAAATGCCCAACAATGCAGAAATTAGCTTCATCTCTACAAAAAAGTTTGTGAGAAGCTTACAATTTAAAATTGAAATTGAGTTATAAGATGTTTGTAGCATTGTTGTACAGTTCTTATATTTTTTATTCTTGCAGCATATTGCGGTGAATGTTGTTCAGCAATATTGTTATTTCGTCTAAATGTCTGTTAAAGCATTCATTGCTTGTTAAAGTTTGGCAGGTTATTATAATAAATCATTAATTTATCTTTAAATGCTCTCCTACAACTTCCGTTTTTCTAATATGTTTGTGTTCCTTTTCTTTCTTCCTAGGTTTTTCTGCTAGTAAAAAGCATCTATTGATCCGCATAGTATAATCACTGATCGTCATACTAGTTTTAGTAGAGTCTAAAGAATATAGAAGCTCTGCTATTTGTTATTTTCCTCTTCATTATGAGCCCCAGTTTCTTTCCTTTGATATTTGCCGCTTACTGTTCGCTTATAGTTGGTGCTGACGAGTGGCGGGCCCGGTCTGGGAATTGACGTCTGACAAAGATGGATTAGCCGGAGTAAAAAAATCGGATTCAAACTGGGTATGTCGCCAGTAAACACTTTAGCGGAATGCTACTTTTATAAATTAATAGGATACATTGTGTATCTATATATTGCATGTATTGCATTGTACATAAATTAATCTAATAATAATTAATTGCATCTGCCCTAATGGACAGATGTGTAACCGACAGCTCAGCCGCAGCTATTGCGCGGCGCATCTGAAGGCTGCGTACGGCTGTTCAGTCCAAGCACTGGGGGGGGGGGGGGTCGCCACACACAGCCTCAATTACCCCAGCTAATGCTGGCACCCATTTTACAGCTGGGTGAACTGAAGCAATGCAGAGTTGTGTCTTGCTGAAGGACAAATTGTTCCAGTGGGTTCGGGAATCGAACCCCCGACCTTCAATTTGTGAGTCCGACGCTCTTACCAATAAGCTACTACCTCCTATTGCGCCTATGCAACTCTCTCTCTAGTCACTCATGGACACTTCAGGCAGAAACGTCCTTGAAATTTAGTTGATTTTCATGTGCCTAACACTACACGAGTAACTTTATGTGCTTATATTTTCTGGTTTTGGCTTTTGATCCTGGACAACAATAGCTGTTAGATTGTCTTTATTAATATTGCCTAATTTAGATAAAAATTATATTCTTATATTTGAATTTTTTATTTCAGGGTGTCAATTTGCTGCTCAAAATAGCAAAATATGAGTTCAACGGCTCACATTGAAAATGTTTTTGACGATAAATACTTGCTAGTGAGTACATTCGAAAGCTTGTGGTCTTTTTGTTCAATACTATTGGTAGGCGTGTATTATTCAAATTCTTTCTATCACACTTATTTTAGCTTCTATTAATGTGCTGCGAGCCGGATTTGGACGACCCGACCATTATTTTGAATTATTTAATATTTGTTCACACCTATATTGACGCGAACGGACGTCTTCTTCGCAGTAAACTCAGTGCGCTGCAGCAATTGAATGCTTCTATGCGTTCACGCGATAAAGATGCCCAGGTTGAGCATGAGTTGCCACTGCCATCTTGTCGAGATCTGCCAGATTCGAAGCTTGCAGAACTCTCTGCTTCAGCTGAGCGTATAGCCTCTAGTGTAGAGGAGCTGAGCTTAGTTTGCGCCGACTTTGAGGAGCAGATTGAGCACCATAATATCGAGTCGCACGCCAGGTTGTCTTTGGCGGAGTCCTCAGCGGCGCAGGCCGCAGCTGAAGCAGCAAAACTGCGTCGCGAATCCGCTTCGCGCGCTTTGGAGTCGGCCGCTGCTGAAACGTCGCGTTTGCGCTCTCAGCGTAAGATGCAGGAGACATCGACGCAGCTCATTGCTGCACGTTCTGTCACTAAGCTCCGACGCTACCAAGTTGAGTGCAAGGATCTAGAAGAGCGCTTGAACATTACTAACGCTAGCCTTGCCAAGTGGCGGCGTCGTCTTGATTCCCATCGTCAGGCGCACGCGAGTAAAGTTGCTGCCATGTCTGAAGATCATTCACACCGCATGGCGACTTATAGAAAGCAAATTTCCGAAGCTCAAAAGTTGCCACTTGCAAGTGGCCAGTTTTTCATTGCTATGAAAACTCGCTTTGAATTGATCACACGCTTAATGGAGCATCGATTTGAATTCTACTGCGACCAGCTGTCCAAGTTGCGACATCTGCTTAACACCCGGCGTGCTAAACGACTTGACCAGGAGCAAGCATTCCGGAGTAACATGCATACTAATCCAACAGCACATGCCCGTACTTCCAGCTTTGGATCTGCCACAAATAGTGCTCAATTGCACTTTACTAGTTGGGGGATATAACGGTGGTTTACATGCGCTTTGCTTTGTGTTTGAAACGTTTTGCCAGTTTTTTAACTCTCCTTGCGTGTTTCGTATTCTTTATGGAGTTCGTCGAGTAATATTTCTCTGATATCTCAGCAATGGACGCATTTCAACAGAGCGTGTAAGTTCTTACGATACCAGCTTCTGATGACACGTTGACGATTTCAGATGTTATTTAAAAATACGAGGGATGTCCGGAAAGTTCTGACACTTTTAATTCTAGAGCAAAAACAGTAGCAGCAGCCAAGTGGTTTCATTTTTGACGTTATTGGCACCATCATGAGTGTGCAATCGAAAGAAGGCCAAAGGCACAGAATGCTCAAGCGATGAGAAGTGTGTTGCTACAGGTGGAGCCTATGTTAAGAAGGCAGCCTTGAAGGTTGATGATGATGATGAATGATTATAATTACTTTGAGGAAAAAACCGCTTTTTAATTTTTTTTAAAACAAACAAACATCGCTTTTACTGTAAGACTATCAGTGGCATTGTGATGGTTTTTCACACAAAACTTTTGAATGAAATGACCAAAATAATCTGGTAGTTTTGCTCCGGGGTTTGAAGTGTCAGAACTTTCCGGACACCCCTCGTAGCAGTCTTTGAACCACCAGGTGCTTAGCTTACTATTATTATAATCAGTTCCAAAGAATGATTGCAATTAGCTCTTTTGATGTTACAAGTTTTTAAAAATTCTTTTCGATATTCTCATCCTGTTTGTTTTGTTATATTGAATTACTTAAACCAACACTTCGTTTTGTCAGAACTGTGGTACGCCACATCATTACAATTTTTGCGTTAGCTGGCATAACTTTCGTGCATTTTCTCAAGCAGAACTTTCAAAAGCTATTAAATAAATTATACGAATATTTTTGTATTTATTTGTGATTTGTAAATTCTAACATTGAAAATAAACGTTTTTTTCTTTTCTAGCTGATTTCCTTAAAAAAATTGATGACAATTCAGACTTAGAATATACAGCAAAACATATAGAGGCCTCCCCAATCGACAACCCAATCAGATGTTCGGCAGGTAAACGATGCTGTACTTTTTGTATAATCATTTGCTTAGCACAAGAAACCCGAAAGGTTCGCATTGTCGGAAAGTCTTGCTAATCACTTCCGCTAGCTTACACAACTTAAACGATTTCTATGATGGGAACTTTAGAGCTTGTAAAGTTTCGAGCTTATGCAGTTTAACTGTCTTCGACGATGTGAAGCTTGTGATTCCGAGCTTGTGAAAGCAACCCGTTGCTGTTGCTTCGTAGAGCATAAAGCTTTTTCCTAGGTTTGGATGAGAACACTGATTCACGGCTACCTTAGCTAATGTCCCTTTTGTATAATATAACTACTGCATAGTTGTTAATAAACATGTAATCAATTATACGAGCGTAGTTACTACATCTTTGGTATCCACGCACTATGTCTCGGCGAGCAAGCACGCATATCGCGGCGACTGGCGGCGTGCCATATTCTGCATGGTTGCGTTAACAGTAGAACTACCAAGAGGGGGGGAATTCCCCCCTGACAATTTTTTGCTGCACCGGAACGGAGCATCGCAGGCAAACGAAATTGAAGAACACGGGCCAACTTTTTGTTGCGCACCTTCTCAAACAAGCATCAAGTCGCCAGCCCTCCGGACAGTCGAGATATTCGATGATTCTGCCAGAAGGTCGGATTTTTCCCATAAGCGCTAGTGTATTCAGTACACCCCTGTGCGCCAATCAGCACTGCGCCTCAGTGCAGCCTTGTCCAAGTCTCCAAATTTCATCAGCACGTCAACCACGTGTCTGCTTCAGCTCTGACTTCGTTGGTCACTCTAGCCTTCACCCATGCGGAGCTTGTGGACCTTCAACAGGTGGCACAACAGGTGACCATGGACATGCTGTTGCCAATTTCTCTAGTTTCGCTGATCAAGCCTTCAGTGGCGATCCATGTATAGTTCGCTCTAAGCTCTAAGGACTTCGTGCATCAATCAGCATTGTTTGTCTATGGCCCGTGCATCAATGCCGTGCAGCAATAGCACTATTGCACTGAAAACTTTTTACGTCCAGTTACAAAGGAATACATGTAATCCCTGAAATGATGTTGAATACCCAATTTCCTAAAAAAATAGCGATAGAGGCCTGCACGAATGCACAGCAAGCTCGCTGGCGAGTAGAAACCTCCGTTGGCCTTCTTCAAGTCCCATAGAGAAGGCGTAACACATACGCCAGCGCAGAGCGTTCACACGTCGCGATGACAAACTTGAATGGATCCATTCGCGTCGATGAAGTCATTCAGTCGCTTTACTGAGCTCCTCTCTTGATACTCGGAACTGGCAACGCAACACTCTTTATCCAACTGTTCCAATGCAAACACTTGATCAACATCCTCGAGAGAAAGTGCTTCAGCAGCTTTCTTCAAGTTGAAATCATCCATGTACTACTTCTCGATCTCGGCGCCAGTAAGTCCACTTCCATGTATCATTCCGCCAGGGAAAACGTTCTAATGAAGAAGCCGGGTTGTAGTCATTTACAGCTCGTCAGTCAACTAAGAAGTCCTTTCTCCTTTCCTATATAGCACTGTTTCGTAGGACATAGTCTATGGTAGTCTGGTAAAAATGAAGCAGTACGAACCATTTAGTTCATACCATAGATCACATAAGTATATACATACACTTTCTGACTATTAAATTTTAGCTGGCTTATGTGGGGGCTCCGCCCCCACACCCCGGAACGGCGCTGACCATAGACATAGACAAACTACCATAGACAAAACACAAAATAAGAAAAACTTAAGGACGGCATTGATGCACGAACAGGAAAACAATGTAACTAAAGCACGGCTTGGTCGTGTAGCCACGCCCATAGACGTTATGAGCGTTGATACACTCCCAGCCGTGCTTTAGTGCCTCACTGCAGCTTGCAACGTTTTTACCATAGACAATTCAAAGGAGTCTTCAGTAAGGGGGCTTCGCGGAGCTGCAAAGTTGCGCCCCCAAATTTAAGGCAAACGAGAATCCATGGTTTCATTCATCCATGATGTTAACCATTAGTGCGTAAATATTTGTATTAATCTGCTGAACAGATACAGAGATTTGGAGGCCTGGTGTTAACTTGACTGGTTAAGCTACTATATACACATGCACATCAGTCATTTTGTACATAGCAGTTCAAATAAATCAAAGCAGACAGCTAAACTTCCGCTACGGCAGTACAAAACATTTTCTGTTCTGCACACTCCGTGCAAATTCCTGCATAGATAGAATTCAGTTTTTTAAGATTATGCGAGCTAAATGTTCTAGCTTTTCTCCTGAACCGCCAATCATCAAAAAACGTTTTTAAGCTTCTCTGTAAGTAAAGTCTAATCTAATTGAGGAAGCGGTTTGTGCGTCCGACGCTTGCCTTGGCTGATTGACAGCCGCATTTGTTGGCCCATGTGGGCCGAAAACACGTCGTAGCTTCGTATATACGCCATGCACCAAATTTGCTTCGTTAGATGTTTTGCAGATATTCAGTGGAGCTAGTACATAGATGCTTTGTCTGGACTGAGCCCGCGGCTGGTCCTGGCAACGCTTCCAGACAAGTCTACTGGCGGTATCCCTTTGATCTGCGGCGAGTGAAGGAGATAGAGTGTAGTACCGAAGGAATTCTGGCGTTTTGACGAGGGAAAAAAGCCAACCAGCAGCGCTACCTAAGCTCCTCCAGAGGCTTGGGAAAAAGCACGTTATATTCTTTCTTCCTTTTTTTCTAGTCTGCTAAAGTATATATAAGCTGTCTGTTTGCTTATACGTTTATTCCAGAGGAGTGGACCAGAGCCAACTTCCCAGCCATGCTGCTGACGTTGGTGCTAGCGCTGCTGGCGCAGCCGCTGTACTTGATCGCGATGCCGCCTGAGTGGAATTTGCCAAGCATGCCAACGTCATGGGCGCTACCGTTCGGGAGCAGTCACCGCTGCGTGCCTATCCCAAGCACTATGCAGCTCTGCGACAAGATCGGCTATCGCGAGATGCGTTTGCCAAACATGCTTAATCACGACACGGTCAACGAGGTCATGGAGCAAACTAAGCACTGGGTTCCACTCGCTAATCTGGCCTGTCACAAGGAGATCAGGGTGCTCCTGTGCTCTATCTATGCTCCGGTGTGCATTCCGCAGCTTCTGGAACGCCAGATTAAACCGTGCCGCACACTGTGCGAGGCCGTAATGCGTCCGTGCGCCGCTGTGATGCAGAAATTTGGCTACGCCTGGCCAGAGATACTCAACTGCGAGCAGTTCCCACCGGAAACCGATCACATGTGCATTAAGGCTACGCAAAGAAGTAACAGCTATCGTTATGTATTAACATTTTAAAAGAATTTGTGCTTTTCTTTAGAAACTTTCTTCAAAATTTGCTTGAAATTGCAGCCGATTGTGACGCCTGCCCAAACAACGTCACGTACGAGTCTGTTATTGGCAACTACTGTGTGAACAATGTTGGTAAGGCAGTTCGTTTCTGTGTGAGCAGTGCTGCTTAAACTTTTTAGAGCGCAATAGGGGGCTTCAGCAACAGGGGGCTTTAGCACCAGGGGCTTTAGCAACAGGGGCTTTGGCAACAGGGGCTTTAGCAGCAGGGGCTTTAGCAACAGGGGGCTTTCGCACCAGGGGGCTTTAGCAACAGGGGGCTTTAGCACCAGGGGCTTTAGCAACAGGGGGCTTTAGCAACAGGGGCTTTAGCAACAGGGGCTTTAGCAACAGGGGGCTTTCGCACCAGGGGGCTTTAGCAACAGGGGGCTTTAGCACCAGGGGCTTTAGCAACAGGGGCTTTAGCAACACGGGGCTTTAGCACCAGGGGCGCAAGCACCAGGGGTTCCAGCACCAGCGGCGCCAGCACCATGGGCGCCAGCACCAGGGGCGCCAGCACCAGGGGCGCTAGCATCGAGGTGTCACCTCAGGGGCGCCAACGCCAGGGACGTCAAAGTACATGTAGTTTTTGGGAAAGTGCTAAAATTAGAAACAGTAGCGTGTTAAAAATGTTAAAAATGCTTTGCAGTTGCATTTCAGTCCAACGAACACAAACTGCCCTGTCAGCATTTAAGGCCCGAGTTGACAGCATCACCAAGGAGTCGGGCGGCTTTCGTATTCGTCTGAAACGTCGCGTTCGCTTCTTCAAGTCAACCGGCGTGTCCAGACGGCAGAAGCGCAGCATTCGCAGCGTTTTCATTCAAGAAGACAGCAGCGGCTGCGCCTGCGGCACTTTGGAGGCAGCCAGGAACGATTCTAGCAAAAGATTTCTCATGATGGGTTCTGTATCGCCAGACGGCACCTCATTCTCCGTGACGTTCCTCGCCGAGTGGCAGCAGAGGGACAGGCGATTCAAGTGGGCCATACGAAAAATCCGCGGCAGTAGAAGGCGAAGTCGCGCAGGAGAAATCAGCGCGACTAGCGCCGGCTCTGCCGGTACCAACTCCAGCGAGTCGATCTGCACTTTAAGCCAGCTGAACGAGCCGATTCCAACATCGACGTCTCTTGGTAGAAGGGGCGGCAGGGGCAACCGAAGGAAGCGAAAGAACCGCCGCAGAAAGAAGAATAATGATAGACGGAGGCGCAACCGCAAGACCAGTCGCAGCGATAGCACCGCCGCCGCTTCAGACAGAGCGCCTGCCCGCGACGGCGGGACATCCGCTGCTGCCGACAGGCCGGGTCGTCGAAGGCGACAGCGCCGAAATCGAGATAACGATTCTCGGGATCGACGCGGCTACGCTTACGATAAATCTTACTACAAAAACTACCAGAAGTCTTGAATCAGCGTTGAACTAATAATCGCGTCTTTTTCAGCGGTAATCTGAATGAGCTTACCAACTCTGTAGTCTCTGTAGTTTAGGCCTGTCTCTCAGACTGCCCACAAAACTTGAGCTTATATACATATATTATTCAACCTCGAAGTCTTTTACTATTTATTTCATATTTACAGCACTTTTTCGTTCAGAATTGCAGTGCAGTAACGACTTGATACAGCAGAATACAGTTGAGTTAAAAAACAACAAAATTTGCTGTAACTATTTGTCTAAATTTTTTCTTTATTGTTTTAGCTAAAGTATCATCAGTATAAAGTTTTATTCAGGCTTCATCCTGTTGCTAAGTAAAACAGTGGATGCAATTTTCTGTATTGCCTCTAATTATATAGGGACTTCATTAAGAGATTGACAAAATCTGTGAATTTCTCACAAAAATGATTTATTACTTACTGTCTACTGAAAATCCATAATCTTTGAAACTTCACAATAGCAATCCGGCCCGCTCAAGGCTTGTCTCTTCGGACCAGCTCTCTCTTCATCTCCCCTCTCCTCTCTCTCTCTCTCTTCCCCCCTCTCTCCTCTCTACTACTCTCTTCTCCTGCTTTCTCCCATATTTTCTCTCTTGTCTCTTCCCTCTCTGACCCGCAATCATGTGCTAGATTCTGTAATCTGGCCTTTAATTTGAAAAAGTTTGCCCATCCCTGATTTTTAGACTGATAGCCTGCATGGTTCTAGTCAAGATTGCGGCCTCACACACCCAGTGGCAGTGAGAACTGTGCTAACTTTGATAAGAGATGACTGAGCCTGTGTGTGTGTGACTATTCTAACTTCAAGCTGGCAGCATTCAGAGGCTCGCGCTTGTGTCACTACAGGACACAACAGTTAATAAATGGGCGCTTAAATGTGTCCCCGCAGTCACTGTCACCGCTTCGCTGCAAAATTCGAGTGCTACTGTTGAAGCTTCTGAAAAACCGATCCACATTGGTTACTAAGGAATTGAACTAAAAAACGATAGTTTCGAGGTTTAAATACCTCAGATTGTGCAATGCCATTTTTCCTAAAAAATCAGGCAGTAAAAGCATCAAACCTGGGGGAAGGAGCTCTTTTGCTATTTCCACTTAGACAGCCAAGCGACAATCCACGCCCTTGAACTCGCCATGCACATGCTTGCATACCGGCACAGTCCTCGACTGCATTTTGCGACTTGAACTATGGATCCCTTCGTATCTCGGAGCACTCCGGAAACGAGCCAGCTAGGGATCGGTTCAACGGGTGTCGATTCTGCCTCTACAGTGATCAAGGATATATTAGATTTAGATCTCAAAGATCAAAGTACATGTACACGCAGGTCCAGCTCTGCGGCAGCTCAGTCGGCGCTGGATTGGTGCTGTCTTCAGCTCGGCTGTGTTCGTGTCAGGCTTTGAAGCTGAGGCAGGAGTTTATGAAGTTCTCGACGGAGGCCCTCATCATTGAGGGCCACCAGATCTTTGTCTGCAAGCTTGCCACCAATGCTTTCTGGACACCCAGGTAGCGGCAGCGCAGAGTGGCGGGACACAACGATTTGGTCCCCTTTGAGCAGGAGTCCCTCCTACGAGCTATGCTGTAGATGACTTCGAAGTGGAGGTCCTGCTGCCTGCACGTCTTAATATGGTAGATTGTATTTTATAAAATTTACAGGTCTGTATCTGTTTTATGTAGCTACATGTATTTAATTGATCAACAAGTCCAACAACATGCAGCTGGTGGTTATAGATTTTCAATTTTTTCAGGATATTTTTATTTGAATATGAACAATTATCAGTTACATGTACTGAATATTTGATAGGCTTATGCACATTCAGAGCTGCTATCAAAACGCGGTTAGCGCTCTCAGAAAAAAATTCACCTAAATTTCACTTGTCCTGGTAGAAGGTGATGCAGTAAAACATTATTGAGTAAAACACTAATATTTTCAGCGCATTGGAATGTACATGTAGCTATACGGTACTTGGGTCAAAATTTGAGACTGATGGATGATAAATTCGGGTGATGTAACCACGCTCTGGTCGCGGGATAGGGCATGGGAACTTTTTCGAAAGTGCCTCCTATCCCGTGTACCCTCTGCACAGAGCTGTCGTGACTCGGCCAGGTCTCCGCCCAGGCCTGGAGACTCCCGCTCTGCTGCCCCCCCTCCTGCTGCCTTGGTTCCGTCTCCCTGCCGCCACACCTGCCTTTCCGGAACTCCCTGTCCCTCTCTGTACCCTCCCCTCTACCTTATCTCCCCTGCACTCCACCCTATTCTTCTTGTACTTTCCCTTTCCCCCTCTTTTTGTCTCTCTCTGCACTCTTTTCCTGCGCTGTCCCCTCCTTCTCTGTGTCTACTTACAGTATTTTGTGTGCTCACCGTCTCCCCATCCCCTCCCAAACTCCCAAACGGTGACGCAAGTCGTGTGACCTCTTCTTCCCCCGATGACTCATCGATGACTCATCTCCCTCTCTTGCGCAACCTTTTCTCATGCCATTGTTCTCCTCCCCAAATTTCTCATGCGACACCCACACCACCTCCGCTTCTATTGTTCTCGTTTTTGATTCTTTTGTTCTCTCGACCCCCACCAATTATCACCTTTTCTCCGATTTTCTCTTTATTTTGTTCTCGTTTTCGCACCTAATTATCACCTTTTCTCCAATGTTTACTTTTCCATTGTTCTCAGTTTTCCCCAATTATCCCCGATTTCCAATTCCTTTGTTCTCGACCCCAGCCCTATTGTTCTCAATGTTTGCTTGCGCAACACTTTCGCGACCACCCGCTGCGCCAATTATCCCCCACCCCACCTCCGGATTGCGCAATTTCCCTATTTCTCATGTTGCTATGCCGGTCTCATGCTTCTCATCATGACTCATTCTGACGTCATTCTGCCGGCAGCCAATCAGAGAGAGGGAGCCATGGTGACGACCTTGAGGAGGCGGCTGTGAGGTCTATAAAAGGAAGCGATTTCGGCATGAGAATCCTCAACTTTTCGCCTCTTTGGGCTTGCCGTCAGACTGAGTTCTGACCCATTCGTCTATAAGACGAATCCCTGCCGGTCCGCGGTCTGTCACCGCCAAGTTATCCTTAGCTCCCCAAGTGAGCTCGCCTATCGGCCAGCGGTCTGATACCGCCCAGCATCATCAGCATCGCCTGATCTACATCAGCGCCTCGCCGCTCCAGCGCATCGCCGCTTCACTGTCTGCCTGACTGCAGCCTACAGCCACCCTCGGTCACTCCGCCTCTCTCTCTCTCTGTGCAGCTGCCGGTAAGTTCCTGTTACTAATTTGTGCTCTAATTGCCTTTGCTTATCCGGGGTTTGCCTATTTTCCATTGTCTGATTAGAGAGCTGAGCCAATTGTGATACCGTATCTTTTGCTGTATTTTACTCAATAGTGAAGCCGCCTAATTGCCTGATTATTCGCCTAAGAGCCTAATTATTAACTATTAACTAACTTCATCATTATTCAATCTTTCACCATCATTTAACTCATGGCTTGTTAAGCCTTTCTCCCGGGGTGGCAAAGCATAAGGGAGTTTGGGTAAGCTAATGGCCTCTCCCCGTGCAAAGCCCGCCTGTGAGTGCGTGCTGCGGGGCCGCGTGTGCGTGCAGTAGAGGGATTAGCGAGTCTTGGCACAGAATGGCAGTAGGAAGGTTGCAACCCCATGCTAACGCGTCCCTTCGCCCTGAGCAATCTAAACTGGAGACAGTACATGTTCGCCTCATACTACTCTTAGTAATCAAAGTCGCAAGTCAGCCTCGCTCACAGCCACAAAGGATCCCCTGCTGAGAAATCCTCCAGGATTGAGCCCAGAGTTCCCGATCATGCCCCAAGCAGAGTCCCTGTACTCGGCTGCATGCGTCTCCCCTGTTAGCCTAAATCCCCTGGTAACCAATCCAGGCGGGGCTCTAGCCTCGAGAGGTCTGGTAGAAAGATCCAGGTGCGCCAGGTCACATAGAGTGGTGGCAGCCACTCGGTCATACCATGACCGAGTGACCAACTATTGCACCTTGGCTACAGGTGGGGTCCATGTGGGTCCTTGGCCCTCTGGTCACGAAGCGCTACCAAAAGCTACTAATCATGTGGGCGGGACAGTCTGGTGCTGGAGGTCCGTCAGGTCGTTGCCCGGTCATAGGCAGCCTACGGTCATTGCCCCCTCTAGTCATGCGTTCGTCTCTCTACGGAGCGGACAGGCGACAAGGGCGGTTACATCACGGGGTTTTTTTAGAAAGTTCAAAAAAGTATCCGAAACAGCACAGACTAGAGCCAAAAGGGATATCGACCAAGTCGGCCAAAATTTTTTGCCCATGCGAATGTTCTTCACGCCAAAAATTTAAAATGACGAATAATTAAGGAAAATTTTAGCATCACCATAAAGTTAGTTAAGTTTCTTTAAGTTTCTAACGATCGAGAAGATCGAGAACAGCTCGAAACCCGAGCTGTCCATTGAGTCATTAGCTAGTCGAAAGGTGAGACGCATTCGCACAGGGCTTTGTACTGAGCAACGGTGTCCAAGAAATCCGACAAAGCCCCATGCGCATTGAGCCGACCAATGACATTCTCGCCACTCGCTCCGTAGTTGTCCGGCTCCACCGCGTTCCACAGGCTGTCGTCAAGGGTGATGTTGCAGCTGGCCCAGTGCCAGCCGCCTCTCGGCTCGGGACTTCCAGGAGTTTGGTAGCCTCCGAGCCACATCGTGGATCCAGCGCTGTAATTGCTGTAGATCGTCTCCACGTGGCTCATCTCGGTGGCGTCCATCACATCGGTCATGATCACCAGACCGCTCTCCGACTTGCACTTCTGTTTGCTTGGCCACCAGAAGTCGGCTTCATTCAGCAGCTTGTACTTCACTCCGCACAGGTCGTCTCCGTAGCCAGATGAGGGTCGTTTCACAAACCCTAATTTTCACAACGTCGAAAATAAGCAATGCAGCAGATTTCACAAGACCTAAATTTCACAAGCCCTAAATTTCATAACACCTAAAAGGCATGCACAGAATTTCAAAAGCCCTAAATTTCACTATCTCTAAATTTCACAAACCCTAAATTTCACAAACCCTAAATATCACAACGTCGAAAATTAAATTTGCTTCTATTTTCAGAAGCTCTAAATTTCACAAGCTCTAAATTTCACAACGCCTAAAAACACTGGAGCTACAATCTTTCACAAGACCTAAATTTCACAACGCCTAAAAACACTATGGAGATACAATCTTTCACAAGACCTAAATTTCACAACGCCTAAAAACACTATGGAGATACAATCTTTCACAAGACCTAAATTTCACGACGTCTAAAAGCACGTCTGAGAGATTGTATCTCCATAGTGTTTTTAGACGTTGTGAAATTTAGAGCTTGTGAAATTTAGAGCTTATGAAATTCTGTGCACAACTTTTCGACGTTGTGAAAATTAGGTCTTATGAAAAGTATGGCTTGTGAAATTTAGGGCTTGTGAAATTTATAGTTTATGCAGTCTGATGCAAGTTTTGTTTTCGACGTTGTGAAATTTAGAGCTTGTGAAATTTAGAGCTTATGAAATACTGTGCACAACTTTTCGACGATGTGAAAATTAGGGTTTATGAAATTTAGAGCTTATGAAAGTTTGTGTCTTGCGACGTTGTGAAATTTAGGGCTTGTGAAAGCGACCCGCCAGATGGACACAGCGAGCCCGGCTCGAGTCCCGGCTGCTGCTTCGCCTTTGTATGGAATGTCCTTGGCTTTAGCGTCGTCTTTAGCACCCATGCAAGTGACGTACGTCAGGGTTGCAGCTCAACTTCATGCAATGAGTCTTAATGAGTCATCTTCTGATTCATTGGGGGTTACGTGGATGCACTTTTAATTGAATTCCGTGTGGCCGCCATGAGTGCCCGAAGACTTATGTATGTTTCCGCCGACATGTCTAAAGCAATCGAATTTTTGAAGCGCAGTTTTTCTCGATCGAAATTGTCTACCCCATATAGCGCTATATGCGTTCTCTATAGAGCATACTAATGCACTGGTGACGTTCCTTACCGGCCTCTAACCCATGTCTAGAAACTCGAGTGTATATAGTTATAGCGTCTTGCTTGTACCTTCAATTTCAGCCTGGTCCAATGACTTTATTTTTTTTTTAGAGGCAGGGGGGTTGTGTGCACCCTGGCGCACTTTAAGCGACATAGGCACACAACCGGCGAGAGGCATTACTGCCCATTTCGCCGATACCCCTGAGCAGGCATACAAGCGCGCGGATACGTACGCTGTACGCAGGCACACACTCACACAGGAGTGTACAGCGGCCCTAACTTTATATTATCGTTAGGCATGTACAATTCACTGCGCCTTGGGGGGGTTGGCTCTCAAGGCCGTTAATTGCACGAGCAGAGCCAAGCCGAGATTCCAATTCAGCCCCAAATTAATGTGACTGCACTTGGAATCGAGCCTGGGTCGCTGGCACACCAAAGCAGCTGGGCTACCGCTGGGCTACGGTCCCCCTTGGTCCAATGACTTAAAGGGGTCGTACTATAAAGCTGTCGTAGCGTAAGTTCGATTGTACGTCGGAACTTTTACCCTACGGAGATAGGAGCTAAGAACGATCTTATCTTACGATTGCTTTATAGAACGGGCCCTAAAGTCTGTATCGTATCAGGGGGCGTCGCCATGGATTTTATGGTGGGGGCCGGGACAAATCTAAGAATTTTAAGTCATGTACATTTTAAGTCATGTAAAAATACATAAATTTTTACATGTTTTGAGAATCACTCCGCCTAAGTTGGCACGCGTTTGTTAAGTTAAAGGCGCGGCCGCGGTCTCAAGATTCCAGTGTAGATCCACATGCATGTACATGCATGTATGCATGCGTAAAAAACAGGCGCGGCGGAGGAAGAAAAATATTAGGTGGGCAACACTGGCAAACTCAGATATTTTTTGGACGGAGAGCCCTAGATGGAGATAATATAGACTATGCTATATTATAATTACTTGAGCAAACCTATAATAGGCTACAGCCACCAAGCATCATCCTCTAGACTTTGTCCGCCTCGATCTGCGTTCACTTAATTTTTAAAGCGGAATAAGTTAGTTAAGACGGAATATTAGATGGTGAACAATGAAGGGAGACCGGGCGGACGATACCCAAGGGCAGCGCAAAAGATCGAGGAATAATAAAGTAACTTAACAGACGCGCCGACGGGCAGGGCTGCTTGGCGCGTGACGTGGTCGTCGAATGGTCACGGCGGCGGCTGCAGTCACAGGCAATCCGGAAGTCTCGGATTTGGGTGGGTGTTAGGGGAAGTTTCAAACGATAGGGAAGGAAAGGGCAGTTAGCGGGTGCTTATTGGGAGATCCTGAGGATCTAGGAGCAATCAAAGTATTTAAGGGCGATTTACTCGGTCAAGAGAAAATGTGGGAAAAGTTGCCTATTCGGGTACTGTCGAGTTTCTCTGGGAAGGCTCGGTCTCGCGAGAAAACAGAACAACAACAACAACAACAACATAATAATAATAATAATAATAATAATAGTTACGCCCCACGCCAGCCGAAAGGACCGCTTAGGCGTGGCCAGGGACGATCAGCCCGCTACGTCGACCGCCTTTTTGAAGATGCGCGAGCACCCAGCCAGGCGGCCGGTGTGAAGCACGTTGGAGACCTAGCTTTGAAACGCGCGATTTGACGCCCCCCCTCTTGGCCACTCCCTTTGGGGTCCACAGCAGGACGTCCTGCAGCGGCTCTGGGCAGTAGGCCAAGCCGCTGACTCAGCAGGGCAGAAGGCCGCGTCAGACCTGTGCGCTTGTACAGAGACTCGGTTGTCTTGCTACCAGGGCCGCAGCGGGCGTCAAAAGCGGCGCGGACTAGGGCCGCATGCGCCGCGTCGAGCTGCGCCTCAAGCGCCCCGGTCAGCGTCCAGGTCTCAGCATTGTACAGCAGGGCGGTCTCAACAACCGCCTGGTACATCTGGGACCTGGCGCCGTCGGACAGGGCCTCGGAGAGCAGCACCGCCCGCACAGATCGGAAGGCAAGCCGCGCCTTCGGGAGACTTGCCGCGCCGTCTCGCTAGGTCGTCGCCGACGTCAGGCACCAGTCCGCCGAGGTAGACGAACTGAAGGCAATTCGGGAGCACCGTCCCGGGGCCGTCACCGTCTCGAAGTCGAATCTCGGCGGGTAGATCATGCGGCACCGTCAGCACCTCGGTCTTCCTGGCGTTGATGATGAGACCGAACCTCGCCGCTGCCGCAGTCAGGCCGTCCAGCAGCCATTGGGCGCCTTCGGCCGTCGAAGACAGCCGGGGGAGGTCGTCCGCGTAGCCAAGGACAGACAGTTTCCTCTCCGGGTGCCGTCTACTGGTGCGCCTTTGCAGCAGAAAGCCGTCCTCTGTTGTTGGCAGGCCGGTCCTGAGCACCCAGTCCATCACCAGCACGAAGAGAAAGGGCGCCAGAGTGTCACCCTGTAGCACACCGGAGGTCGTGCTAAACAGGTCCGACGGTCCGTCTGGCGTCGCTACCGCGGCGGTGGTGTCCTGATACAGCGCCATGATGGCGGAGATTAGCTGCTGCGGTACGTTGTAGGCACGGAGCACGTGAGGCAGCGCGCCGCGCGCCACCGAGTCGAAGGCCTTGAGGAAGTCGACCAAGATGACGATAAGGCTTGACTGGTGGATGCGCGCCTCCTCGATGATGCGGTGGAGGGCCAGGATCTGCGTCACCGTACCGCGACGGGGGCGGAACCCGTTCTGCTCGTACCGCAGGAACGAGTCCAGCACGGGCTGTAACCGTGCTAATAGCACCCGGTTGAATAGCTTCGCGGTACAGGACATGAGCGAGATTCCACGATGCTTCTCCTTCCGTGTATTGCCTTCCATGTTGGCCTGGGTCCACTCGCGGGGCGCGGGGCCTCCTGCCAGGACGCCGTTCATCACGCGGGCCACCTCAGTGGAAACCCTTGAGACTCGCAGCGCCTCGACGGGGACCTCGTCCGGGCCGGGGGCGCGGCCTCCCGGAGCCCTGCGGGCGAATTCCACGACGTCGGTGCTGGTCACAGGACGGGTGTCGAAGTTCTCCTGCCGTGGCAGCGCCACCTCGAGGGGCAGCAGCATCTCGTTCGGCAGAGTCGGCGGCGGCGCGTTGACAATGGCGGCGAAGAAGGTGCGCAGCTCGTTTCTGCGCTCTTCGGCCGTGTCGCCAGCCAGGTTAAGCGCCGTCTTCTTTTTGCAACCGGTTAGGGGGTTCACGACCGGCCAGACGACCCTGTTCTGCCGTTCAGGCCCGACGGAGGCGACTGCCCTGATTGCGTCGTCAAGAGCGGCTTGCTGTCGACTAGCGTAGGCGTCTGCCAGGGCTTTCTCGGCATCGGATGTCGGTCGCCTGGCTCGTCGCAGCTGCTCGACTGTGCGGCGGGCCTCCCGGACCTCCGGGTCGCTTGCCCAAACCAGAAGTTTCCGTGAACGCGGGCTCCATAAGCGACAAAGTTTTGGCAGCGGCAGTGGTGATGGCTGAGCTGATGGTGGTGTAGTCTGGCGCCTGCGCGGATCCCAGGGCAGTCGCGAAGATGTACGCAAAGTTGCTGCGGGTTCCGGGGTCTTGCAAGGCGTAGAAAAGTCTTCTCCTAGGGCGTTTTGGTGGCCTGTACAGCGGGTCAGAGAGCCTCAGGTCGCAGTAGAGTAGGCGATGGTCGGACCGGACAGCCAGGGGTTCCATTGTGTCACAGTTCTGCAGCCGACTGCGTTCGCGGTGTCGAACCAGCGCATGGTCAAGCTGCGCCAGGCGGGTCGTGGCGAACAACAACAACAACAACAACAGCAACAACAACAACAACAACAACAACAACAACAACAACAACAACAACAACAATAATAATAACAACAAAAGACAGTGACCAGAAGGGGGGAGTCAGATGGCACGCCGATTGGGACAGGTCCCTAAAAAAGTCGCACCCGCCCGCCTGGTTAGGGACGCTAGCAGCGTCCTTTAACAGTCTGTTAATGCAGCGAGCCGTTCGCCACTGGCCTCGCCTGTGTGGTTCCTGCAGCTGAAGCAGCAGCACGTCATGCAGCAGCGGCTCCCGGCAGCGAGCTTCTGACCGGATGATGTGGGCAGCCGCCGTTCGAGCAGCAGGTCAGGGTTGCCCTCTCATAGAGCGCGGCGTTCGTCTTGGTGACTGGGCCGCTGCGAACTCCAAAAGCAGCACGCAGCATGGCCGCATGCGCAGCGTCCAGCTGCGTCTCCCGGGCATCCGTCAGGATCCAGCTAGGCGTCTGTATTGTGAAATAAGACCGTCTCAACGACTGCCTGGAACAACTGAGACCTGAGCCTGTCGTCCAGGGCCACAGAGTGCAGCATCGAGAGCGCAGTGCGGAGAGCAGCCCAGGCCAGTCTGCGTCGTCCTGCGAGGTCACCGATACAGAAAGTGCTTGCAGCGGGATAGCGAAGTCACTGCCCCGTCAGTGCCTCGGCAGAAAATCTCGGGCAGCAAGTCCGATGAAACCGTGAAGACTTCTGTCTTCTGCGGGTTCAGCTTGAGTCCGACCCGCGCCGCTGCCACCGTCTGTCCATCCAGCAGCCGTTGGGCGCCTTCGGTCGTCGAGGACAGCAGATCGAGGTCGTCCGCGTAGCCGAGCACGCGCAGAGCCGTTTCTCCGGGTGCCGCCGACTCGTCCATCTTCTCAGCCGTCGTCCGAGTTGGGCAGGCCGGTCCTTAGCACCCAGTTTCGCACTTCGTCTCGATACCGAAGAAGCCGGGCACGACGTAGGAGGCCGCGAGAGCACAGGGGGATCTTGCTTATGTCTTGTGCTGCGAAGCTGTTCAACCCCAAATGATGGTAGCGCGGTTACAGCCTGCGTTGGACCCGCTTCTGCGCCCCGTGCAGAACGGGTTCCGGCCGCAGCGTGGCACAGTGACGCAGATTCTCGACCTCCGCCGCATCATCGAGAAGGCGTGCATTCACCGTTCAAGCTTTGTCGTTTTCATTGAGGTCCTCAAGGCGTTCCCCTCGGTGTCTTGTGGCGCATGCCTCTCATGCTCCGAGCCTAAAACGTGAGCAGCAGCTGGTTTCCGCCATCGTAGCAATGTACCAGGACACGACCGCTGCTGTGATGACTCGAGCCGGCCTGTCGGACAAGTTCAGCACGTCTTGACACAGGAGTGCTGCGGGGACACTCTGGCGTCCTTTCTGTTCGTGCTTGCTCAAGGGACCGAAACCCAGAGAACAGCAAAGCAAAGTAAAGGGTAAAGGATGGCCGTGACCTGTCCTTACAGACCGATCCGTTACAAAGCAAACCTGATAACTCCACCCCACTGTAGCGAGCAACTCTGGCTGGTTATTGCGAGTGTTAGTTAGCCACTCAAAAAGTGGAGAAATAGAATGTGGCTGTGCCTGTATATTTATTGTCTGGTCACAGATTTCCGGTTCATTGAGTGCGCGTTGGGATGTGCTCGAGCAGAGGGAAGTGGATAGGCTGGGTGGGGCTGGGGGTCACGGAGTGCAAACTATAGGTGCCCGAACTGCCTGCCTGCGCATGCTACACCCACCAGCCGCGCTGTGATTGGACAAAGACTTGGGGTGCAGCTCAGTGGAGAAAATGATTGATGATAGGGTATTATACTGTATAACAGGCGGGGAAAATCTGGGGAGATAGGGGTACCGTAAAAGTGGTCACACGCATGATTAATTTTAAACAATAGAAAGGAGTTGAGGATGCAGGGGTTGATGCACTGGAGAGTGGGAGAGTGGGCGGACGATAGGCGAATGGGGTGGGCACAAGAATCACAGGGGACGAAGGGAGGGTGCGCAAAAGTGGAGGGGGGTGGGCCTACATACAGATGTCAGCTACTGAAATATTGGGAAGGCAATGCCTCCCCCAAAAAATCATTGGGTAGGCAATTGCCTACACTGCCCCGGCTCAGCCGCGCCTGTGCGTAAAGTATATAATAGTTTTTATTCCTGTTATCTTCTGCTCACAAGTCAGAAAGAATTTTCAACTCACTGGCCTCTGAGGGCCCTGTTATGAGTGTGAGGCTCACATCTCCGAATCTCTCTCTGCCGCAAATTATCCAAGACAGTGTATTTTATATTCAAGCAAGCAAACTGGTTTAGTTGACAAAATGAAGAGCAATGCATAGTTTGAGCGGGGCAGGGTTATCGCTCGAGCAGTTTTCTCTGTCCCGTTGTTAGGCAACCATATCAACCCCCCCCCTAAGCACTGCTGCGAGTCTACTGTGTCACGCGTTCGCAGGCTGCTGGCTTGGCCTTCGAACCTCAGCTTTGTTATCTGCCCTTTAGTGTAGAGCTGGTCTGGCTGGATAGACCCGGTCGAGACGAGAGGAGGCCGTTGTTTTTTTCGCTTTGATATAAGCACAATTCCAGTGCTTACAAAAGTATACCTATATTATTGGCTCTTACATGTATATATGGTTACATGTTACGTAAAGCTACACATGTAAGTGACGG
>NIVC01001098.1:413893-439284 GCA_002269645.1 Macrostomum lignano
TTGTTTTTATCTTAGAAAATTAGGTAGAAAAATATAGATCATATATAAATTTAATACATGTGTTATATATTTTTTATCAACAAAAAAAATTTTCATATATCAAATTTAATACATGGTGTTCAATATATGTTTTTTGCTAGCAACGTAAAAAAAATTTTCAAAGTCATGCTGTTCCCACCTTAATATTTTGCTATTCTGTCTTGCTACACGCAAAGTTGTAGAGCTATTTCTCTATTCTACTGATTTTAATTTTTGCTTGCATATTCTCTATTGTACTTTACTTTTATTTTAGCATCTATCTCATATGTACCTTATTTAGCTATATCTATTGTTATTCTAGGCCCGGGATCAGAGGGTTACAGCGCACTTTGCTGGGTATTCTGCCCTGAGGTGGGTTTCTCAGACTCTAAGCCTGGATTTCTCTACCCTGTGGTAGGATCTCTGCCTCCTAAAGGCGGGTTACTAGACTCCTAAGTTTAGGATTTCTCGTTCTCTGAAAACAGACTGGACTCCAATCTTGGGGCAACTCCTAAACTACTATCCACTACTCGAAATAAGTAACACGAGCAAATATGAGCCCAAGGCTGATTTCTTCTCAAATGAGAGTATTAAAGTTGTTCAGGAACAGAAGTTACTTTGCCAGGCTCCCAAGTGGCCTCTATTTATAGTAAAAACTTCTTATTGTTTCAAACAAAATATTATACAAAAAATATAGAAAATATGCAAAATATATGAAATATTCGCGTAGTATAACAATAGCGTTTGAATTTATATGTCTCTAAGAAATGTAAAACTACTTACTAAAATCAAAGCCTATTACAATTGTAATTACCTTTAAAGAAAAAATTTATGGATAGAAAGAATAAGCAATTCTAACTTGATAGAAAATTGTATATTATAGCAAAAAGAAAATAATTCTAGTAAAAAGAAAACATTTATACATAGTTTAAAAATATCTTATTCTAAAAAGAAAGTATCATAATATAAAACAAAATGGTATAGCCTTAAAAGTAAGATTAAATAGAAAATTGTTTTGGCTAAATAGAAAAGTAATTTTGGCAAAATAGAAAAGTAAAGTAAACTAAAAAGAAATTAATCTAACTAAAAAGTTCTTTACAAAGTTTGCAAAAACCTTTAGGCAAAAACAATAAAAGATATAGAATTCTATTGTCTATTTGTAAGCTATGGCATAAGCAGTTAATTGCTAAAAGAATTTTAATGCAAGGTAAATATATAAGATAATCTCCAACTATAAAAATCAAAACTCTGTGTGTCTGTCTGTGTACAAATTACTTCGCTGTATAGACTCCCAAACCGCTCAACCAAATTACACCAAATTTTGCACCCACCCTAAATTCACTACCTTATAGACTACCTTAAAATTTCCTAAATTTGAGTCTTCCCACCTTAAAGTGCAAAAAACTGCTCAAAATGCGCAATTTTTTCACTAAATCCTCTATAGCACCACTCTACTTCCACCGATTCTCTTCAAATTGGACACACTCAATCTTCAACTATTTTGACACAATTGTGTAAAATTTTGAGTCTTAAAGTTAATCCTAAACGGCGCTGTGCACTTTTAAAGTTAGGCTGTTTTTTTCAGTGTAGCAACCACCCCAACCTCCGCCCACCTGCCTCTCTTTCCCGATCCTGATCTGGGCCCAGATGTGTAAAAGGGGTTTCAAAATTGACTAACTTTTGGCTGCCATAAGTTTGCTCCACATGAAGCAATTGACTTCAAATTTGACACAATTCTTTATTGACTCATTCTCTGTCTAATTGTAAAGTCTCAACTCTGTATCTCAATCAGAACAGAAACTGTAGGCATGTGAAGTCTGTCTGCTTTTTCTGTTGTTTGTTCCACTCACTCACTCATTCCCCCAGCCCAGACAAAGGGTCAGGCGATAGGGCTCAATGTACATAGCAAATGTACAGTGTTTTGGAATAACTTTTTAATAGCCTTCTCTGTACCCCCGCGTGTGGAGAGGCTACGTTTAGCCATGACAGTTTAGTGAGAAATTCTAACCACTGTCCTATGTATTGGCAAACTCTGCAGCAGTTTAACAGTGGATGGCAAATCAAGGGAATCCAGCATGGTTTGTATAAGCGAAAGATTTATGAAAAGGCAATGCAATGCAATACAACCCTATTAAATTAGTCACACCATGGAAATTTTAGGTTTCTCCTCAAAGTACTTTAAATTTTAAATGTCCTAAAAATGCATATTTCCTTGGTTGTTAGACTGATGCAGACTGCAATGGAGCTGAAAATACACAATTCTTTTCAGGACTGCAAATTGGCAAGAAAGATGACATGATCAAAGTATGAGAACAGCCATGAGAGTACTACGTCTCACAAACTGGCTTTCCAAGCAGGAATGGCGAATGGGCAGACTTTTACTTCAAAAGCCAGATAAAGAATCCAGTATCCAGCTTATGTGCAGGCCAGATAAGAGTGGAAAGGAGAAGGAATAGACGGAATAGAAGGAATAGAAGAGATGAAAGGCAAGAGGGGGATATGAGAAAACATTGAATATAAGAGGAGAGACAAGTGGGGAGGAGAGAGCAGAGAAGAAGGGAGGAGGAGGGGAGAAAGGAGGGAGAGGAAAGAGTAAAGGTAAGAAGAGGGGAGAGATGAGACAGAGGATCGATGAGAGGAGAGTAGAGAAGAGTGAGAAGAGAGTAGAGATGAGAAAGCAGAAAGAAGATAACAGAGGAAAGAGAGGAGTCAGAACAGGTGAAAGAGAAGAATACAGAGGAGATAAGTGAGTGAACGTATAAGAGAGTAAAGATGACAGATAAGAAAGCAGATGAACAGACAAGAGATGGGAGAGTACAGAGAACAAAGGAGAGATAAGAGAGAAGAGATTACAGAGACTAGAGGAGAGAGGAGAGACAGGAAGAGAGAAGAGGAAATAGGAGAATGAAGAGGGGAGTGAGTAGAGAGGAGAAGAGAGATTGGAGAGGAGAGAGAGAGGGAGAGAGAGAGAGAGAGAAAGTGCAGAGCAGATAGAAACGAGAAGAGATAAGAGAGAAAAAATAAAAGAAAAAAAAGAAGAGATGAAAGAGCAGACGAGAGAGAAGAGAAGAATTAGTGAAGAAAAATATTCTAGCCTAGAATAAAAAGCACTTCCAGCCTTAAAGTAAAACTTTTATAGACTGAAGGTTAAGCCAATGTAGCCACGGTGGAAATTAATAAGAAAAAGAACACATGAATAGATTTTCTTCTGACTTGAATCATTCAATCAAATTTTTGCAATATAGTATTATTATTGACATCTTTCAAAGGGATTGCTCCATTTTATAAAGAAAAAACATAAAAGCTAGATTATTCACCTATTATACCAGAGGCCAAACAAGGTTGCTAACTAGAAGAATTCTAGAAAACTAGCAGTGAGTTGCATAGTGCTTCTCTAACTTAAATAGATCTTTTTAGCTTATGAATTTAATCTTATACTTGAAATTGTATTAAATGGAAATGCTAGCCAGTAATTCTATAGAGATGGAAAAGTCTGCACTTCAAATATATGCAAACTTCTAAAAAGCTCTGAAAACACTATCTCTCTTTCTCTTGGAAAGGCATATACAGTGATTTTAATACAAAAATGAGTTAGTTGTATTGTATTGCACAGTCTAATTAACTATGGTATATGTGGGTAAACCTAACTTTATCTAATTGAAAACCATAAGTGGGATTTTTAACAACTTAAAACCATTGAAAACTAGACCTAGGATCATTGTAAAGCAGACTTGGAATTATTATTATACTGGATTCTACTATTCTACTGGATTCGTATCCTGCATCTGATGAGCCATCTAAATCAGGACTCTCATCTTCCATGCCAAATCATCTAGCAAGTGGAATTATTCTTGAGCTATTGGTGAATACGTTGTGAATTGTATCATACTGTATTCACCTCACTTTTACTTCTAGGCATTCAAGAATCATGACTTGTGTAGTACTGTGTATGCTCACTACAGTGTATTAAGACAATTTACAAATTGTCTCACAGGCCGCCACTAGAGGGCATAGTGATTAGCTGTTAAAACAATCTGCACAGACTATGTAAAAAAACTAGCTGGCGAGGCATTTAGCCTTAAAAATAAGGTGATAGTTACTCCTGCTGTTTACCTAAAAGTACGTTTATTTTCTTAGCTTTCTTTCATGGGTACGTCGCATTTTTTGATAGAAAACTAAGTCACACGGCCAGTGTAATTTCAGAGGTTGCGCATGTATGTCAGCAATCCCCCCATAAGCCTGACATCTCAGCAATCCCCTTAATGGAGCTTAATGAGGATTCCCTGCAATTCCCTGCAGCTTAAGGCAATACCCAAATATTCGAGAATCAAACAAATTATTATTTTAAGACGAAGGATTAGCCATTATGGATGAAGTAGGCATTTAAGAAAGATAATTGTATCTACCTGAATAGAGGGTAATGGGGCTGCCAAATCTTTTTAAACAACCCTACGACACTGCCAAGGTAATCACACAAGTGATAACTAAATTCTAAGGAGACTAAAATCTTCCTGAGCAGGTTTTAGTGTCATTTTACATTCAGGTTTAAATTTTTTAAAGTATTATTTAATGAACTTAATCGTCGGTATCTTTGCCTAGACGATATCATATTACGAATTTTACTATGAAAGCCCTTTTTCAGGATCAAGAAGTCACAATCGCAATTACTGCTGCCGTATTTTCTACATATTTTTGTAAAGAAACTGGTCAACTCGATCGCAGATGGCTTCACGAAGTCGTATTTCCTCAGTTGCGAGAAATAAATGAATTCGGAATATTTCATGTTAACAAAGAGATCATTCGAACAAGTCTTCGTAGGAAGGGCAGCAACAGTTATTTATTACGACTAGTTTGCGCTGAATCAGCAGGCTGCAAGACAGTTATTACGTTGTCGATGGCAGATTTGCCTCTGATTGACAGTGTTAACTTAAGGTTGCAAAAGAAAAACGAGCACAGCGGCCACAGAGTGATTCTTCCAAACGACAATGTCCGCCATCTGTGGGAGCATGGTTCACAAGAGTGTCGAGAATTTGTCGCGAGTAAGGCGGCATGCAAAGACGCAAGACCGACTGAAATTTACGAGGGAAGCCTGCAGCATTTTAAGTCAGGTAAAATATGTTCCTTAGCGTCAGTGCGACAAGCATGTAGTCGTATTCAGAATGCTTCTAGAAGAAGCCAAAACGAGCACGAAGATTTGCGCAAGCAAATGTTAGATTGGAAAATATCGCTAGTATCGGAAGACGCTGTATCTGGATTTATTCAGCGTATCAGTACGGCTCCATTTGGAGTCGTTATTTATTGCGCGGAACAACAATTTCTTTTGCGCCAATTACTTGCCAGGAATCCCTACGCTCCAGTCCACATCGACGCAACTGGTGGGCTCGTACGAAAATCGGAACTTATACCTGAAAATGTGCTGCTCTGCAGCGCAGTTGTTAGTTCTGAATCTGAATCTGTTGTGGCAACGCCAATAGCAGAGGCGGTATTGGAGTCCACGAAGACCGAAGATATATCCGCGTGGATTGAATCCTTTCTGCTCAATTTTGCCCGGTTTCAAGACCGAGGTGTTTGGGAAGTGTCAAAGGTTGGCCCGCGTATTTATGTTATCGACTTCAGCTGGGTCTTTCTCCATGGCGTTCTTCGTGCTGCTGCCATAATGGATCTAGGAACGTATTTAAGAAAGCAATTCAAGCGACTAACCTCATGGGACGTTAAACCTCCATCGTACCCACTTGTATTCATTTGCAGTTCGCATCTAATGCATCGTGTTGCAATGACGATCGCTATCAAAAACAGAGAAACGAAAAAAAACTTTCTTATCTTTTTTGCCAATCTTATTACTGCTGATAGTTTAGAAACAGCGAAGTCGGTCTGGGAGACCATGCTTCGTCTATTTTGCAGCCAGTATGTAACGTCCGTTGTGCAAGACGCTTTCGAAGTGCTTCATCAGTACAAGCTTCCTTGCCATCTAGCTGTCATGAATTTGTGAATGAAATGCCGGATCCTGAAGAGGAAAATCAATCAGGAATTTCAGTTGATCCTCCAGATTCGGAAGCTGCTACAACACTACGATCAAGTTCACCCTTTTCAGGAATTTTCGGTGTTCCTGAGCCAATCAATACCGAGGCAAAAGAGTTGAATCCTAACTTTTCTCTAGAGGCTATGCAAAAAGTCTTTAAACTTTATCTACCGCTTCTGCCGATTTGGAGCGTGTGTGTTTTCAAAGGAACGCCTATTAGCACGCACCTAACGAACGCACCTGTTGAATCCTGGTTTCGTTGGGTAAAAGCTAGAGTGCGTCGTAAAAGTGGCACGCGTTTGTTGATTGGAAACTTTCTACGGGCACAACTCGAATGTGTACTAGAGCGCATTAGTCGAGTCAAAAAGAATCAGCAGACTGTTCTTCCACCTCGGCGACCAAGACGTCGCAAGGTAAATGAAGAGGCACCTCACGTTCCCAAAGGGGACCCTTGGGCCTCCAGAGTTTCAAAACCCTCTTACTTAGGCGGGAAAATTGCCTCAAAGCTACCGTTTAAGTGCAGCCAACTGCGTCCTGCAAGAAAATCAGAGCACCGATTTGCTCCGAAATCTGAAACTCCAACGTGTGCACTAAGTCCGCCTGCCACTCTTTCCAAGAATACTTTTATTACTGTTAAGGCAGATAACTGCGGCGAAGAGATCAAATCCGTCTACAGAGGTTGCGTTTTCATACGCCGAGACTGCGCCAAAACTGAGATTGGCCGAGAGTGCGCAGCCACAACTGAGATTGGCCAAGAGTGCGCAGCCACAACTGAGATTGGCCGAGAGTGCGCAGCCACAACTGAGATTGGCCGAGAGTGCGCAGCCACAACTGAGATTGGCCGAGAGTGCGCAGCCACAACTGAGATTGGCCGAGAGTGCGCAGCCACAACTGAGATTGGCAAAGAGTGCGCAGCCATAACTGAGATTGGCCAAGAGTGCACAGCCACAACTGAGATTGGCCAAGAGTGCGCAGCCATAACTGAGATTGGCCAAGAGTGCGCAGCCACAACTGAGATTGGCCAAGAGTGCACAGCCACAACTGAGATTGGCCAAGAGTGCGCAGCCATAACTGAGATTGGCCAAGAGTGCGCAGCCACAACTGAGATTGGCCAAGAGTGCGCAGCCACAACTGAGATTGGCCGAGAGTGCGCAGCCACAACTGAGATTGGCCGAGAGTGCGCAGCCACAACTGAGAATGGCCGAGAGTGCGCAGCCACAACTGAGAATGGCCGAGAGTGCCCAATCAAACTGAAGCTGGCCGAGGGTGCGCAGTCGAAACGGATGATGGCCGAGAGTTCGAAGCCAAAACGAATGATCGCTGAGAGTCCGCAGTCAAAGCGGAGGATGGCTGAGAGTGCGCAGCCGAAGCGGAGGATGGCTGAGAGTCCGCAGCCGAAGCGGAGGATGGCTGAGAGTGCGCAGCCGAAGCGGAGGATGGCTGAGAGTCCGCAGCCGAAGCGGAGGATGGCTGAGAGTGCGCAGCCGAAGCGGAGGATGGCTGAGAGTCCGCAGCCGAAGCGGAGGATGGCTGAGAGTGCGCAGCCGAAGCGGAGGATGGCTGAGAGTCCGCAGCCGAAGCGGAGGATGGCTGAGAGTGCGCAGCCGAAGCGGAGGATGGCTGAGAGTCCGCAGCCGAAGCGGAGGATGGCTGAGAGTGCGCAGCCGAAGCGGAGGATGGCTGAGAGTCCGCAGCCGAAGCGGAGGATGGCTGAGAGTGCGCAGTCGAAGCGGAGGATGGCTGAGAGTGCGCAGTCGAAGCGGAGGATGGCTGAGAGTGCACAGCCGAAGCGGAGGATGGCTGAGAGCGCGCAATTCAATCCAAGGACGACAGAGAGCACGCAGCTAAAAACGAGAGTGGGCAAGAGGGCGCAACCTAAACGTAGGATGGCCAACAGTGCACAGGTCAATCGCAGACAGACTTCTGTCGAGTTAAAGAGCACTAAAAACCCTTTAGTTTCGACGAGCATCAATCAACTTTTTCATTTTATGGACAAAAAAGAAAATTCTAAGTGTCCCGCTACGTCAAGAAAATTCATCACCAGTGACTCAAAACGCCTCAAAATTCTTCCTACTGCCAGTGCAAAATCCAAAAAAAACAGAGATGAAAATTTTACTAAGGAAGAGCTCGTGCCTTGTTTCTCAACCCAAGAAAAGTATGGAAAATTCTGTATCAGGCGCTTCGATCGCGATTCTCTTCTTAGCGAGCGCAGTTGGATCAGTGTCACGGTAAGTTGGTGTTGGTCTTGTGTCCTTTAAAGTCTTTTAATTACAGCTCAATTCTTAAATCCTTTTGATATGCTCAATTGACAATCAGTTCTGTGAATTATTTCAAAGAAAGTAAGCTTTATTTTGTAGACCGTGTTTACTGCAGAAGTAAGATTGAGGCTCCGGAAGAGCCAGTCGCTTCTATATATTTAGCGAGCACCGTACGCAAGCAACAAAGACCCTCGAGGGTCTCTCATACATGTACGCAAACCAAAAGGGGAAAAGGAAAGGAAGGAAGGAACAGCAAGCAAGCAATGGGTGACGCATCGCGATAATGAACATTCCTACCCCACTTCCCCCAACCCCCTCTCACACCACACTACACTGTACGTCATCACACCCCTTCCCACTAAGATCTTGATCACGGAAGGTGTCATCAAAAAAAGCAAAACAAGCGATCATCAGTTGCAATCAGTCAATTGTAGGTCAGCCTCTCCGGCTTGAATCGCAGCCTGGCCGATCTCCGCGGCACCGTCCACTCCTCGGTAGCTGCTTCAGGACCAGCATCAGCAACGCCCGTCTCTGCTGCCGGGGTCTCAGGCAACTCTGCTGTTGCGAGAGGTCGATAGTTGCCTCCTTCGGGCAGCGGCAGGATGGCGGCAGACTCGCAGGCTGCGGAGACATCAAGGGGGGCCGCCGGCACAATGGACGCCGCAGGCTTGCGTACCTTCTGTTGGTCATTGGTCCACACCCATTCGGATTCTTTCTTCATGATTCTTTCTCTCAAGGACTTGTCAGTACCGAAAAATTCACTATGAATCTTGACAAGTAATTTGCACTACCAATAAACCGTTGGAGCTGCGCTTGCTTTTCAGCACGCTGTTCGAAACGGGAGCACGAGAAATGCCCGCAGACAGATTGCCCGCCGAGATTTGCCCGCGGGGGATTTGCCCGTGGAGATTTGCCCGCCGAGCTTTTCCCGCGGGGATTTGCCCGCAGTGCATTTTGCCCGCGAGCGAGTTGCCCGCCGAGTTTTTTCCCGCCGAGGTTTGCCCGCAGTGCTTTTTTCCTGCAGCGCATTTAGCGACGCGGCAGATTTTGTCTGCATTGCCTTCCCAATGCTTAGTACGTGTTAATCTCAATAAAGAGATTTACACGATCAAAACGTTTTGATAGTAACTGCATATTAAATGCATATTTTTTTGGGGGGGGGGCAATACAGACAGAATCTAGCTGCCAAATGCGCTGCAGGAAAAAAGCATTGCGGGCAAACCTCGGCGGGAAAAAACTCGGCGGGCAACTCGCTCGCGGGCAAATTAAGGGCAACTCGCTCGCTCGCTGGTGGGCACTGCGGGCAAATCTCGGCGGGCAATTTTCGGCGGGCAAATCTCCACGGGCAATTCGCTCACGGGCAAAATGCACTGCGGGCAAATCTCCGCGGGAAAAGCTCGGCGGGCAAATCTCCACGGGCAAATCTCCTGCGGGCAAATCTCGGCGGGCGGTTAGTCTGCGGGCAATTCTCATGGACCCGTTCGAAACTGTTTGGGTGCGGCATTTCTTTGATGCTGTTTACTTTTTGTGGATCTACTTTCACACCTTTGTCAGTTAGTATGTGTCCAAGAAATCGAAGCTCAGTTTTGCCAATGCTCGTCTTTTGCCTGTTCAGAGTCAGGTTCTTTTTTCTGCATTGCTCCAAAAGATTTCGGACTGCTTGGTCGTGCTCTTCCCGAGTCTTTCCCCATACTATGATGTCATCAATATGTAGTTAGCAGATTTTTCTACCTGACTTGTCACTTCTGCAAAGAGATTCTATAGTCGATGCATTTCATACACTATGGACATCGTCAGGTCTCAATTATTTATTAATTGAAAACAGAAGAAAAGAACTTGTTAAAAAACAGTTGACAAGGAAAAGAAAATTATTACAGTTGACGAAGGAGTCAAAGTTTAGTACTCGTATACAAAACTGGGTGCACAAGTTAGGGTGGAAAGGCATGGTGCGCATCAGATCAATCCAGTCCGGTTTTTGCGTACAATGCCTTTCCACTGAGTCTTATTGCAGTTTTCTATTTAACTTGATTGATAATGGTTCGAAACGCGTTGCATAAAGACTCATCGAATGCTGATCCTTGTGTTTCTTTTCTATATGTTCTCTTCTGAAACAGTACGCTACCATGTAATCCATGCATCCTTCCCACAGATTATTAATGCACTTCTTGCTGCCGTGGCTTCTCAGCATGACGGTGCGGCTTTTCTACTGCACTATGAAGTCGACATACTCTTTCGTGGAGTGGAAGATCAATTCACAGCTGAATTGATCGATAAGCTGCACAATGTTAGCATTATGATTGATGTGCAGACATTACCGTAGTTTATCGATTATGGCATCGTGTCTTATTGACTAAATATTGAAACTATTGACTTTCCCATGTTTTAGGCAAAGAAAGCGATAATTGGTACAATATATCGCAACCAACACTTTATGCTTTTGTTCGTGGACCTGGAGCGGCACAATGTAGCAGTTTTGGATCCTCTTTTGTCATCCGAGCAACTTAACATTTCAATATGTGCTAACTTAAAGTAAGTTGGTGCTCAAAGTATTTAAATTGTCTCAATGCAAGTATTTGAAAGTATTCTAAACTGTCGTTTGTGTCTCACTCCCCATCTTTTGTTGATTGTCGGTAATTTATCGTTAATCGTTAATTATCGGTAATTTATTTAATTATTCATCAAGACGTCAACACAGAAGTTCTTTGGTAAAAAAATTAGCAAAAAATGGATGCGGGGTTAAAAATTGGAAAAATGAGCACCAGTGAAGCGCCAGGCACACGACCAGTTTTAATAAAGCTCTACAGGGGGGAGCAAGCAGGTAAGCATGCATACGAGTACACCCATCTCGACCCACACCCACCCCAGCACAGAACACTGGTTTGTACTGCCTGTACGAAACTATGACGCTTAAGAAAAATTGTAGGCAATTTTAGGGTTGGCCAGTCCACCACAATGACCGCCAGTCAGTCGCGATCAAGTACCCGAGTCATGACGCTCATGACCTTGCCTCATGATATTGTGTCAAGGATCTTACCTTTTTAGCTACTATTCGCGACACTGGTTGAATTGCCAGATTGCCTAAGATACTCGTATCTAGGGCGGATCACTGGCGCCGAATGTCTATTTAATATATTTTATCAATACCAAACGACCTGCGCGACCCAACAGTCACCTCTTATCACGAGTACTAATTACTTATATTAGTACTCTATTTTTTACTAAACTGATTGCTGATTAGACAGGAAACTAACGCATTCCATTATGTTTGTTGTTCTATTACTGCTCGTGTTTTATTCTGCCCTCAGCTCCGTTCGACACTGCTTTGGCTGGCATGAAATGCAGCCTATTACTATAAAGCACTCGATTCAGCAGGACGGGAATAGCTGCGGAGTGCTAGTGTGTAAATTCGCTGATTTGCTACTATCCGATAGCTCACTAAATATCAATTCGGCACCAAGAGAGATGGCTCTGAGCCGTTTGGAATTGTGGAAAACTTTGCTCCTCAGGGCGGTTGACCAAGAAAATTTATGCTGGATGTGTGGAGAGAAAGAGGCGGCTTCACATGATGGTGCCTACGATAATTGGGTGAGTAGTATGCATTGGTTTGTAAGTTTTAGCGAAGATTATACCTTATGCGTACGAGTACGAAGCGTTATTACGATGTCGTAAATTTCGGAAATGTATCAAAAAGAGATTTCATAAAGGTATTGCTGAGCAGTGTCTTGGCAGTAAACTCCAATTTAGATTTTTCCTTCTCCTTTCAGATACAGTGCGAAAAATGTTTCATCTGGTTCCACGAAGCGTGCATTCGACAATCATGCATTTCAACTTGTGTCTTCTGTGACAGGATTTGACTTGCACTTTTGTGCAACTTTGTTACGAGGTGTATCCAAAATGAAAGAGTCTATCGATAATAATGGTTATGTGATTCATTTAACTTTAATTTATGTGGATATCAGAACGACAAATGCTTTTTTATGTTTCTTTCGGGCAGCATTTTTTGCATTAAGTATCCTCCGCCAAGACGTTTGCAATTCGGTATTCAACCCCCCATCCTCCTAGGATTGCAGATCTGGTGACGGTTTTATTAGCACGTTCCTAATTAGCATGTATACAAGCAGAATACCAGATTCGGAGACTCATTTTTATCCTCTAGAAAAGTATCTGCTGGTGGTAAATTCGATATCAATTCGGCCCTAAATTGGGTGATCAATTTGATTACGGGCACTGTTGTCGGAATATTACCCACTGCCGATGGCATCCTTTACCTGATTCGTTATGGTTCGTACCTGCTTTACCTTTGTAAGTCACGTGCTTCGTTTTTTTATTTTTGACACAGCCTTATTTTTTAACTATGATGAAAGCCTACAGTGCATTTATGGCAAGATAATAGCTGTATCCATACTGGTACTAGTGTACCATAGAGTTTAAACAATCATACTGAAGCAGTGCAACTAAAGACAAAATGTGATAGCACATATCATTACTAGACATGACTGCAATATCTGCGTATGGTATGCGCCCATTTGTGACCATACAGACGTAGACGTTTATTATGTAAGCAAGACTTTGTGGTCAAGAGCCGTTCCTGAATTCACTAGTGCCCGCTCTTGGCTATAGAATAAACAATCTTTAAAGTCGGTAAATACCATGGTAGCTAGTAACGCTTTCTTCACAGACTTTATCATGCTATATTTTTCCGTTGTTTAATTGAAATTTTGTTTTCAACGTAAGCTGTAAATTTGAACTCGAAATAAATTTCGAAGTTTTTACCGATTGACATACGTGGCAATTAAAAATGTGTTGTTTGTGCATTTTAAGCAGCTAATTAATATTTCATAATTTAGTTATTTGGGCCTAAAGGGCTTTCTATTGTAGTACAACAACACCAACACGTAAAGCAATTTTTTCTCTAGCGTACAATTTCTACAGTTTTTTATTCTGCACTTAAGGAGTTAAGCGCTTCCAAACCATGTTTTTTCTCTATGTATCCAAATATTTATTTTGCATTTGAACTTTCTTGTTTTTTTGCTACAATTTGCTACAATTGCTACACTTGCTACAATTATGGACAAGCATTTTTTTATTGCAATATTTTTGCTATTAAGTAAATTATTAAACATGCATCGTTAGATTTTTTCGGGCAAGTCCTGCCCTGTCTTTCCTTTAAAAAAATCGACTTTCTCTCAGTTTCCGTTCGTTTTATTTGCAACGAATAATGGATCACCAACGCAAAAATAATTAAAACATCATTTTTTCACACACAAGAATTTACCAAAAGCAAAGCTAACTACAGGCAAGTTCAGCGCTTACAGACGCTGCCAGTCATAAGAATATAGACATCAAACTTTAGACAGGTTTATTTGTAACTCGGAATTTGTAGCGAGTGAATTAGAACGCAGTGGAATGAAATAATCTTGAAATGATCTATGGCCAAATCTCCACTGTTTTACACATGGACATCGTGCAGGAATGACACTCTCCGTTCCTGCACGCAAACAATTTATTTAAAATTGTACGCAAATGTATGGGGAGGAGAGAGAATGTATACAGAGTGTGGAGGTAGGAAAGAGAGAGGGGGTTAAAAATAAATCGATTTTTGTGATTTTTTATTTCACGCCGACATATAAAATTAATTCAGTGAAGGGGGAGAAAAACTCTAATAAGAATGAAATTCATGAACGCTTACTCGTGCGTCTATGGCCAAAGCACAAGTGCACTGGTCTGTCTCTGGTGTTTCTCTAGTCTGTCTCTGGCCTGTCTCCGCACACTTGTGCTTTTCCCATTGACGCACTCGTAAGCGTTCAAGAATTATACATTCCTGCACGACTGCCTTCATTCCCACGCGCTGGCTCAAATAAGAATTATTATAGTGGAAACGAGATTAGAAAGGTTGTAACTCTCGGCTCGGCTCGGCTAGCCTCGGCTTTATTTGATTGAGACAGTAACGACAAATAGAGTATTGTCTATCTATGGTCAAGAGGGTTGTAGTGATGGGTTTCGACCTTCGGGCTCCTTGTTAGGGAAGCCTTCGGGCCTCAGGCTCAGAAATAAATCACTTAGAGACCTGGCCCCCCCCACTCCTGTCAGATGGTCAGCCCCATGGTAGCTTGATCGTGTGGCGAGCAGTCTAGGTCCTATAGCTAAGAGAGGGACAGCGAGGGACGAGCAGGGAGAATTTGAAGGTATAAATCACTTAATCCGCAGATTAGCTAACTCGCTGCCACCATCCCGTACGCCCTGGCTCACCACACCGGGGCTCTCGAAATCGGGCTTCCGACTAGAAGGGGCTTTGCACTTACCTTCCCTAGTGTCTTTTTGTTGTCAATCTCGAAGTCATAGCCGATGATAAGGGACACTGCTGGGACTGGATCGCATTGGCCATGCAGGTACAGAGGGGACTTGAGCAGCGGATTCTTGCAGTGGCGAGTCTATGGGGTAGCTACATGTACTATTACATTGCTAAATACGAAGATGTGTACTTTTGGCCTTCAACGCGCCAACTAGCCTCTCCTAGCGCTGATAATAGGCTAACTCGAACTTCAGAGACCTCGCATGATTCATTACCCGAGCCGCTTGGCGAACCTAAAGTGCACAGAGTACATCTCTGGCGCCGATTCTGCACTTCTGGCAGTTTTGCTCACTGATTTGATAGATAGACTGAGAACTGCCTTGCCATTTGTCCACTGTGACCGGCGCCTACTAGCTTAGCTACTCATCTGAGCCATCGGCAAACAAAGAAATAAAACCGATTAAAATAACTGTTAGATTTAACCTTCTTAAATCACTTCACACTTCACATTGAATTAGAGTTTCAGACTACTAGCAGTATTATTGAATGACTTCTGCCTCAGCAACAGCACTACTAAACAAAATGAGCAAAAGTGTGCGCCTAATTCAGCTACTGAACCAGTTGACAGATAAGGGGTCACCCATGCTTCGTCCCGACAGTTAATGCTTCGTCCCGACAGTAAAATTTGGCCATATCCCGACAGTTAATGCTTTTTCCCGACAGTTATATTCGGCCATATCCCGACAGTCATTGCTTCGTGCCGACAGTTAATGCTTCGTCCTGACAGTTAAATTCGGCCATATCCCGACAGTTAATGCTTCGTCCCGACAGTAAAATTCGGCCATATCCCGACAGTTAATGCTTCGTCCCGACAGTAAAATTCGGCCATATCCCGACAGTTAATGCTTTGTCCCGACAGTTAATTCGGCCATATCCCGACAGTTAATGCTTCGTCCCGACAGTTAATGCTTCGTCCGACAGTTAATGCTTTCCCGACAGTTAAATTCCCGACAGTTAATGCTTCGTCCCGACAGTTAATGCTTCGTCCCGACAGTTAAATTCGGCCATATCCCGACAGTTAATGCTTCGTCCCGACAGTTAATGCTTTGTCCCGACAGTTAATGCTTCATCCCGACAGTTAAATTCGGCCATATCCCGACAGTTAATGCTTCGTCCCGACAGTTAATGCTTCGTCCCGACAGTTAATGCTTCGTCCCGACAGTTAATGCTTCATCCCGGCAGTTAAATTCGGCCATATCCCGACAGTTAATGCTTCGTCCCGACAGTTAATGCTTTGTCCCGACAGTTAATGCTTCGTCCCGACAGTTAAATTCGGCCATATCCCGACAGTTAATGCTTCGTCCCGACAGTTAATGCTTCGTCCCGACAGTTAAATTCGGCCATATCCCGACAGTTAATGCTTCGTCCCGACAGTTTATGCTTCGTCCGACAGTTAATTGCATATCCCGACAGTTAATGCTTCGTCCCGACAGTTAATGCTTCGTCCCGACAGTTAAATTCGGCCATATCCCGACAGTTAATGCTTCGTCCCGACAGTTAATGCTTTGTCCCGACAGTTAATGCTTCGTCCCGACAGTTAATGCTTCGTCCCGACAGTTAATGCTTGATCCCGACAGTTAAATTCGGCCATATCCCGACAGTTAATGCTTCGTCCCGACAGTTAAATTCGGCCATATCCCGACAGTTAATGCTTCGTCCCGACAGTTAATGCTTCGTCCCGACAGTTAAATTCGGCCATATCCCTACAGTTAATGCTTCGTCCCGACAGTTAATGCTTTGTCCCGACAGTTAATGCTTCGTCCCGACAGTTAATGCTTCGTCCCGACAGTTAATGCTTTGTCCCGACAGTTAATGCTTCGTCCCGACAGTTAAATTCGGCCATATCCCGACAGTTAATGCTTCGTCCCGACAGTTAAATTCGGCCATATCCCGACAGTTAATGCTTCGTCCCGACAGTTAATGCTTCGTCCGACAGTTAAATTCGGCCATATCCCGACAGTTAATGCTTCGTCCCGACAGTTAATGCTTTGTCCCGACAGTTAATGCTTCGTCCCGACAGTTAAATTCGGCCATATCCCGACAGTTAATGCTTCGTCCCGACAGTTAATGCTTGTCCCGACAGTTAATGCTTCGTCCCGACAGTTAAATTCGGCCATATCCCGACAGTTAATGCTTCGTCCCGACAGTTAATGCTTCGTCCGACAGTTAATGCTTCGTCCCGACAGTTAATGCTTTGTCCCGACAGTTAATGCTTCATCCCGACAGTTAAATTCGGCCATATCCCGACAGTTAATGCTTCGTCCCGACAGTTATGCTTTGTCCCGACAGTTAATGCTTCGTCCCGACAGTTAAATTCGGCCATATCCCGACAGTTAATGCTTCGTCCCGACAGTTAATGCTTCGTCCCGACAGTTAATGCTTCGTCCCGACAGTTAATGCTTCGTCCCGACAGTTAATGCTTCGTCCCGACAGTTAAATTCGGCCATATCCCGACAGTTAATGCTTCGTCCCGACAGTTTATGCTTTGTCCCGACAGTTAATGCTTCGTCCCGACAGTTAAATTCGGCCATATCCCGACAGTTAATGCTTCGTCCCGACAGTTAATGCTTCGTCCCGACAGTTAATGCTTCGTCCCGACAGTTAAATTCGGCCATATCCCGACAGTTAATGCTTCGTCCCGACAGTTAATGCTTCGTCCGACAGTTAAATTAGGCCATATCCCGACAGTTAATGCTTCGTCCCGACAGTTAATGCTTCGTCCCGACAGTAAAATTCGGCCATATCCCGACAGTTAATGCTTTGTCCCGACAGTTATATTCGGCCATATCCCGACAGTTAATGATTCGTCCCGACAGTTAATGCTTCGTCCGACAGTTAAATTCGGCCATATCCCGACAGTTAATGCTTCGTCCCGACAGTTAATGCTTTGTCCCGACAGTTAATGCTTCATCCCGACAGTTAAATCGGCCATATCCCGACAGTTAATGCTTCGTCCCGACAGTTAATGCTTTGTCCCGACAGTTAATGCTTCGTCCCGACAGTTAAATTCGGCCATATCCCGACAGTTAATGCTTCGTCCCGACAGTTAATGCTTCGTCCCGACAGTAAAATTCGGCCATATCCCGACAGTTAATGCTTCGTCCCGACAGTTTATGCTTCGTCCTGACAGTTAAATTCGGCCATATCCCGACATTAATGCTTCGTCCCGACAGTTAATGCTTCGTCCCGACAGTTAAATTCGGCCATATTCCTACAGTTAATGCTTCGTCCCGACAGTTAATGCTTTGTCCCGACAGTTAATGCTTCGTCCCGACAGTTAATGCTTTGTCCCGACAGTTAATGCTTGATCCCGACAGTTAAATTCGGCCATATCCCGACAGTTAATGCTTCGTCCCGACAGTTAAATTCGGCCATATCCCGACAGTTAATGCTTCGTCCCGACAGTTAATGCTTCGTCCCGACAGTTAAATTCGGCCATATCCCTACAGTTAATGCTTCGTCCCGACAGTTAATGCTTTGTCCCGACAGTTAATGCTTCGTCCCGACAGTTAATGCTTCGTCCCGACAGTTAATGCTTCGTCCCGACAGTTAATGCTTTGTCCCGACAGTTAATGCTTGATCCCGACAGTTAAATTCGGCCATATCCCGACAGTTAATGCTTCGTCCCGACAGTTAAATTCGGCCATATCCCGACAGTTAATGCTTCGTCCCGACAGTTAATGCTTCGTCCCGACAGTTAAATTCGGCCATATCCCTACAGTTAATGCTTCGTCCCGACAGTTAATGCTTTGTCCCGACAGTTAATGCTTTGTCCCGACAGTTAATGCTTCGTCCCGACAGTAAAATTCGGCCATATCCCGACAGTTAATGCTTTGTCCCGACAGTTATATTCGGCCATATCCCGACAGTTAATGATTCGTCCCGACAGTTAATGCTTCGTCCTGACAGTTAAATTCGGCCATATCCCGACAGTTAATGCTTCGTCCCGACAGTTAATGCTTTGTCCCGACAGTTAATGCTTCGTCCCGACAGTTAAATTCGGCCATATCCCGACAGTTAATGCTTCGTCCCGACAGTTAATGCTTCGTCCCGACAGTTAATGCTTCGTCCCGACAGTAAAATTCGGCCATATCCCGACAGTTAATGCTTCGTCCCGACAGTTAATGCTTCGTCCCGACAGTTAATGCTTCGTCCCGACAGTTAATGCTTTGTCCCGACAGTTAATGCTTCATCCCGACAGTTAAATTCGGCCATATCCCGACAGTTAATGCTTCGTCCCGACAGTTTATGCTTTGTCCCGACAGTTAATGCTTCGTCCCGACAGTTAAATTCGGCCATATCCCGACAGTTAATGCTTCGTCCCGACAGTTAATGCTTCGTCCCGACAGTTAATGCTTCGTCCCGACAGTTAATGCTTCGTCCCGACAGTTAATGCTTCGTCCCGATAGTTAAATTCGGCCATATCCCGACAGTTAATGCTTCGTCCCGACAGTTTATGCTTTGTCCCGACAGTTAATGCTTCGTCCCGACAGTTAAATTCGGCCATATCCCGACAGTTAATGCTTCGTCCCGACAGTTAATGCTTCGTCCCGACAGTTAATGCTTCGTCCCGACAGTAAAATTCGGCCATATCCCGACAGTTAATGCTTCGTCCCGACAGTTAATGCTTCGTCCTGACAGTTAAATTAGGCCATATCCCGACAGTTAATGCTTCGTCCCGACAGTTAATGCTTCGTCCCGACAGTAAAATTCGGCCATATCCCGACAGTTAATGCTTTGTCCCGACAGTTATATTCGGCCATATCCCGACAGTTAATGATTCGTCCCGACAGTTAATGCTTCGTCCTGACAGTTAAATTCGGCCATATCCCGACAGTTAATGCTTCGTCCCGACAGTTAATGCTTTGTCCCGACAGTTAATGCTTCATCCCGACAGTTAAATACGGCCATATCCCGACAGTTAATGCTTCGTCCCGACAGTTAATGCTTTGTCCCGACAGTTAATGCTTCGTCCCGACAGTTAAATTCGGCCATATCCCGACAGTTAATGCTTCGTCCCGACAGTTAATGCTTCGTCCCGACAGTAAAATTCGGCCATATCCCGACAGTTAATGCTTCGTCCCGACAGTTTATGCTTCGTCCTGACAGTTAAATTCGGCCATATCCCGACAATTAATGCTTCGTCCCGACAGTTAATGCTTCGTCCCGACAGTTAAATTCGGCCATATTCCTACAGTTAATGCTTCGTCCCGACAGTTAATGCTTTGTCCCGACAGTTAATGCTTCGTCCCGACAGTTAATGCTTTGTCCCGACAGTTAATGCTTGATCCCGACAGTTAAATTCGGCCATATCCCGACAGTTAATGCTTCGTCCCGACAGTTAAATTCGGCCATATCCCGACAGTTAATGCTTCGTCCCGACAGTTAATGCTTCGTCCCGACAGTTAAATTCGGCCATATCCCTACAGTTAATGCTTCGTCCCGACAGTTAATGCTTTGTCCCGACAGTTAATGCTTCGTCCCGACAGTTAATGCTTCGTCCCGACAGTTAATGCTTCGTCCCGACAGTTAATGCTTTGTCCCGACAGTTAATGCTTCATCCCGACAGTTAAATTCGGCCATATCCCGACAGTTAATGCTTCGTCCCGACAGTTTATGCTTTGTCCCGACAGTTAATGCTTCGTCCCGACAGTTAAATTCGGCCATATCCCGACAGTTAATGCTTCGTCCCGACAGTAAAATTCGGCCATATCCCGACAGTTAATGCTTCGTCCCGACAGTTAATGCTTCGTCCCGACAGTTAAATTCGGCCATATCCCTACAGTTAATGCTTCGTCCCGACAGTTAATGCTTTGTCCCGACAGTTAATGCTTCGTCCCGACAGTTAATGCTTCGTCCCGACAGTTAATGCTTCGTCCCGACAGTTTATGCTTTGTCCCGACAGTTAATGCTTCGTCCCGACAGTAAAATTCGGCCATATCCCGACAGTTAATGCTTCGTCCCGACAGTTTATGCTTCGTCCTGACAGTTAAATTCGGCCATATCCCGACAGTTAATGCTTTGTCCCGACAGTTAATGCTTGATCCCGACAGTTAAATTCGGCCATATCCCGACAGTTAATGCTTCGTCCCGACAGTTAAATTCGGCCATATCCCGACAGTTAATGCTTCGTCCCGACAGTTAATGCTTCGTCCCGACAGTTAAATTCGGCCATATCCCTACAGTTAATGCTTCGTCCCGACAGTTAAATTCGGCCATATCCCTACAGTTAATGCTTCGTCCCGACAGTTAATGCTTCGTCCCGACAGTTAATGCTTCGTCCCGACAGTTTATGCTTTGTCCCGACAGTTAATGCTTCGTCCCGACAGTAAAATTCGGCCATATCCCGACAGTTAATGCTTCGTCCCGACAGTTTATGCTTCGTCCTGACAGTTAAATTCGGCCATATCCCGACAGTTTATGCTTTGTCCCGACAGTTAATGCTTCGTCCCGACAGTAAAATTCGGCCATATCCCGACAGTTAATGCTTCGTCCCGACAGTTTATGCTTCGTCCTGACAGTTAAATTCGGCCATATCCCGACAGTTAATGCTTCGTCCCGACAGTTAAATTCGGCCATATCCCGACAGTTAATGCTTCGTCCCGACAGTTAAATTCGGCCATATCCCTACAGTTAATGCTTCGTCCCGACAGTTAATGCTTTGTCCCGACAGTTAATGCTTCGTCCCGACAGTTAATGCTTCGTCCCGACAGTTAATGCTTCGTCCCGACAGTTAATGCTTTGTCCCGACAGTTAATGCTTCATCCCGACAGTTAAATTCGGCCATATCCCGACAGTTAATGCTTCGTCCCGACAGTTTATGCTTTGTCCCGACAGTTAATGCTTCGTCCCGACAGTTAAATTCGGCCATATCCCGACAGTTAATGCTTCGTCCCGACAGTAAAATTCGGCCATATCCCGACAGTTAATGCTTCGTCCCGACAGTTAATGCTTCGTCCCGACAGTTAAATTCGGCCATATCCCTACAGTTAATGCTTCGTCCCGACAGTTAATGCTTTGTCCCGACAGTTAATGCTTCGTCCCGACAGTTAATGCTTCGTCCCGACAGTTAATGCTTCGTCCCGACAGTTTATGCTTTGTCCCGACAGTTAATGCTTCGTCCCGACAGTAAAATTCGGCCATATCCCGACAGTTAATGCTTCGTCCCGACAGTTTATGCTTCGTCCTGACAGTTAAATTCGGCCATATCCCGACAATTAATGCTTCGTCCCGACAGTTAATGCTTCGTCCCGACAGTTAAATTCGGCCATATTCCTACAGTTAATGCTTCGTCCCGACAGTTAATGCTTTGTCCCGACAGTTAATGCTTCGTCCCGACAGTTAATGCTTTGTCCCGACAGTTAATGCTTGATCCCGACAGTTAAATTCGGCCATATCCCGACAGTTAATGCTTCGTCCCGACAGTTAAATTCGGCCATATCCCGACAGTTAATGCTTCGTCCCGACAGTTAATGCTTCGTCCCGACAGTTAAATTCGGCCATATCCCTACAGTTAATGCTTCGTCCCGACAGTTAATGCTTTGTCCCGACAGTTAATGCTTCGTCCGACAGTTAATGCTTCGTCCCGACAGTTAATGCTTCGTCCCGACAGTTAATGCTTTGTCCCGACAGTTAATGCTTCATCCCGACAGTTAAATTCGGCCATATCCCGACAGTTAATGCTTCGTCCCGACAGTTTATGCTTTGTCCCGACAGTTAATGCTTCGTCCCGACAGTTAAATTCGGCCATATCCCGACAGTTAATGCTTCGTCCCGACAGTAAAATTCGGCCATATCCCGACAGTTAATGCTTCGTCCCGACAGTTAATGCTTCGTCCCGACAGTTAAATTCGGCCATATCCCTACAGTTAATGCTTCGTCCCGACAGTTAATGCTTCGTCCCGACAGTTAATGCTTCGTCCCGACAGTTAATGCTTCGTCCCGACAGTTAATGCTTCGTCCGACAGTTTATGCTTTGTCCCGACAGTTAATGCTTCGTCCCGACAGTAAAATTCGGCCATATCCCGACAGTTAATGCTTTGTCCCGACAGTTATATTCGGCCATATCCCGACAGTTAATGATTCGTCCCGACAGTTAATGCTTCGTCCTGACAGTTAAATTCGGCCATATCCCGACAGTTAATGCTTCGTCCCGACAGTTAATGCTTTGTCCCGACAGTTAATGCTTCATCCCGACAGTTAAATACGGCCATATCCCGACAGTTAATGCTTCGTCCCGACAGTTAATGCTTTGTCCCGACAGTTAATGCTTCATCCCGACAGTTAAATTCGGCCATATCCCGACAGTTAATGCTTCGTCCCGACAGTAAAATTCGGCCATATCCCGACAGTTAATGCTTCGTCCCGACAGTTAAATTCGGCCATATCCCGACAGTTAATGCTTCGTCCCGACAGTTTATGCTTTGTCCCGACAGTTAATGCTTCGTCCCGACAGTTAAATTCGGCCATATCCCGACAGTTAATGCTTCGTCCCGACAGTAAAATTCGGCCATATCCCGACAGTTAATGCTTCGTCCCGACAGTTAATGCTTCGTCCCGACAGTTAAATTCGGCCATATCCCTACAGTTAATGCTTCGTCCCGACAGTTAATGCTTTGTCCCGACAGTTAATGCTTCGTCCCGACAGTTAATGCTTCGTCCCGACAGTTAATGCTTCGTCCCGACAGTTTATGCTTTGTCCCGACAGTTAATGCTTCGTCCCGACAGTAAAATTCGGCCATATCCCGACAGTTAATGCTTTGTCCCGACAGTTATATTCGGCCATATCCCGACAGTTAATGATTCGTCCCGACAGTTAATGCTTCGTCCTGACAGTTAAATTCGGCCATATCCCGACAGTTAATGCTTCGTCCCGACAGTTAATGCTTTGTCCCGACAGTTAATGCTTCATCCCGACAGTTAAATTCGGCCATATCCCGACAGTTAATGCTTCGTCCGACAGTTAATGCTTTGTCCGACAGTTAATGCTTCATCCCGACAGTTAAATTCGGCCATATCCCGACAGTTAATGCTTCGTCCCGACAGTTAATGCTTTGTCCCGACAGTTAATGCTTCATCCCGACAGTTAAATTCGGCCATATCCCGACAGTTAATGCTTCGTCCCGACAGTTAATGCTTTGTCCCGACAGTTAATGCTTCATCCCGACAGTTAAATTCGGCCATATCCCGACAGTTAATGCTTCGTCCCGACAGTTTATGCTTTGTCCCGACAGTTAATGCTTCGTCCCGACAGTAGTTGAATTCGGCCTTCTTGCAGCTAATATCTCGTACTGTTAAAACATTTTATTATGTTGCGTTTTATGTTTAACAAGAACTGTTAAAGCTTTATATTTTTCATGCACTCTTCTAGACTTCAGCAGTTAATTTGAAGGTGGAGTCATTGAAAAATGTTTTTTTATGGTATATTAGTGTTGAAATTAAAGTCCTCATCAACGATAAGCTGCATTTTATGATACGTAAATGTGTTCTGAAATAATTGTTTTTTATGAATACGAAATAATAAAAAACAAAACTAATTTGTTTGTAATAGTAATTTTTAGCAAAAAAATGGAAAATCTAGTTGCTGTAAACTTTGTTTTAGTACACTAAAATATCGGTCGGAATATCGATAGGAATATCGATCGGAATATCGGTCGGTAAATGTTATACACGTAGCATAAAGTAATACAAGAAAATGTTTTTCGCGCTATATTTGCGCAATCGGAAATTAGTCGGAAACCATCTCTTCTTCTTCCGATCGGAATTTGTACTCATTTTTCTTCCTACTTTCCGATACAGCCATATTCATAACGCATGTGCTGTACTAAACGTGTTTTCTTGCTTTTATGTATTGCCAGAATGTGCAGAATATACCTTAATGATACAAAAAATTACTACAATAATTCAGTTTTTGTTTTGATGCCACAAAAAAATGCTGGCCATCCAATTTATATCGAAAGTATTTAAAAAGCGATATATTTTTTACCTTCCTCTCTATATAACCTATTCGTTATATTTTTGCTTATAGCGTCTTTCCACTGGCACTAGCACTGGCACTGGCAAAAAATATTACTAAATGGTTATTAAAAACCTACTACTTAATGCCTAACCACTATCTTATTAATTATTGCTAATTGCAATACTCCTAGGCCTACTCCTATTGCAATTCCTACTTTACTAGGGCCTAGGCCTAGCCTATTTTGCTACACATTTTTCTCAAGATTGTCTTTAAAGCAGTATTTTCATTTAACTACAACTACAACTTATACCTTGTTTTTCTTATATATGAAATTAATACTACCTAGTTTTAGGCTTTTAGTCATTGAATCTAAAAATATAGGGCCTTGGCCAGGCCCTAGTTAAACTTACTTTAGACATTTAGTGTGTCTTATTAGGTTTACTCAATATACCTAACAATCAATAGACATTTGTTTAGGCTAAGGCATTTAAGCAAAGTAATTGAATAATGTCTATAGTTTACAATTGTATATTATAATTTGCTTTTAGATAAGACTCTTTTAAGTATTATAATGAAGAATTATTAACTTATTATTTATATTATAGACTAGGCCTAGTAAGTAAATAATATAGGCCACATGTCAATAGCTATTTACACTTGCTTATAAAACATTTCTATGCTTAGAACTCTAGAACTCCAATTAAACTAAGACTCTAGACCCTGGAATGTTACATGTATGTCAGAAAATTTGGATATGCAAATGTCAACTAACTCATTTTAAAGTTT
>NIVC01001099.1:0-2500 GCA_002269645.1 Macrostomum lignano
CTATCTGTCGCTCATGCAATTATTTAAACCATGTTAGCTGTCAGCCAAGCCAAGCAGATGAAGAAACGGATTACCCTGTCAGCAGGCTGGCCGCCCCCGCGCACCAACACCTGGTGCTTGAGGCTCTCTTGAATGTAGGTCAGCTCCTCCCGGCTGATCCAGGGATTGGCGGCTGGCGAGCTGTGCGCCAGAATGCTCCAGGCGATGAACCATGCGATGCCGGATGCACCTGGAGTATGATAATCGTTTGCGAGCGTTGCTATGCGTGATTGCTGCTATTGGAACTGTTGCTATGCCGATGGCCCTGGGAACTCACCAAACGTGTAGAACACTGCTGGCCAGCCGCCAAGGAAATCGGTGAGCACAGGTAGCCGCTGAGCGGCAGGCCAATCACCGTGCCCATGTGGCTGCCTGCTCGAGTAGGAATCATTTGGCGATTGGTTTCCTGTTAGTTGCTATGCGGATGATTGCTACGCAACTGCGTAGTAACTGGGTTTTTACTAGTAGATGACTGCTACAGGGTATGCAGATGTTTGCTACGCGGATGATTGCTTTGCTGAGGGTTGCTATGCGGATTGCGGATGGTTGCTTTGCTAAGGGTTGCTATGCGGATGGTTACTTTGCTAAGGGTTGCTATGCGGATGGTTCCTTTGCTAACGGTTGTTATGCCTATGCGGATGTTTGCTGTTGGTGGGGAATGGTGGTTGCTATGCGCATAGTAGCTACGCGGATAGTTGCTATATGGATAGTTGCTATGCGAATGGTTGCTATGCCGATGGTTGCTATGTTGATGGTTGCTATGCGGATGTTGCTATGCAAATGGTTGCTATGTTGATAGCTGCTACGAGGATGGTTGCTGTGCAGATGGTAGCTATGCGGATGGTTGCTATGAGGATGATTGCTATGTGGATGATAGCTATGCTGACGGTTGCTATGCGGGTGCTTAAGATTAACTTTTAAACTTTCGCGTACCTGAAATGATGAAGACGGCCATGGTGGTTCTCTCGACGGCGGCGCCCACTGGCTCAGCATGGCATTCAAGGAGGGAAACGTAACGCCCTGTCGAGATCGGGATGAACTTAGAGTTATGAGTACGGATTTTTGAAAAAAAATGCAGAAGTTCAGAGCCCTCGCTGACCTCGCCGACGCCCTCCAGCACGCGCAGGCAGATTAGGGCGGCCACGCCCAGTGCGCAGCCAGGGGGTCAGCAGCGTCAGGGCCGCGGTCCACAGAATGCCGATGCCGAGCACCCACTTGGCGCCGAAGCGCTCGGCCAGCAGGCCGCCGGGGATCTGCGTGACGATGTAGCCCCAGAAGAATGAGCCCAGAATCAGGCCCTGGGTCTGCTCGTCCCAGCTGAACTGCCCGGCCTGCGGGGCCAACGTCGGATCAGGGATGCACCGGTAGGGGGCAAAATGCATGGGGGGCAAAATGCATGGGAGGGGCAAAATGCACCGGTAGGGGGCAAAATGCATGGGGGGGGGCAAAATGCATGGGGGGCAAAATGCATGGGGGGCAAAATGCATGGGGGAAATGCATGGGGGGGGGCAAAATGCATGGGGGGGGCAAAATGCATGGGGGGGGCAAAATGCATGGGGGGAAATGCATGGGGGGCAAAATGCATGGGGGGTAAAATGCATGGGGGGGGCAAAATGCATGGGGTAAAATGCATGGGGGGCAAAATGCATGGGGGGGGGGTAAAATGCATGGGGGAAAATGCATGGGGGGTAAAATACATGGGGGAAAATGCATGGGGGGGGGGTAAAATGCATGGGGGAAAATGCATGGGGGGAAATGCATGGGGGGGGGGTAAAATGCATGGGGGAAAATGCATGGGGGGGGCAAAATGCATGGGGGGGCAAAATGCATGGGGAAAATGCATGGGGGGGGTAAAATGCATGGGGGGAATGCATGGGGGGAATGCATGGGGGAAAATGCATGGGGGGAGGGTAAAATGCATGGGGGGGGCAAAATGCATGGGGGGAAATGCATGGGGGGCAAAATGCATGGGGGGCAAAATGCATGGGGGGCAAAATGCATGGGGGGCAAAATGCATGGGGGGCAAAATGCATGGGGGGCAAAATGCATGGGGGGCAAAATGCATGGGGGGGCAAAATGCATGGGGGGCATAATGCATGGGGGCAAAATGCATGGGGGGCAAAATGCATGGGGGGCAAAATGCATGGGGGGCAAAATGCATGGGGGGGGCAAAATGCATGGGGGGCAAAATGCATGGGGGCAAAATGCATGGGGGGCAAAATGCATGGGGGGGCAAAATGCATGGGGGGCAAAATGCATGGGGCAAAATGCATGAGGGGCAAATGCATGGGGGGATGTATCGGGGGAGGTCAGAATGCATCAGTTGAGCAAAATATGATGAACTCGAATAGCTTAGAAGCAACAAAAGAAATCGAGCCAAATCCCTCGCTTACCCTCGCAGCCGATGTGTCATTTGAAGCAGAGTCAGGCGGGCAGACCTCGTCATCGCTGGGCGCTGGGC
>NIVC01001099.1:7500-12500 GCA_002269645.1 Macrostomum lignano
GTCAGCGACAGGACCTCCTTTTCCTCTACTTGGTGCAGGTCGAAGTTCGGTCGGATGAGCTGGATGGACAGCAGGTTCCGCTCCAGGATGCTGACATTTTGCACCAGCTGGAAAGCGGAGTCCAGTCGGCCCGCGCGCTCCAGCTCGATGGCCTTCGCGTAGATCTGCATCTCCGGCCGCTGCTGCAGGCGGCTGTAGACGCGGGTCTGCAGCAGGTACAGCTGCCACGCCTTGGTGGGCCAGTCGGAGGTCGACCGCTCGGTCTGGTAGCTGTAGAAGGCGCACGGAATGCTGCAACTCTCCACCACGTCCTTGGAGTACTTGGAGATCACGGCCTGCTTGCAGCGGATGTGCTCGTACGCCCTATCCAGGGCCGCTTCGCAAACTTTGCTGCTGCTGTTGCCGGCTGTGCAGGCGCCCAGGGGCAGAAATTCTTGGAGACCGGTGCAGTAGGTGATGTTGCTGCCAGCCTCCTCGGGCACCAGCGGGTACTCGATGGCCTGTTGTGGTGGTTCAAGTAACTGAGGTGAGCAAACGGGTGATGGCCTGTTGCGGTGGTTCAAGTAACTGAGGTGAGCAAGCGGGTGATGGCCTGTTGCGGTGGTTCAAGTAACTGAGGTGAGCAAACGGGTGATGGCCTGTTGTGGTGGTTCAAGTAACTGAGGTGAGCAAACGGGTGATGGCCTGTTGCGGTGGTTCAAGTAACTGAGGTGAGCAAACGGGTGATCTTTTATTGGCGGTTTTAGTGAGTTGTGATGATCCGTCAGGATTTGGTGAATTTTCTAAGCAACAAAGGGTCAGCAGGGAGCCGCTGAGGTCACCTGACAGCCGCAGGAGGCTCGGATGTCCATCTGGATGGTCATCTGCCTGCAGGCGTCCTCGCTGTAGCTGTACTCCCTGCCCTGCAGCCCCAGCGACTGCGGGGTGTCCGGCGAGCAGCGCCCGTACGGCGGCTGCTTCTGGACATTCAGCACGTGCTTGAGCTTGACCTCGGTGAGCGAGCCGGACTTCAGGTGCACCGCGTTGTTGTTCACATCCGGGTGCGTGTCGCCGGAGTGAATGGTCAGCACCGCGCCAGACAGCTGCGTGTTGATGTCCTGCGGGCGGGCGAGCCAGGAATCGAGTCCTCAATGCCTTATTGAGAGGCGGCACCTCAGCTTTGCTCAACTTCAAAGGCATCATCTGAACCGCGGTCATCTGTCTAGCAAAGCCTCTGGTGCAGACGGGCGCAGTTGATGCTTGTGGCTTCAACTGCGCATCATTTATTGCAGACTTGCGCTGCGGACCGCGCTAAGTGCTCGGAATGACTTGCAGCATGAAGGCAGAACAATAAAGACGGAAGCGTACCGGCCAATTTATAATACAGACCGATGAAAGGCAAAAAGATAATGTTTCATATCCCTCATTTGCTATTCGTGTTGGAGATCCCCTATTGTCACCTAAGCCACTCTCGATCAGCCTGCAATCGATCCGGATAATCAGTCTGCAATCTAATCAGTCTGCAATCTAATCAGTCTGCAATCTAATCAGTCTGCAATCTAATCAGTCTGCAATCTAATCAGTCTGCAATCTAATCAGTCTGCAATCTAATCAGTCTGCAGTCTAATCAGTCTGCAGTCTAATCAGTCTGCAATCTAACCAGTCTGCAATCTAATCAATCTGCAGTCTAATCAGTCTGCAATCTAATCAGTCTGCAATCTAATCAGTCTGCAATCTAATCAGTCTGCAATCTAATCAGTCTGCAATCTAATCAGTCTGCAATCTAATCAGTCTGCAATCTAATCAGTCTGCAGTCTAATCAGTCTGCAATCTAATCAGTCTGCAATCTAATCAGTCTGCAATCGAATCAGTCTGCAATCTAATCAGTCTGCAATCTAATCAGTCTGCAATCTAATCAGTCTGCAATCTAATCAGTCTGCAATCTAATCAGTCTGCAATCTAATCAGTCTGCAGTCTAATCAGTCTGCAATCTAATCAGTCTGCAATCTAATCAGTCTGCAATCTAATCAGTCTGCAATCTAATCAGTCTGCAATCGAATCAGTCTGCAATCTAACTAGTCTAGTCTCGTAGTCAAACATAGATCTTCAAGCCTGCAGCTCACCTGCAGGTAGCAGTCGGTGCAATAGAAATGCTCCGGGCTCCACTCGTTGTCCAGGTAGACGGCCATCTCAACCAGAGACGCGTTCTGCCGCAGCTTCTCGTCGATGTCCAGCGTGAAACAGTTCAAGAAGCTGCCGTGAACGAATGCGTGGAAGCGGCCGGCCCAGAGGTCCAGCGGGCTGGGCGCGAACTCGCGGGAGCAGTAGTACTGGTTGCGGGCGCTGCCGTTGCGCAACAGCACCTTGCATTCCACGATGAAGTCAACGAGCTCGTGGCCCAGCTGGCTGTCCTGGCCGCTCGGCAGGCTCTCCAGGAAGGCCGGCAGGCCGAAGGAGCCGGTGAAGTAGTGGTACTTGTGCCGCGTCTCCGGCTTGTCGAAGTACTGCCTCCTGGCCGCGACCTCCAGCGCCATCGAGAACTGTCGTGGATTCTTCCAGCCGCGCTGCCGGATCAGCGACTTCCCGCGCGAGGACAGCGGACGCATGTTGCAGATGGTCAGCGAGGGGAACGGCGAGCTGGCATCCTTCAGCACGCGCGGCGGGTGCATGACGTCATACTCGAGGAACTGGCCGACGAGGAAGCTCAGGCAGACGAGGCAGCTGGCGAACAGCATCAGCACGAAGAAGGTCCACAACAGGCGCAGCCGGGTGGACTCGGACTTGACGATCCGCGGGATGCCCCGGATGGTGGTGTTCTCGCAGAAGCGGACAAACTGGCGGCGCAGCTCGGAGCCGCGGCCTCTGGGCGGCGGCGGCTGTGACGGCGGCATGGCGGGGGCAGCTGCTGGCTCGGCCAGGCGCTCCGCAGGGCTGCCTGCATTTTGAAGGCTCGGCTGGCCGGCTTGTGCGAGAGGCGAAGCGGCCGGATTGGCTGAGCGGCGCTGGCGGTCGGGGATCAGGGGTCAGGGCCGGGAGTTTTGGGAGGGAAATGGGATGCGAGAAGGAGGAGGGGACAAGGATACCTGTGGCCAGAGTCTATCAAAACGTCGGTTATGAGGAGGGCCGTAGCCCGGAGGTCCAGCTTGGCGCTGATGTGCCAGCGGCCCAGGCTCGATTCCAAGTGCAGTCACATTCATTGGGGGCTGAATTGGAATCTGGGCTTGGCTCTGCTTGTGCAAGTAACGCCCTTGAGGGCCAACCCCAGTGGGCATGCCTAACGATAGATAAAGTGTGAGTGTGCCTGTGCGCTTGTGTGCCTGCTCAGGAGAGTCGGCGAAATGGGCAGCAATGCCTCTCGCCGGTTGTGTTGACAAAGTCGCTTGAAGTGCGCCAGGATGCAGAAAGCTCCCTGTCTCTGATCTACGCTCGTAAAAGTTGGTTAAGAGCTATTGCTGACAGATGCAGTTTTATTTTACCTTTTAAGCTGGATTTGTTACGGAGACAATTTGCTTGGCTCAAAATGAAAGCTTCTGTTTTTTAAACCAGCCAAACAATAAAACCCCTTTCTGCTGCAAAATGCACTTTTATGCCCAGCTAATAATAAGAATAAAATTAATAGTTGATTACACCTGTCCTAATGGGCAGATGTGCAACGGCTGCTCAGTCCAAAGGACTGGGGGGGGGGGGTCGCCACACACACCTTCAATTACCCCAGCTAATGCTGGAAAACACCCTCTCCAGCTCCTTACGGCCTCCACCTTATTTCTAAGAAACTGATCGTGGCGTCCTGTCGCTTCAGCTGTCCATGCCGCAAAACACGAGCAGACAAGTAATTAAAGCAGGGAATATTGAGAACCGTCTTTGATGACATAAAACACGAGAGCCAACCCGATGAAGTGTGCCCATAAATGCGATTCAATAGACAATAGAGGACAGATCTCAAACCCTGTCTCCCTGAGCACTGCCCGCCCTCCGCAGCTGAAGTGTCGCAGATACTTCATGATTGGCATTGAAATTCAAGCCCGAGTTTGCGCCAGCCAGTTCAGCCTGTACTCGTGCAAATCTCCTTTCATTTGCTGATGCAGGGCCTGTTTGATTGCACAGCTTCCCCAGCTCTGATGGAGCCCACGGTTCGTTCGTCTTCAACTTTCAATTAGCTTTCGGATTTGACCTGGGCGCCAGAAATGCAGTTTGGCGGAGGCTGGCGACCGGCGAAATCCCCCCGGTGCTGAGCTGGGGGAGTCTGGGAATCCCGGCTGGGACAAATCTAATTTCCACACTGGCTTTCTCAGCCGCCGCTCCGCAGCACTTCTTCTTCCGCGCTCCGCGAATCGTTTTGCCTGCTTCCGCTGTCTGCATCCTTACCGAACTCGCCCTGATCGAGTTCTGCTTTGCTCGGCTCTCACCTGCCCGCCGTCCCCGCTCTTCATGCTCTTTGAATTTTTTAGTTCACTTCATGGCTTTGCCTCAACGCTGTGCCGCCGTGGCCTGCGCTGAGTCGCTTAATTAACGGCTACAACTCACTCTGACTGGCGACTCCAGCAACTCACACACTGCGCCTCCTTACCTGACCTTTATCCCTGCTTTCGATTCTTCCGCCCAGTGTCTCTCCCTGTGTTCTGCATTCCTACCCCCTTCTGTTCCCTCTCCACCCCATGTCCATCTCTCATCTCTAATCTCTTATCTCTCATCTCTTATCTCATCTGTCGACTGTCATCTTTTATCTCTCCCCTCCCATCTCTCATCTCTCATCTATATAACTAAATCTCTCACCTCATCTCTCATCTCTCTTATCTATTATCTCTTATCTCTTATCTCTTATCTCATGTTTTTTATATCTCATCTCTTATCTCTCATCTCTTATCTCTCATCTATAATCCCTCACTTCTTATCTCTCCCCTTCCATCTCTCCTCTCTCATCTCTTTATACCATCTCTAATCTTTGTATCTCGTCTCTAATCTTTTATTTTTCACCTCTCATCTCTCATCTCTCTCATCTCCTTTCATCCCTCGTGTCTCTC